>CP141135.1:30615000-31187171 GCA_035236585.1 Warburgia ugandensis
CAGTTATTAAAGAAAGATCCTCCTCCATGGTCTCCTAGACATACAATAGTTGTTCAAGCATTAAAAAAATTATCTAATCATCTTGAACCAGCATAAATTCCTAGCATAGGAAAAAGAATTATTTAGAAAGACACTAATGATGAATATCGGGTGATGCATTTTTTAAGAAAAGGATGGAAAAAGAAATTTCTATTGATATAAAAATGTTGCATTCAAGTCAACTTAGCTAAATTATCTATCTACATTCAAAGAGAGACTAGCAATACAAAATGGAATAGAAAAGTTTCAATTTTATCTCATTAGTCACACCTTCTTGGTAGAAATGGATATGTAATCTTTTCCTAAGATGCTACAATTCAAGTAGAAGATGTTACCAAAACCACAATTACTCAAGTGGGCAAACTATTTCTCACAATGGTCCTTTAAAGTCAATCACATTATTAGTAAGAACAACACCCTTGCCGATTTTCTCTAAAAAAAAAGAAAATAGTGAGCACTTCTCCCATCTTACCAACTCCATTATGTGTTTACCCTCTCTAGTTAGTACAACTTTTTGAACCATCCATTGATGTCTTTGAAGCAATAGAATAATTACGAGAAGAACTTTGACAAGCCATTGGTCAATATTATATCCACAAAAGAGCTAAGAGACTTTTAGCCTCCTTCCATGACCACTTGAAGGGAAAAAAATCCCATTGGTTAATCTCTTGACCAGATCTTGATCATCCATAGTGAGTTACTTTAAACTTAAGGTATACATAGTGGACATCCCTTCAATATTGCTATTTATGGTACTTATTAAATGATATCACATGACAGTATTGTTCAAGCTTGATGTTTATTGATTCTAGAATCTCAATACCCCTTAGTTTAATAAGTTTTGGAGTGAAGTATTGCAGCAGGATTGGAAGAATTTCCTAAATAGATGTCCAAAGAAATTTCTTCTTATCATAAAGTTCAACAATTATCAATAAAACAGAGAAACAAGAAATCCTCCTCATCCTATAGTTCAATAATTAAGAAATGAAGATGGATCGTATCATCACCATAACAATAACCCTAAATTATATTTCTTTTTTGAATAATTAGAAAAGAAGTTATGATAATGAATGATGATCCAAAAGATCCTCTTACATGGACATCTACACAGCAACATTTGAGCTTCACTTTGTAGAAAGACAACCATCGATTCAGATGATGAAGAACTACCAAATTTTATAGATCCACCTTGGCCCAATGATGGATGGAACTAACCACCTACTATTCCACTATCCACCTACCATTTCACTAGCCATCTACCATTCTACGAGCCACTTAATGCTCCAATAGCTACCTACCACTCTATTAGCCATCTATTATTTCTACCACTTTATAGGACACCCACCACATCAACTACTTTACAAGTCATCATCAACCATCTACCACTCTTCTTGCTTAGTCAACATCAACTTATCTTTATATATTATGTGGCGTTATGTCATTGGAATGAGTCATGTCCTTTTATTTTTGTCTTTGAAATGAGTCATGTCCTTTTACTTTTGTCATTATAATGATTCATGTTCTTTTGTTTTTGTCCTTGTGATGAGTCATGACCTTTATGTCAAATCAATGTAACTTACATAAGAAGCTTTGAGTTCCCAACTCTTTATATAAAGAGGAGTCATGTAAGTTGAGAAGCATAGTGGTAGTAAAGATTAAGCATAACTTAAGCATTAGACTATGTATGTAGCCTAAAGCTCATCTAGGTGCATTTTTATTCTAGTTACTTCAATTAAAAGACCTACATTTGATTAGAATTACATACGTTTTGTTTTCAAACTTGTACTATCTCAGATGATATCGATGTGGGTAAGTCTTTCTTATTTGTCTCATGTTTTATTCATGATTATGGGTAGAAAATTCCATTTTAAAAGTTTTTCCTTCCTATGTGTGGATTTTCATGTTTGCATCGATATTTGTCTCAACTTAGAGTTAAAAAATCTCTATTGCATGCAATTTTTTTCAATGTTTTCTTCACACGCCCAATGTTTGCTAAAAAGCCTAACTAAATTCATTAATTTTTTCATGTTTGAAAAGCCTTTACACCCATATGAACTTTAATTTTTTGACTAAAATGGACAAATATGCTTGGATGATCATGGAAATATCATCAAGAGAATATAAGGAGTGAATAGAAAAGTTCATAGAGTTTGCACTTAGGCCAGTAGGTGATTGCAATCAGTGTTGTCCATACTTAAGATGTAGAAACTTGAGAAAGGTAAATGTAAACAAGTTGAGAGAACATTTGTGTTTCAATGTACTCGATGAAAGCTATTGGTTATAGATCTTCCATGGAGAAGAACTTCCTCATAGGTCCTTGACTAAGGTAGAAAGATGTGAATATGAAGACACTATAGAAAGTGTTATAGATAGTATAGTTGAATCGATGTTTTGAGATGCATGTGTTCACTTCTAGCATGACCTTGAACAACTCCCTACTATATTGGAGGAAGTTGATGGCCCATTATACCTTAGGTATATAAGTTATACTAAGATTTATGATCAATATCTTACTTTTTGGATCGAGGTTTTATAAAAGCCTTAAAGGTGGTTGATAAAATTCTACCAATGGAGAACAAATTGGTAAGCTCCATATGGAAGACAAAGAAAACACTTGATGCTCTAAGATTCAAGTATAAGAAGGTACATGCTTGTCCAATCGATTGCATTTTGTAGGACGGAGCAGAATGATATAACTACATGCCCAACTTATGGACAATCAAGATGGAAATTGAAGAAGAATTCAACTGAGTAGGTGAAAGATGCAACTACAAAGGCCCTATCTCTATTACACACTAGGGTTTTAAAGTTGGCATAAATAAGTTGCTTATTTCACTATTGATTTCATAAATATTTTTTAATTTAGATAGAAATAAACTACTTTAAAAATATAGACTTAAGAAATCGTTTAACTATAAATGATTTTTAAAAACTAGCGCAAAGAGGGAATTTTTTGTGGGAAGGACTTTTAAAGTCATTTACCTTTAAACAACTTCTTAAGTTGATAACTTTTAAAGTCATTTAGACCTAAGCAACTTTAAAAGTGAACACTTCTAAAATCTTTTATTGTAAGCGACTTCAAAAGAGTGCCAATAAATTTGGTGGGAAAATTATATTAAGCGAGAATTGACATTAAAGTTGTTTGTCTCTAAACAAATTCAAATGTTGATTACTTTTAAAGTTGTTTATACCTAAAGGACTTTAAAATTCAATAAATTTTGAAGTTGTTTATTGTAAGCAACTTCAAAAGTATTGGCAGGAAGATTATATTAAGTGGAAATGGAATTTTAAAGTTATTTGCTTGTAAATGACTTCAAACGTCAATAACTTTTGAAGTTGTGCAGTTATAAATGATTTTAAAGGTTAGTAATTTTTGAAGTCGTTAGAGTGAAATGACTTTAAAAATACATTCATGCATATGCATTTGATGTCATTTAGTACCAAACAACTTCTAAAGTCCTTGTTCATTTATAAATAGCTGACAACATATCATTTTTTCCTATATCCTCTTCTTCTCTCGGGTGGCATGATGGCTTCCTCCTTGGTCCTTATGTTTTTCTCTTTTTCCCTTCTTGCTTTCCATTTTGGATATTTTGACTGTTTGTGTCATGAAAAAAAACTATAAGTATACCATAACTTCTTTTGATCACAAATTGTTTTCTTGTTGCTATCTCTATTTTTATTTTGTAGATCATGTGGGCTTTCTCACTACAGACCTATTAGGTCGTCCTAATTTCACTAAAATGGTATAATTTCATTGCAAATGACAACTACTTCTCTCTCTAACCCTCAATATTGAAGAAAGGGTGAACATTGCAATTTGTGGTTCTCAACCAAATTTGGGGGGTTGATGAAGGGTGGTAATTATACCATCAAATTTAGGCCAAGAAAAGTAAAGTGCACACACACACACACACACACACACACACAAACTCTCTCTCTCTCTCTCTCCATAGAATGGGTGTCACCTAAATACTAGGCCAGATTTTGATGTAAAGAGCAGATTAACTATTTGATCTTGTATTAATAAGATCTAATAATTTGTAACATTAGATGTAATCAAATAAAAATTTGATTTCATTGTTGAGGTGTTTGTTTATGTATATATATATATATATATATATTATATAAGTTCGTGTTTGTAAAATAGGTTTGTTTGTGTATTTATCTAAGGTATTGTAAAGGATAAAAAGTAAATAAATATATATATTTAATGTGAAAATGTAAAGATTTTTGAAGTCATTTTCTGTGAACGACTATAAAAGTCCTAACTTTTAAAGTCGTTTATATGTAAATGACTTTAAAAGTATGGAATTTTAAAGTTGTTTATTGAAAATGACTTCAATTGTATGTCTGTTTTACAAATTATTTTGTTGAGTTTTGCCGTTCCTTTTTTGTTGGTGTTTATTATCTATGCACAAAAACTAAGCCATATTTCTGTTTCACTATCTGACCCAAATCATACATGTGAATTGGAATTATATTCATAAAGTCAGGGTCAAAATTGATTTTTGAGTGTTGGTTAGTATCTCTTTGTATGTATTATGTATATTAGAATGAATTTTACAAGGTTATGGGTTAGAAATTTTCCTTTTTAAAGTTAATTTTCTTCTTGAATATGTCTTTCATATTTTGTTTCTTTTTTTCATTATTAATTAAAAATTTTCATGAATGTAGTTATTTCTATTACTTCTAATTCGTGTATACTTAGTGTTTGGTAAAATGCCTAACCTAATCTTTTCATGCCTAACAAGTCTCTATGCATATTTTCTTTCATTTCTTATGACAATGGATAAATAAGCTTGGATGGCTACGATAAGAACATTAAAAGAATATGAGGAGGGAACAAAAATTTGCATAGAGTTTGAACTTAGGGCAGGTATTGATTGTAATCGCATGCGTTGTCTATGCTCAAAATGTGGAAACTTGGGATGTTGACAGAACACTTGTGCTTTAATGGAATTGACGAATGCTACCACCCATGGTTTTGGCATGTAGAACAACTTCTGTATAGGCCCTTGACAAGGCCTGGAAGATATGACATTGTAGGAAGTGTTGGAGATAGTATAGTTGTACGGATGTTTCAAGATGCATATGATGAATTATAGGATCACCCTGAAGAATTTCATAATACATTAGAGGAAGTCGATGAGCCATTGTACCATGAGTGTAAAGATTATACCAAGCTATCTGTAAAAGTAGAACTTTACAACATGAAATCAAGATTTGGTTTTTACGATTAAGATTTTATAGAAGTCTTGAAAGTAGTGAGTAAGATGCTACCAAAGGATAATAAATTGGTGAGGTCCAAATGTGAAGCAAAGAAATCCTTGGATACACTAGGGTTGAAGTATGAGAAGATACATGCATGTCCCAATGGTTGTATCTTATATAGGAAGGAGCACAAGGATAAAACTACATGGCCAACTTGTCGACAACTAAGATGGAAGTTAAAGAAGAATTCAATTGAGACAGTTACAGGTGTTCCTGCAAAGGTTCTATGGTACTTTCCTCTATTCCAAGGTTTAAAATAATGTTTCGTATAACCAAAGCAGTGAAGAAATTAGTGTAGCATTCCAAGGACAGAGTAGTTGATAGCTTTTCACTCTATCTAGTATCATGATGCTAACTATGTTGATATTGGGTCCAAAGGAGCCAAGGAATCACATTGACATGTACTTGTCTCCCTTGATCAATGATCTTGATACATTATGGGGCATAGGCATAGAAGCATACTACACATATCGGAAAGAGTCATTCACCCTAAAGGCTATATTGTTGTGGACAATAAGCTACTTCCCTGCATGCAGTAATTTGTTTAGATGCATAGTGAAGGGATATGATGCTTCTGCTATCTATAGAGATCAAACATGTGCTGTATACCTTAAACATGGTAGGAAACTAGTATTCATTGGGTACAGAATATGGTTGTGTAGAGACCATCCATATCATTTTAAGAAGGGAGAATTTAACAGGAGTGTAGAGACAAGGACACCACCAAAGTTGGTGACAGGACGACAAGTATTGGAGCAAGTTGAAAACATTAATTTCTTATAGGAAAAGAAGAAATCAAGTAAATGTGCACGTGAAAGTAATTGTAGAAGTTGTTGGAAGAAGAAATTAATATTCTTTCTTCTAGCATACTAAAAATCACTACATCTATGCTATGTGCTTGATGTCATGCACATTGAGAAGAATGTGTGTGAAAGCTATTGGTACCTTGCTTAATCTCCTAGGAAAAAGAAAGGATGGACTTACAGCTCAAATGGATCTTATGAACATGGGTTTGATGAGGAGGTTACATTATGTGGCACTCTGGGTTTCAGAAATGCCTTTTTGAAGACTATTTTCAAAATTTGGGATATCCCTTGTTTAAAATTCATTTCCCAATCAAAACAAAGAAAATTTTCTTGTTCTTTTACTAAGTTTTTCTAAAAATCCCTAGTGTCATTTTCACACAAAATATAAGGATTTTATGGTGAAATGAGTATCTCATTTCTACCAAAAATTCGACAGAGTTTCCTTTGTTTTTCGGACATGCGCATTTAACATGAGCATGCAGACACCTAATAAAACAATACAAATAATTTTTTATTCATTGCTTTTGAAAACAAATGTACAAAACTTATCCCTTCCCAGAACCTCTAGTCACAATCATGTCACAACATGTCCCCTTAAATACAATTAAATCCACAACCCAAAAGTAAATATATACATTCTCAATCTCCAATGAATCAGAATACTAGTCTAAAGTTTGTAAGCTCACCATTTTAATGTTAGAAAATCTTCATCTTTTGAAATACTGAACTCCACAGCTGTTTCTCACTTTTGACCTGATCATCTTTCTATTCTAATCCTTCAAATCTAAGACATTGTAAACAATTACAATGCCTCAGCAAGCTTGCACATGTGTAGGTGGAATAAGTAGCTATTTTGTCATGCTATACATGATTTCATGTAAATCAATATAATTTGAGAATATATCAAACTTAAACAAAACTTCATGCCATTTCCAAGGTGTTCATGCTGAAATTGTAAGTTCTTAGATCGTAACAATATGAAATCAGTTTACATGAGCAGTTTCATTATGGTTGATGAATCATATCTTTTCCTAAGGATTTAAATATTCCAAGTTGTATCATTGCATAAGCATGCAATTGTACTAACGTTATTTTCCATGAATATACACATAAAGCATTCCAATTCCCTTCAGGACATAGTTCTTCAGATTCGTTTACATTATATATTCATTCAAGATATTACTTTAAATCTCTAAGTTGTTTGTCATTCGATACTTAAATATACTTATGAGTAGGTTATTTAACATTCTTGTTATTATTAGTAAAGATAGTCATCTAAAATCTTTTTCTGTATGAACACATTGTATTTTCATATGCAGTTACAAATCAGTACACGATCATGAAAAATTGCTCATAATGCTCAATCAATCTAATACCTTAGCAAATATGACTAGGGTAAAGCTGTCAGGTTAGAAGAATCAAGCTAAAATAGCAATCCAATGATC
Source organism: Warburgia ugandensis (assembly GCA_035236585.1). Taxonomy (NCBI): domain Eukaryota; kingdom Viridiplantae; phylum Streptophyta; class Magnoliopsida; order Canellales; family Canellaceae; genus Warburgia; species Warburgia ugandensis. The sequence continues at coordinate 30,622,565 of CP141135.1, forward strand.
AATAAATCTAAAATTCGACAAAACCAAAAGCCACGCCATGCTTTTTCGAAACTATAACTAGCCAACTCATAAATGCAAATAATTCTTTATGCATCAAATAGAACTAAAAATCATTACTATGAAAATTGGTCTCATGTAAGTGGGGTCCCTCTTTTGGGAAAAGCCCTCAAGGTTTTGGTTCCTATGGGTACCTCACCATTACCAGACAGCCGGCCTCAAGCTTCTCCCTCAGAACTGGTAAATATATAAATCCATGCCCACATCGTTGTAGAAAACTGATCATTCCAATAGTGGTGGCATACAATCCTACCACCCTAGATTATGTTTAACACTCTAAACATGACCCATGTAAATATCACACAAACTAGACACCTATGCTCGTAAGGCCCTATCGTCACCCACAAGTGACTATCGTGGCCTCTACGTCTGCTTGTAGATACCTGCACAAGCCATAACTCATCGGACCTCATGGGAGCTACTCAGCTACCACTCAGAGCACTTCCCGATGAGAAGATACTCCTAGTGCCTACCATCTCCATTGTAGGGCTGTTATCAAATCATCTCAGAGGTCAGTGGCCAACTATGCCTCTTAGCATAGGGTCTCAGAACTTACTGCACACAGCAAGCCTCCAGGACTTACGGTACTCCTAGAGCACTAGCTGAGCGATCCAGGACTTAGGACACTCCCAGAGTGCCTACCCAAAACATCGATGAAAATCCATATCCACTAGGACTTATAGCTACTCATAGAGCTCATACCAAACCATCAACTAAATCCATAATCATCAGGGCTTATAGCTGCTCACAGAGCACCTACCTAAATATTGATAAATTTGCATCCATTAGGACTTACGGTTACTCATTGAGTGCTCGCCCAAATCATAAATCATACTCATCTCCAAAATCATTTTATGAAAATGAAACTACTATTTCAAAGTTTTGTGAGAAGCCAATCAAGTTTGTTCATTTTCTAACCAATATTCCCAACAAGCCGAAAAACCTATATTCATGAGCATTCAAAACATGCAGTCTTTATTCATAAATTAGGTAACGTTCTTTTAGTTATCAAAAATGTACATCCAACGCAATAATTACAAAAAAAAAAATCTTTAAGCACTATCTTAAAAGTCTTATCATTAAGTGGATCTTAGTTAAACTGGGGATAAAAAATTTACTATAAGGACACATGTTGCAACTTATGGTTATGGCTTGTGAATATCTAATGTATGTAAATGTCGTTTAGCATATTCTTTCCTAGTTTAAAAGTGAATTATTTTATCATTCTCAAGTTGTTAAATTACAATTACTATAAATTCTAGCACCTTTGCTTAGGTCTTCCTATAATTCAAAAACCTTGTGAGCTTCTCTAAAATATTTACTATATTGTTGTTATACTTATTAACATTTCATGCTGTTCAAGGCATTCCAATTTCTAGAGTATCAATACACAAGAAGTTCTTATGTCTCAATTGCATGCATTCAATCATGCTTATAAAGATATGGTAAGTTTTAAACTTCATAAAATAGCAAATCTTAATCCACCTACCTCACATGACATTTATCCTCTGTTCTGGTGTGCAACTCCTTTAGCCCGATCTATCCCTTGAACAAGACGTATGCTTTGTAGTTGATCCATAGATAGACAAGTCCAATCATCTCTTTCTCGCTGATTAATATACCGGGGAAAACAAGAGATGCGGATCCGTAGCTCCAACCATGGAACACTACATATTAGAAAGAAGTGTAGTGCCTGATCTCACAGATCTGGCATTAGATGGTCAATTCCACTATAAGATCTTAGGAACAGACTAGATACATTGTTGTTGGTCTAGGAGTTTGGTGATCAATCTACTGTTAGATCAAAATGAATACCTAAATTAAGTATGGATCTAGGAGCTTGTTCACTAATATATAGCTAGATAGAGATGAACGGTTAAATCTAATCTCATATCAGATGATCTGGAGTGAAATCTACATCCAGACTGAATGGGGAGTTTATATTGATCACTGATCTAACTTTTAAAGACAAATCAACGGTCATATCATGATGAATGGTTGGGATAGGTTTAGATCTTCCATTTGGAGACATATCAGTAATTGGATCATGGAAAGATCTACAAAATCTATCACAGATCCATCAATCAAAGATAGATTAATGACTAGATCCTGATGGATAGTCAAATTGATCACAAATCTGACAATTTGGTCTGATCATGATTGACTGTAGGATCTTCTCTGATCAATAAACAGACAAATGGGTCTTATTCCTTGCATTGCAAGGATTGTAATTGTCATGCTTAAATCTACAAATGCCTTCCTAGATTGGCAAGAATAAGGGTTCCAAGTCTAAGTGGTAATGGGGCTCACACGAGTCAACTCGGCTCACCAAGGCGAGTTGGGAGCAGTCACACAGGCAAGTCGCTTGCCCTAACTTACATGACACAAGAGGGAAACAGGGGAGAGGAGATGCCACGCTAACACAGTTATGGGGCTACTCTGGCTAGAGGTGGGATGATCGGGGGGGAGAGAGACCAAGGGAGAAGAGAATTGGGGAAGGAGGAGCTAAACTGGCACGCCTGCTGGGCTATCCCAGCTAGAAGGGAAGCAAGAGAGAGAGAGAGGAGTAAGGAAAGAGGGTAACGGGAAAGGAGTTGCTGGACTGGCTAGGCCGGTTGGGCTGTGCCGGTTAGAGGGGAGTAGAGGGAGAGATGACGAGAGGAGAGAGATGGAGGTTCTTGGTGTGCAGTCAGCCGGCAGCCCTATTTCAGTCGCCGCCTAGGGCCAAACCAGAGAGAAACCCAGAGAAAAAATGGTATGCTCAGTTTCCAGAGAGGAAATCAGAGAGATGGAGGAGAGGAGGGTTCCATGCAGATGCCTGATTGTGGCAGCCTAGTTGCTGGGCCGGTGGAATGCTCAAATGAACAAGGGTTTGGCTGTAAACCCAATCACCTATTGCCACTAGAGAAAATGAGAGAGAGAGAGAGAGAGAGAGAGAGAGAGAGAGAGAGAGAGGGAAAGTACGGAAGCCTTGTGCAGCTGACCCGTGCAAATGTTGGCATACTAGGCTGGTTGCGCTAGTTGGAACTCGGCGGGGAGAGTTGTAAGCGTCGACCCTAGAATGCCGGCCCATCCCTAGCTTGGCCGTGTCTGTGGTAGACATGACAGGAAGAGAGGGGGAGGAAGCATGATGAGGGGGTGATTGCGTTCCTACTCATCATCAGTGAACCAAGGAGAAAGGCGTATGGGTGAGCAATTGCTTGAGGAGAAACCCACTCTGGGTTTCCATTTGCGCCAGAAAAAAACGGGGTTTACAAGAGGGCTAAGCACTGATGAAACCCATTATGGGTTTCCTTGTCAATGCTGGTAAAAGGAGGGGAGGTTGTCAGAGAAGAACCCAGCTCGGGTTTCTTCTCATCACTGAGAAAATACCTGCCAGAGCCAGGGGGAGAGATCAGGAGGAAGGGGGCACGTTCAGGGTTTTCCCCTTCTTTTTTTGGTGTCCCCTTATAAAGACTCCCACTTGCCACCATCCATTACTAGGGAGAAGGGCAGATGCATGGCGGCCTGATGGTCCACGTGTCACTCCCACTCCTAGCATGGCGTTGTCCCTGTAGTTTGCAAAACAACATAATAGAGGGGGTGCCATTATCAAGTTTTAGCCTCTGTCAATTTGTAAAATATTTGAAATTTTCTCTTCCGATCTCCATTTCACGTGAATTTAGTGTTGTTCGAATCGTATCGACACATACGTTCCAATTATGACGGTTTCAAATCCAAATTTTAAGTTTTCAAGGGGCTCATTTTCAAATCCAAATTCAAAATTTTAAGGAATTAATTTCTAATTTTATTAAAATTAAAGTATGCTATAATTACCTTAAAATTGCTCAAAATTTGTGGTTGTTACACATTAAAAGGAGAGGGGCAGTTGAGGAACATACCTGCTTAAGGAAAATTATACTCTTGATAGAGAGGAGAGGAGAATAATGTGTAAAACATTGTTTGAGCTAGATGGCTACTCCTCAAACTTTAAAAACATTGTCTCCATGGAAGAGCTCAAATTGTTGGGGATGAACTTTCATGATTTCCATGCATTGATGCAACAACTATTACCCATAGCAATACGTTTGGTGTTACCGAACAAAGTTAGGGGAGCTATTGCAAAATTCTACTACTTATTTAATATTTTGTCCAAGAAGGTGGTGGATGTTTCAAAATTGCAAGAAATTCAAGGTCATTTAGTGACAACTTTATGTGAGCTTGGGATAATCTTCCCACCATCCTTCTTTGATATCATGGTACACCTAATAGTGAACCTCATTGATGAGGTTAGACTTTGATTTCTAGTTTACTTGCGATGGATGTACCCATTTGAGAGGTACATGAAAATTTTAAAAGGGCATGTATGTAATAACAACCGATTAGAGGGGTATAAAGTCGAATGTTATATTGCAGAGGAAGCAGTGAGTTTTGCATAGAGTACTTAGTAGGAGTGGATGCGATTGGAGTCCAAAGAAAGAAACAATCAGCTGCAGTTCATAATCTCAAGGTTGGTGAACCTCTCTCGAGTGGTCATGTATTGACCGTTGACTATAAAGAATAGGACTAGGCACATCTTTATATGTTGCAAAATGTTGATGAACTCCAACCATCCATTGAGTAAGTTGATCATGTAGGCACTTATGTAAAATTTAATTTTACATTTTCTTTTATTACTCTATTAATCTATGTGTGTGTACGTAGTGAACACATGGATGTACTCAAGGCAAATAATCCAAGTTACATAAAGAAACATAAGTGGCTACAATTTGAGCATTGTCACACTTTCAATAATTGGCTATGTAAGAAGGTAAAATGACAGAATTCTCAATTAATATAAATTAAAAAACTACAATTTTGTATATATGTGTATATATATATATATATAATCTTACTTAAGCCTACTTAATATGAATAGACACAGATTCAAGATGAGTAAGAAGTAGCAAGCAACAATATATCAGAAACCTTGGGCTAAATGGTGATGGAACCATGAGTAGAAGTAATAAAATATGCCGGATATACCATCAATGATTATCACTTTGACATGAAAGACCGTGATAACTCAGGAGTGTAACAGAATAGTGGAGTTAGCTTAGTTGCCAATGCTACATTCTTTTCCAGTTCAAAGCATAACATGCCAATGTTGCAAATAATATTTATTATGGGTTATAAGAGAGATTTGGGATCTTGGATTATACTTTTAGAATTGTGGTCGTGTTTAAGTGCGATTGGGTGGAACATAACAAAGACATGATCAAAACTAATGCCCTTGGATTGACCTCAATAGGATAGCTATAAAAATGATTAATTTATGTTGACATCTCAAGTAAAACAAGTATTTTATGCACATGATGAATGTGAGAAGAGATGGTCAACTGTTTTATCATCTTGCCTGAGGGATTTTTATGATGAAGACGATCTAAGAGGCACTAAAATAAATTACCCTTCTATTACCAAACCATCCCATCAATCAAAGTAGTACTTGGTGAGAACGAGGATTATGTGCATGACAATAGTGAGGATGGTGCTTGGATTTGAAAACAATATATAGTTGGGGGTATGTGGAATGTATTGTTAGTTGCAATATAGTACAGCCTCGATGCAAGAAGCTCCGGCCTATGCAGGGTTCGGGGAAGGGGCGGATTACAAGGGCCTATAGTATGCAGCCTTACCTTGTATTTTTACAAGAGGCTGTTTCCATGCCTGAAACCCATGACCTCAAGGTCACATGACGACAACCTTTACCATTGCCCAAGGCTCCCCGTCACAGTTGCAATATACATACATATATATATATATATATTCCATATTTACAATTATTATCTCTTTTGTCATAAGTTACATGGATTGATAAATGAGCTATATGTGTGTACAATGAATGTATGAATCAATATTGGCTATCATAAAAAATTGATTTCATTGCGTATTACTTATTAGATACTGTAAAGTACTAACTTAAAAGTTATATATATTTTGATTGAAAAATAATTTATAAAGTCGTTTAGTATAAATGACTTTAAAATATGTTAATTTTAAAGTTGTTTATTTGTAAACAACTTTAAAAGTATATATCACTAAACAACTTCTTTATGCACAATCAAATTTAGCACAAAAAATGATCTACCAAATTTACACTAATCATTATGTAACATCTTTGATTTTTAAATAACAATTTACAAAAATTGTGAATTTTGTGAAATCGATGTCAAGTCAACTTTAATTTAAGAACTACACAGAGACTCTCTCTCTCTCTCTCTCTCTCTCTCTCTCTCTCTCTCTCTCTCTCTCTCATACACATGCAATCACTTCTCACCTCATAATTTAATCATCTTATTTTGCTTAAAGTTATTTTATTACTATAGTTATTGTACTTCTTTGGTTATCACATTTCTTTAGTTCTATAAGAGTGTTTCTACAATATTTTGTGGCATGGGTAAACTTTGGAAGGTTAGTGTCCATCAAATACATATAGTCATTTACAATTAAAAAGTTCAATCCTTAAGAAATCTTATGAATGACCATTAGCAACCTAGTTATGTGATCAGACTCAGTGTGGGATGCATCTTTCCCACTAAGAAGTGACACTTTTAAAGTCGTTTATTTGTAAATGACTTTAAAAGTGACATCTTTTAAAGTCGTTTATTACTAAACAAATTTAAAAGTATATACTTTTAAAGTCATTTACACTAAAAAATTCTTTATGTACAACAATATTTACCTTAAAATGAGAATTAGGAATTTGCATTATGAGTTTCACATAATTGACCTTTTGAAAGATACTTATTTTACACTTAAAACCATAATATTTGGAATCTACATGTCAAGATGATTCCAACAATACTAATTCTGCAAGAAACAAAGTTCAAATGAAGAAGTTATGATGCTTTGAATATGGAGGATATTTTAGAAAAGAAAAGCCTAAAATAGGGGACCATTTTGATATTGGTACACCCTCTCTTAATAACCTAAAACCTGATGACCTAGTTAAAACCCGATCGACCCATCCCTCTTGTCTTCTTCCCCATCTTCTCAATGACACACAATCAGCTTCCATGCACCCTAATCTCCCACTGGCAATGCGCAATGCCCTTAGCTTTCCCTCTGATCTAGTGTATCGAGCCCAAGCATTGGCGAATCAAGCCTAATTGCCACTCTCTCCAATCTACAATGCGTAAAAGCCACTGGCTTTCCCTCTGACACCACCAATTGCTCTGATCATCACTATGTCCCACTAGTAATGCGCAAAAGCCTCTGCCTTTCCCTCTGACACTAGCAATCGTACCTGACCAAAAGCCATTGTGACTCGCTCTCAATCACCACTATCTCCCATCAGTAACTATGCAAAAGCCCCTAGCTTTCCCCCATGACACCACCAATCACACTCGACCATCACTAATCACACTTGATCACCACTATCTCCCACCAGTGGAAAAGACCCTGGCTTTCCCCTCTGATCTAGCCAATCACCTCCGACCATCGATCACCAACCAATCACTCATGATCACCCTAATCTCCCATCGGCAACTGCACAAAAGCCCTTGGCTTTCCCTTTGACACTATCAATTGCACTCGACCACTGCCCACCACTAATCAAGCCTGACCATTGGCCACCTACATCTTTATTTTAAGTAAGAAAGTTAATATTTACTATTCCTTGCATAAGACTCTATTTGCATGGTTGTTTTGGATTGGATTTGTGATTTGATCTTATACATGTTTTATATTATGTTTGTTATCTCTTCAATTTGCATGAATAGTTGAGATTTAGCATGATTAGCCTAATTTTTGTAAATATGCATACTTCTAGTTGTAAGCTTTAACAAGCTTGGAAATCATGTGAATTTAGTAACTTATGATTTTTGCATGCTTTATATATTTGGAAAGTTAGTATACTTTTTTATTATTATAAGAATGTATGATGACAACTTGCACAATAGGAAGTATTTAATTTAACTAATTGATATAATAAATTGGCAAGTTGAGATACCTACTAAATATAGATTTTTGGAAAGTTTCTAAAATAGAATACTACTATTCTGAAATTACATTTTTGGAAACTTTGTTATGCCAAATAAAATGGCTAGGTTATGAAAAGGAATGTTTTAATAACTTAAAGATTATTGAAGTTAAAATTGTAATATTGGGTATGATGATACCTAGGATGCATGATTTTGACATTCTAAAGTGCTTGTTGGGCCTATGCTAAGTGTGACGACCCGGGTTTTTATAACACGTTTTGTAATGTATTTTGAAAGGCAGGGCCTTTAAGAGTGTAAAATTTTTTCGCAAAACAAAGTAGCAGAAATTCTTTTCTTTAAAACTTGTTTTGAAAACCCAAGTCACCACTTCATACATAACATAAGTACAATTTGTGTACAAAATAAAATTCCATTGAAGGAATATACTTTTATTAAACTCCAGGATCCATCCAGTTGTTCACAAGATGCTGACCAAATCTAGTACAATACTTGTCCAAATTACATAATCCAAAACTCAAGCTCACCATACAATAAAACTCTCAACAAAGAAAAATACATGTCTTCAAGGGTATACCTTGAAGATTATTCTCTTCATGTCTTCTATAGTCTTCAGCTCCTAACTTTCCTTCCCTGTATCTGAGATATTGCAACAAGTACAATATCTCAGCAAGCAATGCTTGGTAGGGGATTCAAGAAACATAATAATTGACAAGATAATTCCAATACTTCATAATCTCATTATCCTTAAACATAATCTTTACTTTGTAAGTTATGTATATCTATATGCATACATACCCTTCATGGGTAAACGAGTTAAATTTGTAAAAGTAGTCAAGTATCATTCCCAACTAAGCTGATCAATTCTCTTCATTTTGAGAACTGAGTATTACAGCTAATCTTATATTGGAAATTTTCCTTCTTGGGAAATATTGATAATATACAATTACCTAGCATTTCATTATGCTATAACATAAGGCATTTCACTATGCCTATTCTCATATGCATCATAGTGCAAAATAATCAGAAAGGTTGCTATGCTGCAGTCTGATCCGTACTAGCACGCTCGAATAACTGCCCCATTCACCACTGATATCATGGTGGAAAATATTATGTCACTGCCCATATGGGGGGGCAAGACTTTCACAGTGGTGGCCTTCCCATAATTTCCACCACCCGACTTTTAGCTGCTCTTTGGCAAGGTATTATCATATCATCAAATTTCAAGGAGCAGGTGGCCAAACCCTCATAACTCCTCTAGTAGTAGCATTCGCCTAGGCTTATGCCTATTAAAACAAACTCACAAGCCTCCAAGCTTGTATGTAAAATAGATTTCATATATATCAGACCATATTTCTGTTTACTTAGGGCTGAAATATTTCCTAGTTCCCTACTCACTTATAGTTTAGTCCTTAACCATCTTATATGTGTTTGGGTGGATCATAAGGTTTTTAAGAGATTTAATACAAGTATTAACATTGCTCTTGTCAACATAAGATCATGAGTACAATCATGTATATCTCATGTAAATGCATTCATCAAATCCTCCTACCTTTAAGGATTGATCTCTTTTCCCCAATCTTCTATGATCCTGACTGATGTATGTAATCTGTACCTCCATACATATTGTTAATATATAAATTGTGAGAAATCCTATTGATCACTAGATCTGATGTTTAGAATGATTTTTAGATCATTCATATCTAAGTATTTTTCTATCTCTCAGTCTTTGTATGTCCATCTCCTTGATCTTGATCTTTCATAGATCCATTGATTGACAATCTACACATGTTGATAAAGATCAAGGTCCTAGATCTCCTATCATCTAATTCTTCCTTGATCTAAGTTCAGTTATTGGATCATCCCTATGGAGGATGATCTTGGTTTTCTTCCTTGAATCATCTTTGATCAAGGGTTTGGATTATCTAATCTAATGAACTATAACAAGTATACTAATAAACATGCATACTAAGTACAATATAGTGTTCTTATTCTTATAGTGTTCTTATTCTTATTGTTCTTGATCATCCAAGATCTAGTGGATCTTTTTTTATTATCCTTATCTTACTTATTGTTTTTATTAGGGTTAGGTAACTTACTAACCTTTTATGCTCTTATTATTATTATTCAACCAGTTAATGTGCTGGTTGAAGGTAGCTTATTCAAGCCTAAATCTAGACTGCTCCTCTTATTTCCAATTGGCTAAGGCTTACTAGCTGAATGGGTGAACACAAAGTGGTTACTTCAATCCTCATGTAAGGAGGTGTTTAGACCTCACAAACATCAACGGAAGGTAGGGGAAGAGCGAGGCTCTATTAGATAACCCCCTTAACCACTATGTTCATCATTCACTAGAATGACCATAGCTCAACCTTTCATAAGGTTCCTATAATCTTGTTTACCCTAAGTACTCTTTCTAATGGATTTTAATTAAGTCCATGAATATTTATAATGTCATTCATGGGGTTTATTATTCTTTTCCTAATTTAGGCTAAGGACTTGATAATCCTTATATTGTCCTACTAACTATAGCCCTTACTATGTAAGTCCAAAGTACTCCATTCTTATTTGTGTAATGAAACTCTATTTTCTCATTAGAATACATTTTTGATGTTTTATGCTCTTTATCTCATAACAAGTAGATCTACTAATAACATTTAACCATAAATGAATTATAAATTCAAAGCATAAAACTACATAATTTAACATTTAATGATAATGAGGCAAGGTACTTAAAATAATTAAATCTAGCACCTTATAATAACAATGAAATCACATATCATGCTAAAGTCTAAATGTTATACAAGCATGCTTTATAACATAATCATGTGTAAAATGCTATTATATAAAATGAAACTAATTACATTAACATTTTTAGAAACCTTTACTTATGATCCAACCATTTGATCTTAGATCTTTTCCTTTGATTAAGGATTTTAGTTATATTTAGGGAATTTTCTTTATTAAGGTCAAAAGATCATATTGATCTATTTTTGTCATAATCCATCCATGATTTCCTTGGATTTCATCATATCAACATTTATTCTTTCTATCCCAAGGATCTGATCACACTTGATCTCATTGATCAAGTGGGTCCCTTTGTATTTTTAGAGTTTTTCTATCATAATGGCTAGATCCCTTAATATATCTCATATATATCCAGTTAAACCATAGATCTCACTTTATTTCAATAGTATATCATTATTAAAACATATTTTCAAGATCTGATCATCTCAGATCTTGAAGATCTAGGTAATTGGAAACTTGTTTCTTTAATACAAAATTTTTTTACTGAATAGTATGTCCATTTTATCATTTCATCAGAAAATAGGTGTCAAGATTTCCATAGCTTCTTTCCAATCTCAATTTGGAGTTCAGATGACTCTGGAATTGGATCTGGAAGTTCACAGTCCTTCTTAGGGCCTGGATTTGATCTGGGCCCAAGGAACGGACGGGCCAGATTTTTCGGGCAGAAAACCAAGCTGGGCGGAACGAGTTGGGCTCGTATGTTGCACTGAAATGCGGAAGTGCCCGCACGGGGCGTCCATGGAAGCGCGCGTGACGTCATCCTTCCGATCGGGAGATCGGACAGTCTGTTTGGACCGTCCAATCAATCCCTTCTCAATTGAGGGACCAAACCTTCTCAGATCTTTGTGAAAATTCTACCCTAGGAAATTTGGACCCTTCTGGATCGATTGGTATAGTTAGATTTTTCATCTGAGCACTCCATCATCCTAAATTAAGGGTTCTGATGTTTACTTTATTTTTACCTTATCATTACCAAAATAAATTACAGTAAACTAAAATTACATAAACCAATATTAAACATCTATATAAAGTATTACCACCTACCTGATTGGAGAAAAAACTTTGTTTATGTGTCCAATTTAAGAGAAATACCTTGTTGATGAAGATATGGCCTAAGATCCATCTTTCTTGCAAAGTTCCGTTGTTTAAACCGTTGGATCTTGAAATTGGTTTAGGGGTTTTGTAGAATAGATATGTTGGGAAGTTTTGGATGGTGGAATTGATGAAATTCGATCTAGAACAGAGTGCCTAATTGATTTTAGGTCTCTTGTTCCAATCTAAAAAGAAAAACAAATTGAAAAAAGAGATATCTCTTGGAAATTTTGGGTTTTTTGGGAGGGATCTAGGTCTAATTTTTCAAGGAGAGTGAATAAAATTTCTTGGGGATTTTGTGAGGATTTTTGGGGTTGTATTTATAGGCATTTTGGGTCTTTTTTCATGATTATAATATTTTATTTTATTTATTATTAAATGGCATGAAAGTCTCCCATGCTCCATTTTTTCTTACCCACGCCCCATTTTTCTTCCCCAAGACCAATTGATGCTTTTTGACCCATGCCTTCACGTGGGCTGCTCATAAGATTCATTTTTGGGTCCCTTGTGGGCCCCACATGGTGTTAAAAGACCGTTTTGCCATTTATGTATAAAATTTTGGGTTTTATTCCCATGATCTTGGATTTGAGTGTACTTAGTGGCATTGGATTTGTATTTCTCAATACATTCTAAATTTTGATGTCTCATATTTTGATTTTTGGGAGATTTTGATTTTTGGGTAAAATTACTATTTTACCCTTTTGTCCAAGAAATGAAGAAACTTAAGGATTTTTCATTCGAATTCAGAATTTGTTGTGCTTACAGTCATTTTGAAGGGTTTGCTAAGTTTAATTTCAATTTTACATGTCTTATGATTTGATTATACTTTTATAAAAAGTATATTCTAAATAACCCTAATATTTCAGCCCGAAATATCTGAAACTCAAACTTTATTGATTTTCTCAATCAATTAGAAAAATTGGGGTTATTACAATCTCCCCCCCTTACAATAATTTCGTCCTCGAAATTCGTAATACAACTCACTTAGGAGTTTTCACAATTCTTTCATAGCCTTACACATGTGGCCTTGCCACTTATGGAAATCCCATTTTCTTTCGTTCCTTTCCTATACTACCTTCTTCTCAAAGGTTAAAATGCTCATCCATGACTAACCTTACTAATGCACTGTATACTAAAGCTAGTTCTTGCTAGAATTTCCCAAAAAGTGTTAATAACTCTTATTAAGTTATCCCTCTCATTTCAAAAACCTTCCATTTCACATAACTGGCAATTTTCACCAATCTTTCCATACTTCACAATTTTCCATTATACCTTCTATTGCTCATCCTCATTCTTTTTTAACATATAAAGTTTTGACATAGCTTTCCTCCTATGTATCAACATATAAAGTTTGGACATAGCTTTCCTACTATGTATAGTCCTTAGACTTCCTATAATACATATTGATTAGATTCTACAACTTCAATTGTTCTCTGTAACAACTTTCCAATCTTTGGAAGTAATTTCTTTTCTTTTCTTATTCTTCCATTATTTGGAAGTGTATACTTTATTTCTTCTCTACAGTTCATACTTCTTTACTATTTCCTTCTATTGACAACTTCTTGTCAAATTCTATCCTTGAATAATAGTTTCCTTGTAATGAATCTTTCCTCATTCCCATCCATTATTTTTGTAACAGTCTTTGAGTGCCATTTTATTCATAATACTTGACTTTCTACATTTTTTCTTCCAAGATATTGTCATTTAACTCTGCATATATATTCCTGATCCTCTTTTGTTATTTCTTTCTCATATTTAGAACAATATTCAGAACATTCTCACAATCTATGATAATATTTATCTCTTTTCCTCTCACATCTTGGGATTTAATTTATGAGTTATTAGAGAAGCTGTATGTATATTTACTTTGATGTAGTGGACTCATTTTTATTTAGTGGAATGTATTGTGATGTGGTTGTGACTAGAGGTTCTAGGATGTGATAAGTTGTATGTATTTATTTTGAAAAAAATACAAATTTATTTGTATTGTCTATTAGGTGTTTTGCATGCATGTGTTAAATGTGCATATGTTGGACAAATAGAGGAAACTTTGCTGGATTTATGGTAGGAATGAGACACTCATTCTACTTTATAATCCTTGTGTTTGTTATAAAAATGACACTTGGGATTTTGGTAAGAATGACTTATAACAAGTTTTTAGAAATGGGCATGAACGAGACACAACATGACATACATGCAAGCTTACTAGTAAATGCTTTAAGATGTATCTCTTGATTGTGGAATGGTAGTTGTAGTTGCTTACGTAACTAGATTATTTCAGTCATGTTTATATGAGTGAAAATGAATGTATACATAGATGTGCTATGTGATGACTAGAATCATGCAAGTTAACATTGCTTTACTTATATCCTAATTTACTTAGAATCATGCAAGTTAACATTACTTTACTTATAATCATGCAAATTAGTTTCTAGGTTTAGTTTTAGGAAAGTTTAATTTTAGAAATTTCTATTCTTTAGAAAATTTCTTTTTTCATGCATTTCTTATCTAATTTGCTTTCAGTTTGTTTGCTGCATTTGTCATGTCAGTTTCTTTAAATGAATTACATGGCATTTTTTTATGTCATTGTTCTAATATCATTGTGTTCTTCTTTGTAGTAACAATGGAATGAGAGGAACATCAAACTGAAGATTAAGCTACAATGAAGAGCATGAATAAGAGGCCAACATGAGCACTACTACAAAAAGAAAGGGTAGAGGGTGATCAATAATGGAAAAGGTTATCAAGAGAAAGTCGAAGGGAATTAAAGAAACTGTCCAATACAATAGCAGAGGGTAAGAGATTAGTGAGAGTGCATCTGCTTATAGTAGTTTCCTCTTATCTACAATAAGAAGCATGGTTCCCATTATATTTGAGGATTGGAGACATGTGCCATCCTCAATAAAAGATTCAGTAAGGGAAATGATGAAGGCATATAAACATTAAGTACATGTATTATTTACATTATAACTTACCTTATTTTTCAAATATAGTAATTTGGCATGTATAATTTATAGACTGCATTTGATGTGGCAGATGACAAGAAGATGCGTGCTTTACAAGCGACTAGTGAGCAATGGAGAAAATAGAATAAATACATTGTTCGCAATTACATAGCTCAAAATGTCAATCATTCATTAAGGCTGTACATGGTGCCTTCCATTTACTTCGACATCATTGACCAGGAGATTTGGAATACAATTGTATAGAACCACACCTTTACAAATTTTAGGCACGTGCAGAAACAATGCTTCATTTAATTAATTACATGTAACATCTGATTATTGTACTTGATCACACATATACAAATGAGCAGGCAAAGAGTGTAAGGGGAAGAAAGGTGCACGAAACAAATATGTAGCACCACTTGTCTAGGTTGGGCTATGCTCATTAAGAAGAGTGCAAAGTGAGCATTTGTGACAATTTATCCTTTTCAAATCAAGGCTATTGTAGTTATATACATGTTGTTCTCTAACTATAGTGTCTTTGTGTAATCCATGTAATTACACAAATATGATAAGTAAAGCTACACATAAAAAAAAAAAAAATGCAATAGAAATTTATTTTGTTGATTTTAGGGTAGGTGTTAGAAGTGAAAATGAAGAATAGAACGAGCGCATTGAGAAATTTAGTTAGATTGAAGTGTTGGAAGTGGTTGTCAAGTTAATACGAGCCATGAAAAATGAAGATTTTAAGAAATAGTGAAGGATTTGATTATTTCTTTAAAATTTACCTTAAGATGGTTAATAAAAGAAAATAATAATAAAATATAAATTGATGTCAAATTAAAGAAATAGTCAGCCCATTGATAAGGAGAGATACTAAGCTAAACTACATTAAAATCCTAGAATGAAATTTCAACTCAATAGCTTGGAATTTTAAAAATGGATAAAATGTTGTTTGGGGTACAATGGAGAAAGTTCACCTTAATAGGATATAATTAAAAGGAAGAAGTTAACATTAGGGTGGAAGTGAATGGTAAATTTAGTGGATCCAAATCTGAATCAGTTAATCTGGACCACTCACATGGAAACACCAGCCAAGGGCAGCTGGCCCCCATGTGTCATGCTAACAACATGCACAACCCAAACTAGGCTAAAACTACTTTGAGCCATTGATGAACCAGTAAAGATAGAGGGAAGAAGAAGAAGAAGAAGAAGAAGAAGAAGAAGAAGAAGAAGAAGAAGAAGAAGCTGGGGTCAGTGAAGAGAGGAGAAATCAAGGAGAGGAAGAAGAACTCCATAGGGGAAGTGGAGGCGAGCTGAGGAGCTAAGTTTTTGTTGGAGTTGAAGCTCTATGCAAAGGAAGAATTAGTTGAAAGTTCTAGCCATTCAAACTCAATCAGGTAGGGGATTTGATGTAGGATGAAAACCTAATATAGGCTTGGATTAGCCAAGCATAAAAAAATCGCATGATTTCATCCCCAACTCTTCATGCTACTGGTTTTCTGCTGTTGAACTAGTAGGCATTAAGAATATGGAATACTTACCTTGAATTGAATACTTCGTGCCTAAATTCATGGGCTCTTTTCTTGCATTGTATCATTGGAAGGTTCTTGTGTAGGAATGACAAGTTTAAGGCTTTATTTTTGTTGAAATTATCTTGATTTCACTGAAGATTTATTATGCTCGGTGGTTCATCATTTCTGGGTCTTGGTGAACAAGAGAGGTTCATCATGCTAGTTACCCCCTTAAATCTCTACTATTTCCAAAAGCATATTTGGGTTTTTTACCTTGGTGTATTAACTTGTGATACATGCACTCAAGTTGTGATTTTGCAATGGTTTTCATGGATTTTGCAACACCAAAGTAAGAATAGGGATTTCGTGCTCCTTGTTCTACATACAAGCAAGCAAGGTGCCCCAATTCCCATCCTTAATAATCTTAGATTTTTAATCAATTAGGGCAAACAGAAATCTAGGTCTTACTCTTTGTACATTGAATTTGTAATCTAGCATGTAAATTGATTTGAATTGAAATCAAGGAAGAACAAATTTAGTGGGAAAATAAGAGCAGGGTATTGGGCGTGCCTAGATCTCTTCCTACTGGCAGGCTTGGGCACCCAGTTCCCATATGAAAACCTCTTAAACCAATGAGAGTTTAAGGAAGACAAGATATGGGCTTTGTAGATGACATTGCAATCTATGGTTTTCAATAGAAGCTACTGCTAGAGATAGACCTAATGTGATTAAAAATCTTGAGCCAAACAGACCAGGTATGGTACTAGTTTTGCTCTTATGCACATGGAAAACATGAGTTCCCAATCTTAAATAACTCTATTTGATTGAGTTTTCTTAAAGGAAATTTGATTGGATTAGGGAATGGATAGTAAGGATTGTAATTTTAAAGAGAACAACCCCGAAATGGGACGAGAATCCAACTTACTGTACGCTCACAAAGGGCAGGAGAACATGTTCAAGAGGTAGAAGAAGACTAAAATTCTCGAGTCATTTGAGAATTCTAGTTCCAGGAATTTTCAATGTAAAATACAACCTATGTAGAATTCTGAGGAATTCTACAATTCTAGTATAGAAAAAATGTTGTTAAAATTTATATTTATTAAGCTAGGAAAGAAATCAAATCTCTTGTGTAATTCACTAACACTAAGTGTAATATAAATTTCCCATCAATTAGAAATCATGAAAGGTATAAAGGTAAATTCACCCAATAAGAGCAAATTACAAAACTACCCTCAAGTTAAAATTTTAAATAATTATATGAAAAAAGTTGAATCCCTTGATAAAACCTCACCTGTCATTTCACCATAAGATTGATTAATAAAATAGAATTTATAACCCAGATATATGAACAAGGGTAAAATGATGATTCAAGTTAAAGTATGAGAAATTACAAATTACCCTTGGGGTTAAAACTTGGATAATTTGGAAAAAAATTAATTAAACCTTAGATTGAAACCACTTATAGTTTTCTATTTAGGAACAACCACCAGGGCTTTAAACTATGATGAATCCTCATAAACCTTGAATTGTTTTACAAGTTGATAATTTTGGATTTGACTAATATTTAGGCAAGTGCTTGATGAGCAGCTGTAAGTCCTGATGATTATAGATTTCATCAATGTTTTGGGCATGCACTCTTGGAGTTCCCTAGGTCCTGGATCACTCAGCTGGTTCTCTAGGAGTATCGTAAGTCTTGGAGGCCTACTATGTGTTGTAAGTCGTGAGACACTATGCTAGGAGGTGCAGTTGTCCACTGACCTCTGAGATGATTTGATACCAGCCCTGGATGGAGATGGTGGGTAGTAGGAATATCTTCTTATGGGGAAGTGCTCTGAGTGGTAGCTGGGTAGCCCCCATGTGGTCTGGTGAGTTATGGTTCGTGCAAGTATCCACGAGCAGATATGGAGGCCATGGTAGTTGCCTGTGGGTGATGGTAGGGCCCTACGAGCATAGGTGTCTAGTCTGTGTGATATTTATGTGGGCCATGTCTTGAGTGTTAGACCTCGTCCATGGTGGCAAGACTGTATGCCATGGTGATTGGAGCGATCAGTTTTCCCACGGCATTGTGGGCATGGCTTTATGCATTTGTGGATTTAGAGGTTTTCGCCTCAGTTCGACGGCATTGATTGATATGCATAGATTTTAACAAATTTGTAAGTTTAACTATGATCTTATAGTCGACATTGATTTTTGTAGGTATTAGTAATGTCCATCGCACTTGCATAGACTGCTTTTTTTCTAGAAATTATATATGTATGAATGCATAATTTTACATATGCTTATACTTCTATTATTGCTTGACCTATTTTAGGCATTCCGGCTTGTGTTAGCTTTTCACCCTACCGTGAGCTGTTGTTTTTGCTCACCCCCTACAACCAAGCATTTCAGGTGGCACCCCAGGTAGTTCAGGAGGGCAGGAGTCTAGGAAGGCAAAGATTCTAGGATCACTTCAAATGTGAGAAGAATATACTTTTCGCTGTAGTTACTTTTGTTAGGAATCCATGCATAGGATCTTCCTTTTGGAGTATTGTACATAATCAAGACTTTTATTGACACTTTGGATACTTATGGTATAATTACCTTAAGTTATTTAAAAGGATTGTGACTCTACTTGTGACTATGTGGTACATCCTGTGGCATGTGTCTCTAACCATCCTTAGGTTAGATGATTATTATTTTACTCATATGTGGAGGTTTTCTTGGTTAACTCTCGGGATGAAGTTGGTGAGTTTTTACCTTCTTATATATATTATCACTCTGATCTTGTTTTCAAAAATAAGGAAATTTCCACTACCTTTAAAAATTAAAATGAACAAAAGTTCAAAAAACCTAAGATATTATAGATTTTGGTATCAGAGCCCATGCCACACCAATCACAATTAAAGTCATTAAGGGACAATGTGTCAACACTTATGAAATTAAGTTTTGGTATGTAGGAAACTTAGTTACGATAGTTAGGAAAGAAGTCTTATTGGAAATCTCCCTCATTGTCACAGATGCCTTCGCGGAGACATAATGCTGGCTCATCATCATCATCATCATCATCATCATCATCATCATCATCATCATCATCATCATCATCATCATCATCATCATCATCATCATCATATGCTATGCAGGTGGCCACAGATGGGGCCCGAGGTGACTCAATGGATGAGGTCTTCAATCTCTTATTTCAGAGGATGATGCAGAGACTGCAAGCCTCAGTTGGTGTGTCCAGTGTAGGAGAGGTAGTGGACCCTGAGGGAGAGGAGCGTCCCTTAGCGGACAACCTCCTTGAGAGATTTAGGAGGATAGCTCCTAAGTTTTCAAGGAGAGATGGCCCTGAGGCTGCTGACTCATGGCTATTTGATGTGAGAGTTTTTTTGAGGCCATGGCAGTGCCGAAGGATAGCAAGGTAGCAATGGCCACTTTTGTCCTCGTAGGTGATGCAGGATTGTGGTGGCCAACGGCTAGGAGGAATTGCTTTGAGGGTGGCGACATTATTGCATGGGATGACTTCAAGGTTATTTTTATGGATAGGTTCCTTCCTCCCCATCTTCAGGAGAAGATGGAACTAGACTTCATGACACTTGTGCAGGGCACAAGAACTGTTGTGCAGTATAAGGTAGAGTTCTCTCGGTTGAGCTGGTTTGCACCAAATGTGTGCTCTATAGAGTTGAAGGCAGCACAGAAGTTTGTCAGAGGCCTAAACATCTGAAGTGTCAGATATTGACTTCTCATCCCACTACAGTAGCACCGGCAATAGAGCTTGCCTCCATCCTAGAGTGCAAGCTGAGAGATGCCAGTAGAGATAAGAGTAGATTCAATGGTCCTAGGCCTATGTCAGGAGGGGTGTAGAAGAGGAAGTTTGCTACCAGGAAGGTGATTCAGCGACACGGTCGACCAGCATGGGGGTAGACTAGAGGCAGAGGTAGTGATCAGGAAGTGTGTCAAAGATGATGACGTCAACATCCAGGATAGCCATGTCAGGAACCACGTCGATGTTTCACTTATGGCCAACCTGGCCACATGGCACGAGATTGTCCCACAGATGGTAGATTGGGACAACCACCACGAGACCAGGGTAGGGATTAGACACCACGACAGGGTCAAGTGCCCAGGAGTGAGGGGCACATATTCACTATTACCACCGACCAGGCATGTGCATCAAGCAACATTGTGGAAGGTACTATCCTTATTGCTGACAAATATGCACGTGTTCTTATGGATCCTGGATCCACCCATTCATTCATCTCGCATAGTTTTGCTGCATGTATAGATGCTCCATTGAGTAGATTTGGTTTTTGTTAGAGGTCAGTACGCTGGTAAGCCAACCGGTGATGGTACAGGAGTATGTCTAGGGGGTGACTATGGTCATCTCGGACAAGGTATTGAGCATAGACCTCATCATCCTAGATATAACAGACTTTGATGTGATATTAGGCATGGATTGGCTGGCTAAGTATGGAGCTCTAGTCAACTGCAAAAAGAAGCAAGTCACTCTATGTACCCTTGATGGTGAGTCAGTGCATTTTCAGGGGAGGCTAGATATTGCCAACCTAAGTATCATCTCAGTGATCAGAGCTGCACATCTTATATCCAGTGGGTGCCAGGCTTACTTGGCATATGTTGACGCATAGGAGGAGCAGATTCCTGATTTTGAGGAGATTGATGTGGCATGTGATTTTAGAGATGTGTTTCTCGACGAGTTGCTAGGGTTACCACCTAGGAGAGAGATGGAGTTTACGATTGAGTTACTACTTGGAGCAACTCCTATCTCCAAAGCTCCTTATCGTATGACGTCGGCTGAGTTGAGGGAACTAAAGGTGCAGTTGCAAGAGTTGTTGGACCAGGGCTTCATATGCCTTAGTGTTTTACCTTGGGGAGCACCAGTCTTGTTCGTCAAGAAAAAGGATGGCTCTTTGAGACTATGTGTAGATTACAGGGCACTTAATGGGGTAACAGTGAAGAACAAGTACCCCCTTCCATGCATTGATGATCTATTTGATCAGTTGCAGTCAACCAAGGTCTTCTCCAAGGTTGACCTAAGGAGAGGCTACTATTAGTTGAGGATACGGGATGAGGACATCCCTAAGACTGCATTGAGGACACGATATGGCCACTATGAGTTCTTAGTGATGTCGTTCGGATTGACAAATGAACCAGCAGCATTCGTGGACTTGATGAACTGAGTGTTCAGAGATTTTTTGGGCAAGTTCATGATCGTGTTCGTTGATGATAGTGTGATATATTCTAGCAGTGTAGAGGAACATAGAGAACACTTAAGGACTATCTTAGGCACTCTTTGAGCGCATCGGCTATACACTAAGTTCTCTAAGTGCGAATTTTGGTTAGATCAGGTACATTTCCTAAGGCATGTTATATGCAAGGATGGGGTGGAAGTGGACCCACAAAAAGTGGAGGCTGTAGCTGACTGGGAGTGACCCAAGACTATGACACAAGTATGTAGTTTTCCAGGTTTGGCAAGCTATTATTGATGATTTATAGAGGGATTCTCTTGTATTGCTCAACCTTTAACAGCCCTTACTAAGAAGGACCAAAAGTTTGACTGGTCTAATAGCTGTGAGCAGAGTTTCCTAGAGCTAAAATGGAGGCTTACCTCGGCGCCTATGTTATCACTTCCTCAGGGCGGGGGTGGATTTGTAGTGTATAACAATGCATCAGGATAGGGACTTGGTTGTGTCCTCATGCAACATGGTAGAGTTATTGCTTATGCTTCATGGCAGTTGAAGAAGCACAAGTAGAATTACCCCACACATGACTTGGAGTTAGCAATAGTAGTATTTGCCCTTAAGATATGACAACATTACTTGTATGCGGAGAAGTTTGATGTTTACACTGACCACAAGAGCCTCAAATATTTGTTTACTCAAAGCAACCTCAATATGAGGCAGAGGCATTGGCTGGAGTACTTGAAGGACTTTTATTTCATGATCCAGTACCATCCTAGCAAGGCTAATGTAGTGGCTGATGCCCTTAGCAGGAAGTCAGGTGGCGTGATAGCCAATCTCACCATTTGATAAGCATTTGTGGATCAGATTTTACAGGCACAACAATCATGTAGGGAGACACAAGCACTACATGACAGAGATGGTTTTGAGAGAGGAGCAGATGGTGGGATCAGATATCAGGGTAGATTGGTTGTGTCGGCAGTATCAAATTTGAGACAGGAGCTATTGAGAGTAGCCCATCACTCTAAGTGGGCCATGCATCTAGGGGGCACGAAGATGTATCATGACATGAGAAGGCTGTTTTGGTGGCAGGGCATGAAGAGAGATATAGGAGAGTGTGTAGCTAGATGCATTACTTGTCAGCAGGTCAAGGCTGAACATCAATGACCTGCAAGATTACTACAGAGTATAGAGCTTCTAGTGTGGAAATGGGAGCACATCACTATGGATTTTGTGGTTGGCCTACCTCGGACTCGTAGTGGACACGATGCTAGTTGGATCATAGTGGATCAAATTACTAAGTCAGCTCATTTCCTTCCCATTAGACAAGGATAGACCTTAAAAAGCCTTGCTAAGTTGTACATCCGGGAGATAGTCAACTTGCATGGAGTTCCCCTAGTCATCATTTCAGATAGGGATAACAGGTTCACCTCTCGATTTTGGCAATTGAATAGGAGGGTCTGGGCTCCTCTACTTGTTTTAGTACCTCATTTCACCCCCAGACTGATGGTTAGAGGATATGTTGAGAGCATGTGCGCTAAATTGGAAAGGTTTTTGGGATGAACATCTACCACTAATAGAGTTTGCCTATAACAACAGCTATCATTTGAGCATTGGGATAGCTCCATATGAGGCATTGTATGGCAGACTTTTCCGCACACCTACATGTTGGAGCGAAGTTGGTGAGAGACAATTCGTTAGATCCGAGTTGGTAGAGCAGTGTGCAGATAAAGTGAGATTGATCAGGAGGCACTTGACGACTACCCATAGTAGGCAGAAGAGCTATGCTGACACGAGGAGGAGAGATCCGGAGTTTCAGGTGGGAGACCATGTTTTTCTTAGAGTTTCTCCAACCAAGGGTGTAATGAGATTCAGGGTGAAAGGCAAGTTCCTCCGTCGCACTTCCTCTGTTGCTTGCTGAGTGGCATATAGATTGGCACTTCCTCCGTCACTTGCTGATGTGTATGACGTATTCCATGTTTCTATGCTGAGGAAATACATCATAGATCCTACTCATATCCTCGATTAGTTACCAGCTGACTTCCAGCCAGATTTGAAGTTTTAGGAGCGGCCGCTACAATCATTGATAGGAAGGAGTAGGTATTGCGAACCAAGACGATTTCTCTCATCAAGGTTCTGTGGCAGCATCATTCTTATGAGGAGGCCACCTGGGAGGATGAGAGGACATGAGGCAGCATTTTTCGGAGTTGTTTTGACTTCCTATATCTATGTAAGCAATTTCGGGACAAAATTTTTGTAAGGGGGAAGGAATGTAATACATGTAATTACACAAATATGATAAGTAAAGCTACATATTAAAAAAATGTGATAGAAATTTCTTTTGTTGATTTTAGGGTAGGTGTTAGAAGCGAAAATGAAGATTAGAATGAGCGCGTTGAGAAATTTAGTTAGATTGAAGTGTTGGAAGCGGTTGTCAGGTTAATATGAGCCATTAAAAATGAAGATTATAAGAAATAGTGAAGGATTTGATGATTTCTTTAAAATTTACCTTA
The DNA here is from genome assembly GCA_035236585.1 of Warburgia ugandensis. Lineage (NCBI taxonomy): Eukaryota > Viridiplantae > Streptophyta > Magnoliopsida > Canellales > Canellaceae > Warburgia > Warburgia ugandensis. Next base: position 30,646,626 of record CP141135.1, read on the forward strand.
AGCTGGTTAATAAAATAAAATAAAATAATAATAAAATATAAATTGATGTCAGATTAAAGAAATAGTTAGCCCATTAATAAGGAAAGATACTAAGCTAAACTACATTAAAATCCTAGAATGAAATTTCAACTAAATAGCTTGGAATTTTAGAAATGGATAAAATGTTGTTTAGGGTACAATTGAGAAAGTTCACTTTAACAGGATATAATTGAAAGGAAGAAGTTAACCTTAGGGTGGAAGTGAATGGTAAATTTAGTGGATCCAGATCTGGATCAGTTAATCTGGACCATTCTCTTGGAAGCACCAGCTAAGGGCGGCTGGCCCCCACGTGTCATACTCACAACATGCACAAACCTATGTATGAAAAAAAAAAAAATCAACCCAACCTAGGCTGAAACTACTTTCAGCCATTGACGAACCAATAAAGATGAGGGAAGAAGAAGAAGAAGAAGCTGGGGTCAGTGAAGAGAGGAGAAATCAAGGAGATGAAGAAGAACTCCATTGGGGAAGCGGAGCCGAGCTGAGGAGCTGAGTTTTTGTTGGAGTTGAAGCTCTATGTAGAGGAGGAATTAGTTGAAAGTTCCAGCCATTCAAACTCCATCAGGTAGGGGATTTGAGGTAGGATGAAAACCTAATATAGGCTTGGATTAGCCAAGCATAAAAAAATCGCATGATTTCATCCCCAACTCTTCATGCTACTGGTTTTCTACTGTTGAGCCAGTAGGCATGAAGAATATAGAATACTTACCTTGAATTGAATACTTTGTGTGCATTGTATCATTGAACGGTTCTTGTGTAGGAATGACAAGTTTAAGGCTTTATTTTTGTTGAAATTATCTTGATTTCATTGAAGATTTATCATGCTCTGGCGGTTCATCATTTCTGGGTCATGGTGAACAAGAGAGGTTCATCATGCTAGTTACACCCTTAAATCTCTACTATTTCCAAAAGCATATTTGGGTTTTTTACCTTGGTGTATTAACTTGTGATACATGCACTCAAGTTGTGATTTTGCAATGGTTTTCATGGATTTTGCAACACCAAAGTAAGAATAGGGATTTCGTGCTCCTTGTTCTACATACAGGCAGGCAAGGTGCCCCAATTCCCATCCTTAATAATCTTAGATTTTTAATCAATTAGGACAAAGAGAAATCTGGGTCTTACTCTTTGTACATTGAATTTGTAATCTAGCATGTAAATTGATTTGAATTGAAATCATGGAAGAACAAATTTAGTGGGAAAATAAGAGTAAGGGATTGGGCATGCCTAGATCTTTGCCTACTGGCAGTCTTGGGCACCCAGTTCCCATATGTAAACCTCTTAAACCAATGAGAGTTTAAGGAAGACAAGATATGGGCTTTGTAGATGACATTGCAATCTGTGGTTTTCAATAGAAGCTACTCCTAGAGATACACCTAATGTGATTAAAAATCTTGAGCCAAACAGACCAGGTATGATACTAGTTTTGCTCTTATGCTCATGGAAAACATGAGTTCCCAATCTTAAATAACTCCATTTGATTGAGTTTTCTTAAAGGAAATTTGATTGGATTAGGGAATGGATAGTAAGGATTGTAATTTTAAAAAGAACAACCCTGAAATGGGACGAGAATCCAACTTACTATACGATCACAAAGGGCAGGATAAAATGTTCAAGAGGTAGAAGATGACTGGAATTCTCAATTCATTTGACAATTCTGGTTCCAGGTATTTTCAGTGTAAAATACGACCTATGTAGAATTCTGAGGATTTCTAAAATTCCAGTATAGAAAAAATGTTGTTAAAATTTATATTTATTAAGCTAGGAAAGAAATCAAATTTCTTGTGTACTTCACTGACACTAAGTGTAATACAAAATTCCCATCAATTAGAAATCATGAAAGGTATAAAGGTAAATTCACCCAATAAGAGCAAATTACAAAACCACCCTCAAGTTAAAATTTTAAATAATTATATGAAAAAAGTTGAATCCCTTGATAAAATCTCACCTGTCATTTCACCATAAGATTGATTAATACAATAGAATTTATAACCCAGAGATATGAACAAGGGTAAAATGATGATTCAAGTTAAAGTATGAGAAATTACCAAATTACCCTTGGGGTTAAAACTTGGATAATTTGGACAAAAATTAATTAAACCTAAGATTGAAACCTCTTATAGTTTTCTATTTAGGAACAATCACCAGGGCTTTAAACTATGATAAATTCTCATAAACCTTGGATTGTTTTACAAGTCGATAATTTTGGATTTAATTGATATTTAGGCAAGCGCTTGACCTATTTTAAGCGTTTCGGCTTGTATTAGCTTTTCACCCTACCGTGAGCTATTGTTTTTGCTCACCCCCTATAACCTAACATTTCAAGTGGCACATCAGGTAGTTCAGGAGGGCAGGAGTTTGGGAACTCAAAGAGTCCAGGATCACTTCAGATGTGAGAAGAATATACTTTTTGCTGTAGCTACTTTTGCTAAGAATCGATGTATAGGATCTTCCTTTTGGAGTACTGCACATAATCAAGGCTTTTGTTGAAACTTTGGATACTTATGGTATAATTGTGACTCTACTTGTCACTGTGTGGTAGATCTTGTGGCATGTGTCTTTTACCATCCTTAGGTTAGATGATTATTATTTTACTCATATGTGGAGGTTTTCTTGGTTAACTACCAAGATGAAGTTGATGAGTTTTTACCTTCTTATATATATATATATATATATATTATCACTCTGATCTTGTTTTCAAAAACAAGGAGATTTCCACTACCTTTAAAAATTAAAACGAATAAAAGTTCAAAAAACTTGGGATGTGCACTTTGCTTGACAACAAAAGAAAGTTGGGACTATGGAACCCATTCATCTCTCCATCCTCTGGAGGATGGCACATTTGGTTGGCTGTGCTGGTAACAAGTTCTCAAATAAAAGTACTGCAAAAAGTTCTTCTAGTATAGTAAGTGGTTCCACTTATCTATAAATTTTAAATAATTAATTAGATGAAATGATCATGTCTTTCTAATTAAATTTTGCAAGAAATTCTTACCCCAGAAAGCACTACTACAGCAACTCTAAGTAGCATTGCTGCCAATGAGGACATTTTGTATAGGGCTATGGGCAATAAGAAGGACCACCCTAGTCGAGTTAGGGGCATGGGTTGTAGTGTTATTCCTTCTAAATTCTTTGGTAAAGGACGTTTACATAAAGTTCAAGATGGTGAGGAGGTCTACAATGAGCCCTTGAGAAAATACAGTTCTGTGAAGGAGGTTTGATGATTGTTACTCCATCCACTGCTCTTAATTCTCAAAGCACCCTTGTGCCTCCATCAAATGTGAGCTGCAATTCTCCAACTAAAGAAGACAATGAAGGACATCTGGCTCCCCTTGAAAAGGAAATTCCTGCCCATGAGGTATATATATAGACAAAACTAGAAAATTTCATTGTCCTTCTATAATAATTCTCTATCTCAACCTCTCTATTGCATATTTGATTTGCAAGTGGGTCAATGCTTGCTAGCCTTGTATTCCTGTCAAAATGCAATTATTACGCCACTACATACTATGCGGGTGTCTAATAACCAGGCTTTGAATGCTAATGCCTGCCTACCATTCCCATTAGAAATGAAAAATATTATTACCATTGGGCAGGCAGTTGCATATCATGTTGCTTGGCTGGAGGCACCAGTCATTCCCATATAGTCCATGGTATGTATCATATCATACTACCTTCCACATCAATATTTTTTAACTAAAGACCTCACTTAATTGTTTAATAATTATATATGGTTAATTAGCAACAACATGGAGCACTGAGATTGGTTGCCTTTCTAGTGTCACCTATTGTTGCCACACTAAAGGAACATGTACTTATATATATATATATATATATATCTTTGGCCTCACTTAATTGTTTAATAATTATATATGGTTAATTAGCAACAACATGGAGCACTGAGATTGGTTGCCTTTGTAGTGTCACCTATTGTTGCTACACTAAAGGAACATGTACTTATATATATATATATATATCTTTGGTTTTTTCTCATTATAAATTAGTTCCTCTTCATTGATTAATATTATTTCGCTAAAAAAATTTATATTTTTTACTGCAGCCATCCAAGGAGCATGTGGAAGTTGTACCTAAGACACCTCAATCCCTAAGGTTAATCTATGGTCTCATCAACGATGATATGGCAATCAATCCTATTCAAATCAAGCAGGGAGTGCTTGCCAACAATGTTGTTGAAGTGCCACTTATGGCAGAGGGCATATTATGAGTTTGCTTATGTCTCCTACATGGGGCATATGCACATACTTGCTTATAAATCATTTGACATTTACAAGTTATATTTTCATGGTATAGGTAATAATTATTTCTTTTTTGCAGCTTATTGAATGATGTAACTACCTTTTTTTATAGTGAGGGAACAGTTTATCAATTCCTTTCATCCTAACATCATTTATAGAGCAATGGAGCAATGGCCGATGGAGATGCGTGTTTAGGATATTTTACCAGTCTTCTTTCATTGCTCTCAGAGACAAGGCTCAATGATTTGGTACAATAGCGAGTAAGTTTTAATTTTCTTGTTTTATTGCCAACTTATTCTATACTTAGGGATTGTCAACTTCCATTACAATAGCATTCAATTGGATCATCTAACTGTTCAAATTTGCAAAATTTAGCTAGCTTTTAAACTTAGCTCAAATTGACCATCCAAACCATAATTTTTCAAAATCAACGGTCAAATGATCATTAGTGTTTATTAGATGATTAATGTGCGATTTAGATGATTTTAATTTAATCTTTTATTTTTCCAATCAACTAAAAGAGGCTTGGATGGCTATGCATCAATGTTACATATCATCCATCAAGGATCAATGGTGTAGATTAGTTGAAGATCAAGAAGGTTTCCTAATGGAAGGGGTATCCCAAGCAAGAAGAGTCCTAAATGGGGAGAAAAGAGTTTCCTAATAGGAAACTAAATCTAAAAAGGAAGGAGAAAAATTAGAAGGAAAAACAATTATAAAGAGGGGAGCCGTATGCGGGGGGAGAGGCTTTCTTTTGGAGTTAGTTTTATTTTCATTGGTTGCTTGCCATTCTAATTCCTCTACTTTTCTCTTTTCTTTCATCCGTAAATTTTCTTTCTCTTTACCTTTTACGTTAGTTTCCATTCAACACTCCAACCCCTGCTCTTGTTTCCATCACACCTTCCATCTCTCTCTTTCTCATTCTTCTCTTTCACTCTCCCTCTCTTGCTCTGCCAATTCACCACTCATCCCCATCGTCTTCTCCTCTTCTTCTCTGTTTCATCACCAACACAGCCCGTATCACCTTCTCCCCCATCACCAGTCACAATCCCTAGTGGAGCACCGTAGCCCCCATTTGTTTCTCTCTATCGAGCTCATCATCTTCACTCCACCCTCTTCTAGATTGCATTCCACCCTCCACCGCACATCAACTCTAGGTCCCAGATCCACCAACTATCTTCCTCTTTTACCTACGGCAGAACCCATCACCCATTGCCCAGCCGGCTGGTTTCTTCCCTTCAGAGTCGCCTAGATCCTCTACTCCCATCTGCCTCACCACTGCTCAGCACAAAATGGTCATGGATGATGCCCCAAGTGTACAATCAAGCATGATCTCATCACTGGCCTAGACGAAGAACCCAGATCAGCGACATCTGCTCCAGCCCAAGTGTCTGCAACCCATCTTCTCAGGCGTCTCTATCTTCTCCGACAAAGGAAAACTCTGTTTGAAGGAAGTTTTAAGGGAGTTTCAAAAAAATTTCCAAAATTTCCCTTGATAGAATGATTTAAATTACATTTCAAGTCCTGATATTGTGCTTATTCATGTTTTGTGTTATTCCCATTTTGACTTATTCATGTTCTGTGTTATACTTTTACTGTTTAATTCAATGAATGGTACTGGTTCAACCACGAAAAATCTTTAATTTCTTGTTTATTTTAATTCAAAATTTCAATTAAATTTTCTGGCATGTTTTTAGGATCGTTTTAGTGTAATTACTATTCTTGATTTTCATTTTGGATTCTGAAAATAGATCTAAGCCATTAAACTTAATTTCTTTAATTAGATTAGATCTCTATCTATTTGATGAATTTGACATATTCCTCCGTCTAATCACTAATCCATGACATGTTGAATATAGTTAAGGATTCTAATCAATGTTTCTTAGACCTGAAGTGAAGAAATTGGATAGTACTTAAGCTAGGGAATTAGATTTTCTTAATTTTCCTAGTTTTAGTTTTAATTAAGGTTTTATTATTTCTTTTTTTGTTCTTCCTGGAATTAGACTTTTGGAATTTCATTGGTAAACTGAAGATGAAGTCTAATTTTTTTTGTTAATTCTTCTCAATTAATTTGAATTTTAAATGGTTAAATTTTATAAAAAAAACTCCAAAATTCTAAAGCAAGTCTGTGTGAGATCGACCCGCATTTGCATAGCTATACTACAATAGCCCGTGCACTTGTAGAAAACATCAACAAGTTTTTGGTGCCATTGCCAGGGATCGAACTCGGGTCACCAGCATGATAGGCGGGAATACTTACCTTCTAGGGATACTCAAAGGCGACTGAACCCCCACATGAAGGACGTGGTTAGAGATGAAGTCCTAAAGCTCTTAGATGTTGGCATCATATATCCTATCTCTGATAGTACTTGGGTTAGCCCCGTTTGGTTGTACCTAAGAAATCTGGAGTCACGGTAGTAAAAAATGAGGATAACGAGCTAGTCCCCACCCGCATGACCATTGGGTGGAGAGTTTGTATTAACTATCGAAAGTTGAACGTGGTCACGAGGAAAGATCATTTTCCTCTACCTTTTGTTGACCAAATGCTAGAGAGGTTAGCCGAACATAGCTATTACTATTTTCTAGATGGATATTCTAGTTATAACCAAATTCCTATAGCACCAGAGGATCAGGAGAAGACCACCTTCACCTGCCCTTTTGGAACCTTCACCTGCAGACATATGCCTTTTGGGCTTCGTAACGCTCTTACTACATTTCAAAGGTGTATGTTGAGCATTTTTTTAGACATGGTAGAAAGATTCCTTGAGGTGTTTATGGATGACTTCTCAGTGTTTGGGTCATCATTTGATGAGTGCCTGCACCACTTGAAGTTAGTCCTTGTAATGTGTCAGGAGAAGAATTTGGTCTTAAATTGGGAAAAATGCCATTTTATGGTACAAAGTGGGATAGTATGAGGCCAAATAATATCACCCAATCGGATAGAAGTTGATAAGGGAAAAGTGGATTTAATAGCCAACCTCCACTAAGGATGATAAAAGAAATTTGCTCCTTTACAGGACATGCTAGCTTTTATAGACGATTTGTCAAAGATTTTAGGAAAATTGCCAAGCCCCTATGTAATTTTGTGACGACCCGGGTTTTATATGATGCAAATTTGATAAAAAGGCGAGATCTCTTGTTTTATAAATATGAAATGCATGAAAATATTTATATTTTGGAAAACAATCTTTCGTATAAAAACCCCAAGTGTCAAAACACATTTTCAAATTATCTAGCCATGGCATAGTTTTAAATTGACTTTATTCCCAAGAAAGTGTTAGTCACAGCCTCAGCTATAGAGAGTAACTACAATCAAGTAACATTGAAAGATAAGGTAGGGGTTTACTTACTTGCACTTAATCTGGGTGTCCTCTGTCACAGGCGTACTCTGTCCTTAAGTGTTTACTTTGTGTCTGAAAAATGTTGAGGATTGGGTGAGTATATACTATACTCAGTAGGAGTCAATTACTACTAGTTTTACAATGCATGCTATGTTTAAAATCATATGCTCTTTCAAAACATGTGCATGTTTGAACACTCAAGTTCAATGTCGAGATTAAAAACCATTGTTGAATTGGAATATTGACGACTTAAAGAATCACATAGTCTAAATTGAAAGTATCATATATATCCCAAACATAATGATATGCATAAGATGCTCCACTAAATCCAACTCATGGATATATGGTATGGTCGACCAACCTCATGTCATGTCATATGCAATGCAAGTAAATCATCAAACCATAGGGCCCAACTATGCCCACGACCTCCCCGCCGTGTGGTCCCTGGCTACCTAGGGACACAGTGTCATAGCCTCCATGGGGCATATGACACATCGACCCAGTGCCGTGACACCAGTGGTAGCCTCCTGTACCACATGCAGTCGATGTAGGGACATGCCCTTTTTAGGCGTGGTACCCATTCCACCTAGTAGTGGTAGAGGCTGGGAGGCCACCCCAACCTCTCGGCATAGCGCCCACGAGCTTACTAGCCCAAATCATATACGATCAAACAAGCAAAAACATCTCTTTTCAAAACCTGTCCTCTTTGGGTCCCTCACAACTTCCTGGCCCTCACAACTGCTTACCCAGCATCTTTTGGGCACTTCAGCATCTTTTGGTAACCCTTAAGGACATGCAATTTTTCAAGAACTCAATGCTCACAAATCATGCAATATATGCAATTATTTGCAAAACATGTCTATGCATAATGTATTTGTCATATGCATGCTAAATTCGTTTATAAGATTAAGTCATGCTAAACAAGTCATATAACTTAAATTTAAAACATGCGTTCTCAAAACAATCATAGGTTCTTTTTAAAAAGTCTAGTAGCGATAGAGCGCCTACCTGGTTTGGTCAAGCAAGCACCTTTGTCCTCGTACGCTCCTGAACATGGTTTAGGGAAACAAGGTTAGTTTGGCCTATTTTTATAGGTTTTAGAGTGGTTGATCTCACTACATAGGCATTAAGGGTTCATCCCCATGCCTATGGGTGTCCTAAGGTCCTAACTAGGCCTTGGTACATCAGGTTTACAAAGGTTTAGTAGCCCCACGCCACTATCATAATCTAAGGGTCATGCCCACCTTATATTGGGCCTTGATCAGGTATTTTATGGTTTGGGTGTGTGTGCGTCGTCGACACGGACACAACGCCTTTTGTGGCATCTCAATCGGAGCCCTAGATCTCAAGTTATAGCCTTTTTAGTGCCGAGTGTACTTAGAGGGTCAAACAAAACAAGGTGGAAGCCTGGGATGCTAACGCGTCCCGCGTCAGCGACATGCGCCCCAGCGGGCGCGTCTGCCGACGCACCTGTCTTCTGCTCGACATTCTCACTTGCGGGCTCATCTATTAGGTTTTCTCAACACACAGCGTGCGTTTCGGTTTGACAAGGACCTGGGCATCCTAGGACACCGTGGTTCGACCTTGTCAAACCAGTACGCTCCAAGGATCATCCTTGGGTCCTTTGCAACTCTCTAGGGCCCGGTTTTGCATGATTTTTCATGCAAAAACTTGAGAAAACTTAGCTTAGGACTAAGGGGGAGACGGGTTTGGAGGGGTTTTGGGCATACTTGGTTCGTGGCTGGGTTTTTCTCCACATTTTCTCCTCTTGGTTGCTTCTCCACGACGGGTTTTTCCCAACCTTTTTGGGCCGCCATTAGAGGCACCCAAGAGCTCTATTTATAGAGCTATAAGAGGGTTCTGGAGGGGGCTCTCATCGCCATTGAATGGCGGTGGAGAAACCTCCAGAATGCCGGTGGTTTCTCCTCCAAACACTGCCGTTCTAGAACCCTCTAGGAGGTTGAAGAAGAGGGGTGCCCGTATCAAAATGGGCCCTTGTGTTTCTCAGGCTAAATCCGTTTTTTAATAAAAATTACATTTTTGCCCCTTAACTTCAAAGGGCCATAACTTGCTCATTTTAACTCTGTTTTGGGTGATTTTGGTCTTGTTGGATTCCTTTTTCTGAGATGCACCTAATGGTACCATTCTCAGGACCAAATTTTTGGGTTCAGTCAGGGTGAATAGTGAAATGACCAAAATACCCTTTTCTCCAAAAAGTGAACTTTTCATTGCTAACTTGGGATTTCAAAGTTACAAAATTGGAGTCATTACAAATTTACTTACAAAGGAGGCCACTTTTGTCTTTGATGAGGACTGTAAGAAAGCATTTGAGTGACTCAAGGCTGAATTGATTTCTACCCCTATTATTCGACCACCAGATTGGAACACACCATTTGAAATAATGTCTGATGCGTCGGATTATGCCATTGGAATTGTTTTGGGGCAGCACATTGATAAACTTACCCATGTGATATATTAAGCTAGTAAAACACTAAATGATCTCAACTCAACTATTCTACTACTGATAAAGAGTTGTTACTTATAGTGTTTGCTCTGGATAAGTTTAGATCTTACTTGTTAGGGTTTAAGGTTAGAGTATACTTAGATCATGTGTCTTTAAAGTACTCTTTTCTAAAAAGGATGCAAAACCTAGGTTGATTTGTTGGATACTACTGATACAAGAGTTTGACTTAGAAATTAGGGTCAAGAAAGGCTCAAAAAATGTAGTAGCAAATCACCTATCCAAATTAGTGGTGGAGCACATTGGCGATCAAAGGCTTATAACTGAGTCATTCCTAAATGAACAGTTATTGTGTGTTTCCCAGTTACCTTAGTATGGAGATATTGTTAATTATCTTAATACAGGACAAATGCCTAATCATTGGACCAAACACGATAAAAAGAGATTTTTAACTGAGGTTAGATATTTTACTTGGGATGACCCGTACTTATTCAAGTACTATCCTGACGAAGTAATTAGGAGAATCATACCAGATAGTGAACATAATCAAATCATCTTCTTTTGTCATGATCATGCATGTGGGGGCCATTTTAGTTCTAGAAAGATAGCTGTAAAATTTTTGCAGTGTGGATTTTATTGGCCTACCATATTTAAGGATGCACATGGTTACTGCAAAGCCTGTGTATGGTGTCAAAGGTTAGGAAGTTTAGGAAGGAGACGTAAGATGCCCTTAAACCCAATCCTTGCCATAGAACCTTTTGATATTTAGGGTCTAGATTTTATGGGACATTTTCCTTATTCTTTTGGAAATCTATACATCCTAGTGGGAGTGGACTACGTGTCCAAGTGGATGGAGGCTATACCCTGCAAAACCAATGACCACAAGGTTGTAGTAAAGTTTTTAAAGGAAAATATTTTTGCATGGTTTGGTACTCCAAGAGCCATAATAAGTGATGGGAGAAAACACTTGTAATAAGGTGTTTGAGAATTTAATGAAAAAGTATGGTGTCAACCATAGGATAGCTACCCCATACCACCCTCAGACTAGTGGTCAAGTAGAGGTATCCAACAAGGAAATAAAGTGGATTTTAGTAAAGACAGTCAATCCAAATAGGAAAGACTAGTCTCTGAGAATTATTGATTCTTTATGGGCTTATCGCATAGCATATAAAACCCCTATAGGAATGTCACCTTACTACTTGGTCTATGGAAAGACCTACCACTTACTAGTAGAGTTAGAGCACAAGGCATATTGGGCTATCAAAAAGCTAAATTTCAACTTTGATTCTACTGGAACCCATAGAAAACTCAAACTCAATGAGTTGGAGGAATTGAGGAAAGATGCATATGAGTCTACACGATTGTACAAAAATCGAATGAAGGCTGTACATGATCGACATATTCTAAGAAAATCCTTCACACCAGGTCAAAAAGTCTTGCTGTATAATTCTAGATTACATCTATTCCCAAGAAAACTTAGATCTAGATGGATTAGACCTTATATAGTACGCACAATCTATCCCCATGAGGCCATCAAGATTGAAAAGAATGGAGAAATCCAAAAGGTCAATGGTCAAAGGTTAAAACCTCTCCTAGAACTACCTGACCTTGAAATTGATGAGACACTTTTAAAGACACCTGAGTATCATGATCCACCTTATATTACCACTTTAGGAGTCTTGCAGCATATCATCATTGCACTCAATATTATGTCTGGCTGAAGACATTAAACTTAGTGCTTATTGGGAGCCAACCCATGGATTTAGAGTGTACATCACTCAACTTTCATATATAATCCTATGTTTTCCAACATTGGGGACAATGTTTCATTCATGTTGGGGGGTGTAGATGCACATAGAGATTTTGAATTTTCTTGAGTTAAAAAAAAAAATTTTTGAAATTTTTTTTGAAAAAAAAAGAAAAAAGCAAAAAAGAGAGTTTTCAAAGTAGAGTTCTTTTACTGTGATGAGAATTGGATGTTCAGAATAGTAAATATACTATTTTCACCTCTTAATGGGAATGCATATGATTACTTTTGCATGTCATTCATGTGTTGAAGCATTTTATGAAAGTTAATTCTCGAAAACCATTTACACACAGCACATAATCACAACTAATATAGAGGTATGACTTAGAGACCTTAAGGAAAACCAGTGGAGACCTATAACCTAGTGAGAGTTTGAGACTATCTTCTTTTGGAGAGTTATATGTAATTCTCTACATTCTTCAGCATACATACATTAGTGTGATCATGTTATCCTTGTTTTGGTTAAACATCAAGAATAAATAGGAGTAATAGCTTTAATTCTAGAAATTTATTGAATTTGATAGGCTTTAAGAAACCTGGGAAATGATATAGGCCATCCTTGCATAACCTAAAGATATAAAGCCTACCCAATATAGTATACCACCAGTTAGCCTTTTGAGCTTGTTATTAAACCTTTTCTTTCTTAACCCCATTCACCTTAACCTAGAATAACCTAGTAAAATAAATAACCACTACCCATCTTCAAAATGAGTAGCGTAGGAAAAGTTCAAAAATAGGACAAAAAGTCAAAGAAGTGAAAAAAATTAGCTTTCTTTCTTCCAAAGAAGAAAAAGAAAAGAAAAGAAAAAGAAAGACCAAAATCTGAAAGAGAAATTCACTTCAAGAACAAACCCAAAAGAAAAGTTGTCTTAGAAGATATTCATTGAAGTCATCTACTCAATTTTGAACCTTTGAAATCTTTATACCTTTCTTTTTATAAACCTGTTCTAAGCCTACATTTTGTCCTAGTTAAAGACCTATTGATTTTAGGTGGACATAGCCTTAAAGAGGAGATAAAAAGAAAGAATTAAGGTAAAAGACCCTTAATATTCTTGGTGTTAATATCTACTCTTAGGGTTCACTTTTCTTTGTCTCATGAGCATTTAAAAGAATTATGTGAACCATCAGCTTGTTGGATTTGATCACATAATAAGATAAATATGTTTAACCCCTTATCTAAGAGTTTTATTTCTGAGCGTATTGTAATGCCCGAGCAATTTACACTATTTTTAACGAAAATTCACGTGCTATAGGAAATAAACTATGTTGAATGTTTGATTTTATTTAAAATAGTAAATGAATGAATTTGTGATGAAACTTAGTACCATTAGATTCTACTCAAAAAATGGAATCCAATGCCTCAAAAATACCCAAAACGGAGTTCGTATGAGGAAGTTACAGCCATTTAAAGATAGGGGTATTTTTGGAAATAAAACAGAAAAACGAAAAAACGTAAGAGGACGAAAAACGCAGGGGGCCATTTTGATAATGGCACCCCCTATCGTCTTCAACCTCAAGAACCCTCCAGAAACCCTCGATCCCGATTTTTTTGGAGGATTCTGCCACCGCCAAGGGTAGCACTGCCATTGGCAGCACCGCCATAGCAGGGCTATAAAAAGCCCCATCCCTCCTCTACAAAAACACGATTTTTCCAGTCATTTTGAGACTGGGGTTGTTGGCAAAATCGGAAACCCATCTCAAAACCCATCCTCTGCGTTTTCTGGTAACGGCCAGGCCCAAGTCAGGCCAGCCATTGCCATTTTTCTCCATGCCCTCTCTTCTTTTCGATCTTGGCAATGGGGTTTTCCCCTTTCTTTGAGTTTTCCGGTGAGTAGGAAGTTTCAAACGGAAGTAGGGGCTCTATCACTGGCAATGGGCATCCCCAAGCTGCCCAGGTAAGCCTGTTCTTCTCTCTCTCTCTCTTAGTTCTTCCCCTTTCAGGCTGGATCTAGTGTTCTCAGATGTTTTCCAGCCGGATTTCCTGCCCGAAAAACGTCCCAAAATGGCTCAGACAGCCCTGCACGAGCCAGGCGTCCCAAGGACACCAAGCACCATGTGCACTTGGGACAGGGTCCCAGGGATGGGCTCCGAGCGTACGACAGTGCGTACACTGTCCCAAGAGTGGCCCTTGGGTGTGCGCGTGACATAGGGCACTGGTCCTGGCTTGACCAGGGTGCCCTGGGAGCTGAGACGCGCCATGATGCAAGGTGCGCCTGTGCAATGATGCGCATCATAGCGCATCACCTGAGCATGCATGTGTGCATGCAAAAACGCGATCCCTGACATGGCCTTTAGGCGCACACACACGTGAGGGAACTGGGACACGTGGACCCAACAAGACTTTAAAGCTAAGATTAAAAGGACAATTTACAGAGTTAGCTATGGAATAGTAGGTCCACATCATAGGATCCAACCTGACAATAAATTAGGCAAGAACCAGGGACCCAATGGGCAGGGCTAAGGGTCTAATGTCCAAATAGACTGAAATTAATTAGGACTCCTTGTATCTAATTATACCCAGGAGTTTATAAATGAGGCTCAGGGACAGGTTGAGTACTAAAGGACGCGACTCCAGGAGACTTTGAGGTAGGTGTTCTATCGCTACTAGATTCTTTTAAAAGAACTATTATTGTTTTGTGAATACATGTTTTAAGTATATGACTTGCATGTGATAAATGCTTTATGCATAGACATGTTTTGTAAATAATTGCATATACATTATGCATAGATATGTTTTACAAACTATTGCATACATTGCATGATTTATGAGCATTAAGTTCTTGCAAAAATTGCATGTCCTTGAGGGTTGCCAAAAGACATTGGAGTGCCGAGGGCCAGGCAGTTGTGAGGGACCCAAAGAGGACAAGTTTTGAAAAGGGGTTTGTGGCTTATTTGATCGTACATGATTTGGGCTAGTAAGCTCGTGGGTGCTATGCCGAGGGGTATGGGTTGGCCACCCAGCCTCTACCACTATTAGGTGGATGGGTACCATGCCTAAAAAGGGCATGTCCCTGCTTCGACTGCATGTGGTACAGGGGGCTACCACTGGTGTCATGGCACTAGGTCGAAGTGTCATATGCCCCGTGGAGGTATATGATCCTGTATCCCTAGGTACACGGGGACCACACGGTGGTGAGGTCGTGGGCATAGTTGGACCCTATGGTTTCGTGGACTTATGTGCATTGCATATGGCATGATATAAGGTTGGTCGACCATACCATACCAGATATCCATGAGTTGGATTCAGTTGAGCATCTGATGCATATCTTTATGTTTATGATATATGATACTTTCAACTTGGATTATGATATTCCTTTAAGTCGTCAGTATTTTAGTTTGACAGTGGTTTTTAATATCGATATTGAACGTGATTATTCAAACATGCATATGTTTTTATGAGCACATGATTTTAAACATAGCATGCATTGCAAAACTAGTAGTGATAGACTCCTACTGAGTATAGTATATACTCACCCTATCCTTAACATTTTTCAGGATGATTCCATCCACGAGTAGAGGACATCTATGTTAGTGCTATGAGCAAGTGAATAGAAAAGGAAACACTTATACATGTAAGTAAATTCTCAACCCTTTGGACATGTATTTGTGTTTATTTATAGTTGGGCTGTGTGCTGTGACTGGATAGATCTAGGGAAAAACACTTATGATTTTCTAAAGCTTTGTTCAAAAACTACTTTGGTGGTTGTGAAAGCAAATGACACTCGGGGTTTTCAAAATGAGTTTAAAACAAAAGATTTTTCCGCTGCATTGCACCGTTTTTCAAATCGGGATCCCACCTTAGGAATTTAGATTTTTCATTTAAAAATGCATGGGAAAACCTGGGTCATCACACGTATACCTGTGTGGATTTGAGGTTAAGGTAGATTTCCAATGGAATGTAAGCATATCCAGTTAGAAGTCAAGAAATAGCTCAAATAAAATGCCTTTACTATGTGTATGGTGTGTAAAATTGTCAAATCCTCTTCATTAAGTTGTGAAAAACTAGTAAAATTGCTAATGAATTAAGATTCTCTGAGATAAAATAGAGGACTTGGCCTTACTGAATTTTGTGGGTATATTCACTACAAACCCTCACAAGGCCTAAGTCGTCCACTAAGGGTAACTTAGGGGTTCAAGGGCTTGTTGCATGTGCTAAATGCAATCGTGAGTACCTTTCAAAGTGGCACATTGTACCAGTTTTGTGAAAAAAAAGAAGTTGTTTGCATGTTTTGCTCGAGATTAGCAAAATGCTGGTTGGAGTGTGTTAAATGTTTAATTTTGACTAAAAGACCCCTAGTTTAACATTCAATTGGATCATCTAACCATTCAAATTTGCAAAATTTAGCTCGATTTTAAACTTAGCTCAAATTAACTATCCAAACCTTAATTTTTCAAAATCAATAGTCAAATGATCATTAGAGTTTATTAGATGATTAATGTGCAGTTTAGATGATTTTAATTTAATCTTTTATTTTGTAGATCAACTAAAAGAGGCATGGATTGTATTGATTAATGTTACAGATCATCCATCAAGGATCAATGGTGTAGATTAGTTGAAGATCAAGAAGGTTTCCTAATGGAAGATGTTTCCTAAGGAAGAAGAGTCCTAAATGGGGATTAGAGAGTTTCCTAATAGGAAACTAAATCTAAAATGGAAGGAGAAAAATTAGAAGGAAAAACAATTATAAAGAGGGGAGCCGTATGAGGAGGGAGAGGCTTTCTTTTGAAGTTAGTTTTATTTTCCTTTGTTGCTTGCCATTCTAATTCCTCTACTTTTCTCTTTGCTTTCATCCATACATTTTCTTTCTCTTTCTCTTTATCTTTTACGTTTGTTTCCATTCAACACTCCAACCCTAGCTCTTGTTTCCATTGCACCTTCCATCTCTCTCTTTCTAGTTCTTCTCTTTCACTCTCCCTCTCTTGCTCTGCCAATTCACCGCTCATCCCCATAGCCTTCTCCTTTCCTTCTCTGTTTCATCACCAACATAGCGTGTATCACCTTTTGCCCCATCACTAGTCACACTTCCCCAGTAGAGCACCGTAGCCCCCATTTGTTTCTCTCTATTGGGCTCTTCATCTTCACTCCACCCTCTTCCAGATAGTGTTCCACCCTCCATCGCACATCAACTCCAATTCCCAGATCCACCAACCATCTTCCTTTTTCACCTACTGCAAAACCCATCACCCGTTGCCTAGTAGGCCAGTTTCTGCCCTTTGGAGTCACCCAAATCCTCTACTCCCATCTGCCTTACCACCACCCAGCGCAAAATGGCTGTGGATGACACCCCAAGTGCCTGATCTGGCACGATCTCATCACCGGCCTAGATGACAAACCTGGATCAGTGGCATCCACTCCAGCCCAGGCATCTACAACCCATCTTCTCAGGCATCTCTATCTTCTTCGGCGAAGGAAAACTCTGCTTGATGGAAGTTTTAAGGGAGTTTTAAAAAAATTCCAAAATTGCCCTTGATAGAATGATTTAAATTACATTTCAAGTCTTGATACTATGCTTATTCGAGTTTTATGTTATTCCCATTCTGGCTTATTCACATTCTGTGTTATACTTTTACTATTTAATTCAATGAACGGTACTGGTTCAACCATGAAAAATCTTTAATTTCTTGTTTATTTTAATTTGAAATTTCAATTAAATTTTTTGGCATGTTTTTAAGATTGTTTGTAGTGTAATTACTATTCTTGATCTTCATTATGGATTCTAAAAAAAGATCTAAGCCGTTAAATCTTAATTTCTTTAATTAGATTAGATCTCTATCAATTTGATGAATCTGACAAATTCCTCCATCTAATCACTAATCCTTGACATGTTGAATATAGCTAAGGATTCTGCTCAATATGTCTTAGACCCAAAGTGAAGAAATTGGACAGTACTTAAGCTAGGGAATTAGATTTTCTTAATTTTTCAAATTTTAGTTTTAATTAAGGTTTTATTGTTTCTTTTTTTGTTCTTCCTGGAATTAGACTTCTAGAATTTCATTGGTAAACTCAAGATGAATTCTGAATTTTTTTGTTAATTCTTCTTAATTAATTTGAATTTTAAGTAATTAAAATTTATAAAAAACTCCAAAATTCTAAAGCGAGTCCCTATGGTATCGACCCATATTTGCATAGCTATACTATAATAGCCCGCGCACTTGCAAAAAACATCAACACATATGACTGTCTATGTAGGTCTCATTGGATACTACTCATTTTGGATGTTCATGGTGGGCATGCTTTCATTTTTTATTCTTGTGGATTGCACATCTGTCTCACCCTCACAGAAATTATAAATATGTAAGCATTTATTTTTTTCACTTGTTATGTGTAGAGTAATTTATTATTCATCTATAATGCATTTGAAAATTAAATTTGTAGGGTTTGGTTTGAATGGGCTAATATAACTGAGACTGTACAACCACCAAAACTCACTTGGAAGAATATTAAGGTATATGAAATAGTTAATTGCTCTAAGTTAGCATTAATTAAACCTACATTATTACAAATCATATTTATGGGTTCTTTTTTGTTGTCTTAGTTACACAGTACCCTAAACAATAGACTGATTGGGAGTGTGGGTATTATATCCTGAGATACATGAGGACCCTCATATTCAATAGTACTCATGTGTCCCATTTATGAAAGGTAGAACAATTTTTACTTTTCATAATCTTATATTTTTCTACAATTTTTATGGATGTAGCTAAAGTGTTTTAGCTTAATTAAATATGTTGTATTTCATGTTGTTGTGCTTTCTAAGTGGGCAAACAAGAAGAGTTACACCAGAGTAAATTTCAATGAAATAAGAACTGAATGGGCTGAGTATTAATGAGTTTCAATTAGATCACTTGGAGTAACTACATGAATTTGAAATACATAATAAAGTATTTTTTTCATTCACTTGTGTGTGTTCCTTTAGATTTTATAATTTTCTTTGAAATATATGTATACATATATGTATGTATTTTAAGCTATGAATGAGTAGAAATTTGGAGCGTGGGAATAAATGAGTATGGATGAAGTGAATATGGAACTTGTACATGAAGTGAATATGAGGCAGTTGGTTTTCAATATATTCATTGAATTATATAACTTTTATGAGATGAATAATAAGAGGGTTACTTAGAGTGTGAAAGTAAATGTGAATATACATGGATTTACAAATGAAGTGAATGTGGATATTATAGAGAATGCATGTCTTGTAGTTTCTTTTATAAATTAATTTCAAGATAGATGTGGATCAATAATGATGAGTTTGGATGTTTTGTACCCATTATGGATGTATTAGATGTTATATTGTAAGAACGATTAGGGGTATCAAGAAAGATATGGATGCATGTTGTATTGGATGTTTGGTTTATCATGTTTATAAAGATTGTTAGTGTGTAGAATATTTATTATTCAATGTATGCATAGGTGATAGTGTATCAAGAAAGATGTGGATGCATTATAGTGGATGCTGGTTTCAAATGTGTATGAAGATTGAAGTATTAAGTATATATGATGTTTGGTTTTTCATGTTTATAAAGATTGTTTGATGTATCAGGTGTATAGAATGTTTGTTACTCAATGTATACATAGGTGATAATGTATCAAGAAATTATGATGTGGATGCATTGTAGTGAATGTTGGTTTTTAATGTTTATGGAGATTGAAGTATTAGATGTATATGATGTTTTTTATCCAATGTATACATGTGGCATTGTATCAAGAAGTGGATGAATGCTATCTTGGAATAGGTTTTTAATGTTTATAAAGATTGTTTGACTATCAAGTGTATAGGTGGTGGAGTTTGAATATAAAATTGAAAAAAAAAAAATACTTTTGAAGTCATTTAAGGATAAACAACTTCAAATGCATTGACTTTTAAAGTTGTTTAGGGAAAAATGACTTTGAAAAGGCCATAAAAAAGGTCAGCTTTTGAAGTTGCTTATTTAAAAATGATTTTAAAAGTTACCAACTTTTGAAGTCGTTAATAGATAAGCAACTTCAAAAGACTAGACTTTTGAAGTCATTTAGTGTAAGCGACTTTAAAAGTCCATTAAAAAGGTTGGACTTTTGAAGTCACTTATATAAAAGCAACTTCAAAAGTCACCAACTTTAGAAGTTGTTTTTATATAAGTGACTTCAAAAGTTCATCATAAAGTTGTGCTTTTTAAGTCGCTTATATAAAAATGACTTCTAAAGTTGGTGACTTTTGAAGTCATTATTATACATGCGACTTCGAAACTAAAATACAATTGACGTCGCTTCGATTAAACAACTTTAAAAGTTGGTGACATTTAAAGTCCTTTATTTAAGCGACTTCAAAACTACTTCATTTTTAAAGTCATTTACCTAAACAACTTTAAAAGTTTTCGACCCTCCATATTGGCTCAATAAAAGTCACTTAGTAAGTGACTTCGATTATCCTTTTTAATCGACTTTAAAAGCCCCTATCTACTAGTGCATGATATTTTTCCCTATTCCAAAATTCAAAAGAATGGTTCATATCACAAAAATAGTGAAGAAATCATTATGTCATGTGATAAGTGTTTGATTTTGCATAAAAATCACCTAATTAGTTACCCATGTGTTACAACTTATAAGTGTAAATTAGGCTGTTTAGACTAAAATTTGTAACACATATATTTTTTGACCTAATGAAGCAAAAGTTTGATATTTTGTAGGTCCAAAAGCTAATCCAAGGTAAGTATGTGATTAATCATATTTTCTACAATTTAATTAGTTTTTTACTCTTTCGTAGGAAGTGGAATGAATGCCCAATGACCTATATTAAGCTTCATAAAGTTTTTGTAGAATGCAAAGGTCTTGGAGATATGAACCGACAACCAAGATTGATTGAGATGAACATTGAAGACCAAGATCAAAAGATTGAGTTAAAGCCTTAAAATCATCAATCCAACATGAAGACAAAGGTCAAGATCATCTTGTGGACCAGTAATGGATGCAATTAAAGGAACTAAAGATGGCCAAAGTGGGCCCATGAAGTAAGCCATTAATGCCCACCAACTTTGCATGCAAGCCACCTAAGCCATTTAGCCATATAAACCATAAGAGAAGGTGGCAAGCTAAGGAATTCAAGCCACTCAAGACAATGGATGGATCCATAAAGTCAAGGCAAGGAAACTTCCAAATCCAGCCATGAAGTCAAGCTAATGAAGCCTTCAAAGTTACACATCTAAGCCACAATCTAAGCTAAATGGAAGGTTAGGATTGGATGATATTCAAGAGAATTATCCATGATATTTAAGGGATATTTTAAAGACAATCAAGAAAATCTTATTAGGATTAGATGGCATGTGGACCAATAAGATGAGAGCCTTCTATTTTTGGTGTTTTTATTACTTTTCTCCACTTTTTCCTAACTTTCCAACTTAACCCTAAGATGCACTACGAATTTCAAATTCTATCTAGAGTTACATCTATCTAAAACTCTATCACTTAGTAAAGACTCCATTCTAACCACCCAACCACTCTTCACCTCTTAGGAAACTACCCAACCAACCCTACTTCTTCGTCTCTTTCCCTCCATCTCTCTCTTATCTCATTTCCACCTGACCTTCCTATTTTGATGGAGTGTTCAAAGAATTTTGAAGGGGGAGATGCCCCCTTTTAAAAAGGTGAAGTCTCCCACCTAAGGCAGCCACCATCTCACCCACCTTCCTATTTTGAAAGCCCTAACTATTCCACTATCCTATCCATCCAAATTGAGAAATTTTCATCCTCACCACACCTTACTATTAGGGTACCATAGAAAATATAGGGGAAAAACTATAAAACTCAACAAAAACCTAAGTAAAAGGGAACATACACTTTAAGGAAAAAGATGCCTCCTCCATAATGGAAGGAGACGCCCTCTTCCTAGCTCACCATTCTCACCCTTTTTGCTTTGTTTTTCTTAGATTTCTTTGGCTTCTATTCCCTTCTAAAGGTGTGAGGCATGCCTTCGAGTGCTCCACATCTGGATTTTATGCTTTTCATGGCTGGTCATCTCACTTCTTCTCTTGTTTACCTTAGTTCCTTGATCCTTTCATGCTAGTTTGTTTTTCTTTGATTTCTATTATTGTTCCTTGCCTTAGAAACTAAGATTCAAGGCTGGTTTTCCCTTAAAGTGACAGCCATAGGAAGTCATCTTAAATTTAGTTTTTCCCTTTACCTTTCATTGCCTCTTAATTCTCTTTTATCTTTCATTGAATTCTAGCTCTATTTCTTTTTAGTTTACTTGAATTCCATGCTTGTTCTCTTAGTTTCCCTTGAGTTTTACCTTGTTATTCCATTAGAATTTTCACTGAATTTCATGCATGCTTATTCATGATTGATAGTTGGAACAATTGAAAAAGGATTAGCTTGCAGTTGTGGGTGGGTTAAGATCAGGTGGACTCCATTGTAATAGGATTTTAATTTCAGATTTGGATTTCATGTATGAGAGCTTTATGTTAATGGATTTTGATATAATTCAATAAAGTTTATTGGAGTTTTCAATTCATGTTGATGTCCAACAGTTAATAGTTTACATTCTTGAATGTTTGCTTATGTTGGAATTGATTAGTTCCATGTTTTACACTTACTATTGAGTGAATGATTCAACTACTATGCTGTTGGAATTTCTTATCATGGTTGGTTTTGTTTAATTTCCAGCACCATGCACTTTATGTTTACTTGAAATTTCAAGCACCCAATTAGTTCTTTAGATTGCATACTTAATGTTAATGTAAGATTGCATGCTTTAGTATTTGCAAAGTTGTTGGTTAATTATGATTCACGGTGTTGTCTTCATTCATGATAAGAAAGTAGTTTAGTAGTGTTGATTTTGATTAGTTTGTTTACATGTTGCTGCTTAGATTTTAGTTGTTAAAGTTTCCTTTCCCAGAACTTTACTTACTTTATTTAGAAGTGCATGATTAGGAAAGTAGTTTGTTGAAGCATCTTTCCTTAGATTAGTTTTTAATTTCATGTTTAGGAAAGTTTCACTCTAGGAAAGTTTCTAGTTTAGGAAAGTCGTCAAATTAGAAAGTTTTCAATGTAGGATTTTTAATTTATAAAGTCTATATTTTAGGAAAGTTTTAATTTTGGCAAGTTTCTAATTTTATAATAATTTCCAATTCCTTGTATTAATTTCTAATTTTAGATTAAGTTAAATATCTCTTGAATTTTGGCTAGGTTAGATAGTTTAAAGTAGAATGATTAGCATCACATTAGTTCACTCATCATGGGATCGACTTCACTAGCATACTATATTTGCAAATGATTCATGTGCTTGTGAGTTTTAATTAAAACAACAATATCATGCCTAGGATACAATCGCTGATAGCTATTTACTCTATCCAGTAGATAGCGAGAACAGTGTGGAAGCTTCTAGACTTTTTATGCCCGATTTTAGAAAAGAACCCAAAAGCCTATGAGTTGTAACATCTATAAATGATATTAATCTTCATTGTTCTTTGAAAGATAGGTATAGGTTTTCAATTATTAAAAAGGTTTGTTATAACCTCCCACTGTTACTATGCATGAAGAGAAAGTTCATGATATTAACTATCTTAATATTAGGTCCCAAGCAATTAAGGAATGATATTGACATGTAGAGAACTGCTTGAGATTGAGCAAGAAATTCTGGCTGGAAGACGTAGCCAAAGAAGCTAGTTGTCTTCCATTTTGGAGCCGAAGTTTGCAGCCACAAAGTACTGTCACGGAAGCATAAGAAAGACCAGAGAAAACCCAGGAAAATCAGAAGCAGCTGCTTGTGAGAGGAAGAAAAGCTTCAGAAGTGAGGGAGAGATTGGGTGAGATGAAGCTAGAGATTTAAAGGAGTTCCAGCTGGAGAATGAAAAAAAGTGGGACAGGTTTTGGCCAAACGTGGACAGTAGTGAAGCCACTGTAGGGAAACTGGAAACTAGTAGTGAAGTGAGCAGTGAAGTCTAGAGAACGATTGAATTTGGGTGAGATAGGTGGAAGAAAAGGAGTGAAGCATTGAAGGTGGAAGTTGGGTGCATCAATGCAGCATTTGAAGCAAGGAGAGAGGCACACGCAAGGTTGAAGACTTTCAGTTGTGGGGAGCTCTCTTGCAGCCAGGGGAGTAGGGTTTTGAAGCTTCAATTTCCAGGTAAGGAGTAGAGGAAGATAGTTAATATAGGCTTGTGCTTTAGCCCAAAAGAAACACCTTATTTTCAATGCTTAGACTCCCACCATTTCAGCATGCTCCGATATGTTTTATGCATCTAGATTTTACCCATTGTTAGGATTGTGATTCATACTGATATTCATGCTTATTGTTGTTTTAGTACATGTCAGTAACTAAAATATTTCCTCTCAAGGAATTGTACCAAAATCGGATGCATGAAATCATGTTTTGAATTGAGTTTGAGCTTCTTTAATTGGATTGCCATATGGGTAGAGATTTGTGAAAGACTCATAGCAGTAAACCACTACCATAATCCATCTTTTAAATCAAGAATTTTACTATCAAAATAGTAGTGATGTAATTCCATCTTATTATGCTTTATTTGGACTTGAGATTATGTAAAAGCAAAGTGAAAATGTGATGGTGGATGGGATACTCACTGCTGGAAAAACCAGCAGAGATGCATCTACTCTGGGAGGCTATTAGGTTTACGAATGGATAATCAGATGAGAGGATTTTCTTTGGGAATAGTTACTGGCTGATATCATTATTAGTTATTCAATGTTCCATGACTGGAACAGTTGATTTTGGTGGACGATTGGTTGCCAACATGGTGAGGTGGTGGAGTACCCTGTTAGAATTTCCAGCAAGGTGATACTTTATGTTGATTGACTTTTGGCCTGAATGGAAGGTTTTGGGGGTTTTGCTACCGAATGACCATTCTATCAGTGGGTCAAAGATTCAAGAAAGAAATGGTTGGAATTGGCGAGGTTCTGACCATGCTTGAGGGGATATAGTAGGACTTCAATGCTGGAATTTCCATCAGGGAGTTGTTTTATTGTGCAACCAATTGAGCCTTGCATTGGATGGCTATTTGAAGGAACTTTCTCTTGGCTGAAAGCTCTTAAACATATAAATGATGTCTAATGACAAAGTCTAGCATAACATGAAAGCAAAACAGTAGCTTAGGCAAAGCTTAACACTACTTGAAATGGTGAACCTCAAATGGACGTAGGCTAAGTCAAACAACTTGACCTATGATAAAATCATGAACCTTATGACAATTGGCAGTAAAATGGACATTCAAACTTGATTAATAGTCAATTTTGTAAAAATGGTACCCAGTTAGCAGTTCATGTCTTATAAATTATAAGCATTATCCTAGGGTTTTGCTAAAAGTTCATGACATAAGCATTTCTCAACTAATAATTCAATGTCTGATATTTTTCAAGTTCAAAAACTAATCTAGACTAAGCATGTTAATTATCATAATTTTTTAGGTATTACTTAGAGTTTTTGATCTTTTGTAGGTATTGAGAGGATAATCCAATGACCAAGATCGCTTAAGATGAGAATCAATAATCAATATCAATTGAGAGAGTAGGGACCCAAATTTCATCATTCCATGATCAAGTAAGGATTAAGATCATCCTAGGACAAGAAGATGAGTTTAAAGAAGTGAATGAAAGAATCAAAGGTGACTAGAATTCTCATACAAAAATCATGCAATTCCACCACCTTTGCATGAGAATTGGAGCCATGCAAGTCACATAAGCCATACAGACATGAGCCATGCTAGGAGAAGTCAAGCAATGTTAGTCATGATTCCAAGGGATTAAACCACTTATGCCATTTAGAAAGAATTCATCAAAATTAGCCTTGAAGCCATCTAAGCCAAGCATGATCAGACCACACATTTTGGAGCTTTCCATGCAATTTCCCAATTAGAAGAAAACATGTTTTTCAAGAAGCTAAGGAAGTAGGATGATTATCACATGAGTAAGTTGCATGCATATGTGGACCAATGAGAGGATAGATTTTGATATCCACTTCCCCTCTTTTCCTCATCCAGTCCCTATTTATTTCTTCCATTTTCTTCTCTCTCTACCCCGATTTAGGGTTTTTCATGCATTAATTAGAGAGGGTGGAAATGCCCCTTCTAAAAAGGTGGTGCCTCCCACATTGGAAGCTATGATCTCCATGCTTTCCCCCCTTTTCTAATTCTATTTCTTGCTTTCCATTCTTATCTCTCTTTACACCCATCTCATCCCAATCTTTCCTTAGTGACTCATCCTCTAAACTAATTCCTAGTCATCTCCAAATCCCATGTCCAACACCTTAAGAAAATCATGATTTTTACCTTCTAAGAGTTCCACGATTTGCACTTTCTAAGTTTAGCTCCACCACTTCCTAATTCCATAGTAATCCTCTTTGAGGCTTATCTTCTATTTCCTCTTTTCTTATGGTAGCTTATCAAAGTAGAAAGATAGCCATCTATATAAGACTCCAAGGATCCCACGCACCATTCATATTAGTGGAGATGTCTCTAGCTCCTAAAAAATGGCATCTCCACCATTGAGATCTCCTTAGGGCTTGGATGACATCTTCTTTGGCTGCTGGTGTAGCTTTAAAATTACTTATAAGCATACAAATGAAAGTAGTAATTGCATGTTAGAGAGGTTTATCCCACAAGGAATCTCATGGAATTTTCAATTGATTGGATCTTATTTAAGTTGCTTATCATATCCAAAGAAAGAGGGTTCTGATTAAACTTGGACTTTAAACAATATGGAATGGGAAACATGCTTAAAATTAGAAATATGAACTAAAGGAAACTTATTGAAAATAAAGATTCTCAATGGAATTAGAAACTTTCTTGACTAACATGGACTCAATAAAAAAAAATAATGCAAAACTAGAATGAATGAATCTAGGAAACTTTATTTCAAGAACTTGCTAAAAATGAAACTTTCCTAAACTAACACTTTCCTGATCTTAAAGCTTTCTAAAAATAAACTTTTTTAAAACTAAACAAGGAAACTTTCTAAATATAAAGTAAGATGCATATAACTAAACAAGTAATGCCAAACTAGCATGAAATAAGGGAACAATAAACTATTTAAAGGGAAATCACCCAATCACCATGCACATGACCCATGGAGTTGTGCACATGGTTCATGAGTGAGAAAATGGATGGAATACATGAACTAAAAGCTTGCTAACATGGGATCTAACTAAAATATTAACTAAACTATCTAAAAGACTAAATGAGATCTTAAGGAATCAAGCAAATAAGGTGTATGGACTGACATGGTGCATGTGATTGAAGGCATGAAAAAACCAGAAATTTAATGCGCTCCAAGCATTGAAATAACCAAGAGAAAGTTTTTGGGAATCCTATACTTTATTGGATAGAATATGGTACATGAAATATGTGCATGTACATTTATGAACAAAATTGAAAATTTCTCATTATTCTAATGCCTAGAACTTGATTCAAAATAAGCTTGAAAACACTCCAATAATCTCAAACTAATCTAAGATATCATGCATGTGAAACCCAAAAGAGAAATCAAGAGAGTAATAGCTTGAAGACGGGAAAGAAATCAATAATAACTAATCCTAAATCTAAGTGAGAAACAAGGAAAAGATTGAAGCAAGGTACCAATCTAGAATTGACGTGCAAAAACCAAACAAAAAAAGTAAGCAAAAGGTGGCCAAAATGTTGAAGTCAATGCCCTAAGAATATCTTATAGTTGATGTGCTTGATTCAAGGAGTTAGGTGTAAACCCTCTACTTGAATTAGGGAAATTACATGGGGTTATATAGAATTTTTTCTTTCCAATTTGATAAGATCCTATCCTAGAAAGAAAGGAGAGAAGTAGAACTAAAACTCTAGGTAGGGAAGCTAGGTGGTTGAATTGGAGATAGAAGATTAGAAGGTAAGGTGAAGTGGGTGAGGTGGAATTTCTAAATATAAGAAAAGGAAGGGGGACGTGGTGAATTCCAGCCTAGTATGGGGCATGGAATGCCTTTCCTTAAGGCGCCTTTCATGTTTGGATGGAGAGAAAGTGGAAAAGGATAGGAAAGATGGAGGAAAGAGATAGGATGACAAGGTAGTTGAGTGGGAAATGGAATTAGAAAGTGAAGTAGGTGCAGTGTATAGATTTAGCATGGGGGAGGTACCACTTTTCAAAGAAGGTGGCGTGGAACTCCTTCCCTTCTAATTATGTAATATGGTGGGCAGGAAAGAGAGAGAAAAGAGGGAGGAAAAGAAGGAAAAAATATGGAAATTAGACTTAGTTTCACTCTTGATTGGTCCACCTATGCATGCATATCTTACTAGGCTAATTATCACCCATATTCCTTTCTAATTATCCCATGAAATTCACTATATAACATAGGATGATTACTTCTACATCTCCTCCAATTGTGTGACTTCATGTGGCATGGATCTCATCACTTTGATGGCTTAATGCTTGATGGCCTGAGTGGCTAAATCCTTTGTCTTTAAGGCTTGAATGGCTTGGCTTACTTAGGTTTCCTTGTTAGATTATGAAGCTTCATGCATGGATCCAATTCTCATGCAAATGTCATAGAATGTCATGGATTTTTACATGGGCCATTTTGGTCACCTTTGGATCATCTCGTTGCTTCCTTGGACTTCATTTTCTTGCCTTAAGATGATCTTGAACCTTAGTTGAGCTTTGGAATGATGAAATTTAGGTCTTTGGCTCTAGTTTGATCTTGATATTCAAATCTTATCTTACTTGATCTCAGCCATTAGATCATCTTCTTAAAACCTACAAAAGAGTAAAATTCCTAATTAAATCCTAAAAAATTATGTTTATTCACATACTTTGGATTAGCCTCTAAACCTACAAAACATCAACCTTTTGAATCATTAACTCAGAAATGCATGTGTTATATAATTTCAAAAGTATCCTAGAATAATGCCTATAAATTATAACACATGGACTACTAATTGGGTACTTTTTTATATAAATTCAATGCTTATCACAACCCCCCAACTAGCATTTTGCTAGTCCTGAGCAAAACATGTGAAAAAATCATGAAAACAAAATGGTTACTATTTTCGTAGGCACTCACAATTGCATTTAGTATATGGAATAAGCCCTTAAACCCCTTGGTTACCCCTAGTGGATGAGTTAGGGAATAAGGGTTTGTAGTCAATATACCCACAAAATTCAATAAGGTTAAGTTCCTCAATTTATCTCAGAGAATTCACATCCATTAGCACTCTACTAGCTTTAACAACTTAATAAAGATGAATGAAAAATTCTACAAGTTACCCACATACTAGAGACATTTTATTGAAGTTTCATCTTAGAGTGTGTGTGTGTGTGTAGGCTAAATAAGTTAGGATTACTAAATAGATATGCTTATACTCTTTTGAAATGATATTTTGACCTCAATTTCCCACTGGTATAGACTAAAAAATAAAGTTATCAGGGAAAAGGTCAAACAAAATTCAGTAACTATGTGATTGAATCTAAGAATTTGATGGTTCACATAATTTCTTTTAAGCACAAATAAGTCAAAGGAATTATGATCCCTAAGAATGGATGACATTATTGAGACTAGTAAGGGTAGTTCACCTTAATTCCCTCCTATTTATATCCTTATTAAGGCTAACTTCCACCTTAAGATCAATAGGTCTTTCAATAGGATGAAACATAGGCTTGGGAATAGTTTTCAAAGAAAGGGTATAAGGATTCAAAATTTCAAATATAAATAGAGGTCTTCTATAAGTGTTGGATAACTTTCCTCTTCGTTGTACTGAAGTGAATATCTTTTTTATTTTTCTTTCCTCTTCACAACTTTTCTTTTCTTTTTCTAGTACTTCTCTTTTTCTTCCTATTTATTTCTTTCCAATTGAGTGAAATGCTTTTTCTTTGTATATGCTTCACTTCTTAGACTTTTATCCTTTTTCTACCATCTCTGCTCATTTTTGAAGGTAGTGGATATTTTATATTTAGGTTTCTGAGTCAAGATAATTGGAGTTTGAAAAGAAAAGTCTTTCCAAGAGGCTCAAAGGATCTAACTAGTATATAAATTACTGGGTAGGCTTTACATCTCTGGGCTAAAAACAAGGTGGCCTATATCATTTCCTATGTTTCTTATAGCCTATCGGATTCAATAAATGTTCATGGAAGAGAGTTAGTACTCCAACAATTTCTTGGTAATTGACCAAACAAAGATACATGGATCTTTTCAAAATTCATGATCATTGAAGAAATTATGGAATTACTTGTAATTCTTAGAAAGATGAAAGTCTCTAATACTCATTTGAGTATATAGGTCTTCACTAATTTTCCTTAGAGTCTCTAAGTCATACCATGTATTTGTCTAAACTTTTGAACTATGTGTAAGTATATTCTGGGATTTAACTTTCATAAAATACTTCAAGACATGAAAAAATGTAGAATTAAGCATATGCATTTCTATTAAGAAGTTGAAGTATGAGAAGTACTAAGCTTTCAAAAAATCCAATTCTCATCACAGTAAAGGAACTTTGACCTTAATTTTTTTGTTTCAAAAAAGAAAAACTCAAAAAATATCATGCACATCTACATCCCCCAACCTAAACTACACATTGTACCCAATGTTTTGAAAAATAGAATCGGTTATGAGAGATGGGTAATGTAGAATAATGAGATTCACTAAAAAACCCTGGGTTGCCTCCCAATAAGCGCTAAGTTTAACGTCTTCAGCGAAACATGCAATGCTGTGACAAAATGTAATGATGAATGCAGGTATTAAGATTGATGTAGGTGTCATGAGACATGCTAAGGTGGGTCCTAGTAGATTAGTTCATCTAGCAACGTTTCTTCTACTTCAGGGTTGGTCAACTCTAAATAGGATTTAAACCTTTGCCCATGAATTTGGAAATCTCTTCATCCGATTCTATCTTGACGGCCCTATGAGGATAAACATTATGTACTATGTTGGGCCCAGTCCATTGAGATCAAAGATTTTTTAGAAATAGATGCAGTCTAGAATTATACAAAAGGACCTTCTGTCCTAGGAGAAAAGCTTTAGCAAAATGTGTCTATCATGATAGACTTGCATGTAGTCTTTATATATCTTGCCTAACTCGTATGCATCTTTCCTTAATTTATCCAACTCATTCAGTTGGAGCTTCCTGTGGGTCCCACCAATATCTAGGTAAAAATTAAGCTTTTTAATGTCCCAATATGCTCTTTGCTCAAGTTCTACTAGGAGGTGGCAGGTCTTTCCATGGACTAGATGATAGGGTGACATGCCTATAGGGGTCTTATATACAGTACGATAGGCCCATAAAGTGTCACTAAGTCTTATAGACAAATCTTTCCTATTTGGATTAAAGGTCTTTTTTAAAATTCACTTTGTCTCCATATTTGACACTTCTACTTGTCCACTAATCAAAGGATGATAATGAGTAGCAATCCTATGGGTAACACCATATTCTTTTATTAAGTTCTCAAATACCCTATTGAAAAAATGTTTACCCCCATCACTAATTATGGCCCTAGAGGTACCAAAGTGTGTACATATATTTTCTTTTAAAAACCTCACCACCCCCAGTGGTCATTGGTCTTGCACAGTATAGCTTATACTCATTTGGACACTTAGTCCACTTCCACATGGATGCATAGATAAATAAAGGAGTCGGGAAAAGGTCTCATAAAATCAATGCTCCAAACATAGAAAGGCTCAATGATAAGAATGATGTTTAAGGGCATCATATTTCTTTTTCCTATGCTCCATAATTATTGACATTTAGCACATTTTATGCAATAAGCATGAGAATTCCTAAAAATGGTGGGCCAATAAAAACCACAATGCAAAATCTTTGTAGCCATTTTTCTTGCACTAAAGTGGGCCCCACATGCATGGTCATGATAAAAGAAAATGATTTTATGATGTTTATTATCTAGTATGTATCTCCTAATAACCTGATCAGGATAGTACTTGAACAAATATAGATCATCCCATGTAAAGTGCTTGACCTCAGCAATAAATATTTTCCTATCTTGTTTAGACCAATGAGTAAGCATTTGACCTGTGACATGATAATTGACTATATATGCACACCAAGGTGACTAGGAAATGTGCAACAATTGTTCATCTAGAAATGTTTATATTATAGGCACATTACTACTAATAAACTCCACAACTAATCTGGATAAGTGGTATGCTACAATATTTTCAAAACCTTTCTTATTCAGAATTTCTAAATCAAACTCATGTGGCAATAGTATTAATTGGATCAGCCTAAGTTTAGCATCCTTCTTACAAATAAGGTATTCCAACGTTGCATGTTTCGAATAGACAATGGCCTTAGATCCTAATGAGTAAGATTTAAATTTATCCAGTGCAAAACAACTACCAACAACTCTTTTTCAATAGTGGAATGATTGAGTTGGACATCATTGAGTATCTTGCTAGCATAATATATCACATGGGAAAGTTTATCAATGAACTACCCCAACACAGCCCAATTGCATGGTCTGAAGCATCACACATTATTGAAATGGTGCATTCCAATTTGGTGGTCAAATAATAGGTGCATAAGTTAATTCAGCCCTTAAGTGCTCAAATGCTTTCATACAATCCTCATTGAAGTCAAAGTTGCCTCCTTCGTAAGTAAATTACATAGGGGTTTAGTAATTTTCCTAAAATTTTTGATGAATCGTCTATAGAAACCCACATGGCCTAAAAATGATCATGTTTCTTTCACTATCCTTGGAGGAGGAAGGGTAGAGATTAAATCACTTCAAGTGTATCTACTTCTCTGCCATTATGTGATATGATGTGGCCTAAAGCAATGCCATTTGTACCATAAAAATGACATTTCTCCCAATTTAACACTAAATTATTTTCCTGATACTCAATAAGGACAAGTTCTAAGTGGAGCAGACATTCATCAAATGAAGATCCAAATACTAAAAAATCATCCATAAACATTTTCAAAAACCTCTCCCACTATGATGACTCGGGTTTTCACATGCATTTTTAAATGCAATAACTAATTCGTAGGCGGGATTGACCCTATTTGAAAACACTTTTAGAAAATAATGCAATGCAGTGAAAAAATATTTTATTTTAAATTCATTTTGAAAACCCCGAGTATCATTGCCTTTCAAGATGAACAGGAAATTTTGCAAATAAAGAAAAATCATAAATGTTTCCCAGGTCCATCCAGCCATAGCACACAGTCCTACTGTAGAAAGTACAGATACATGTCCAAAAGGGTAATTCGTATACTTACATTTATAGGTGTCTTCTCTTCATTCACTTGATTGTAGCATTGACATTTTTTTATGCTTCTTCTAATTCTTTTAGGCTCATCTGTAAAAGTAATATATTTGGGTGAGCATTCCCCATACCCAATAGGTGATCTGATATTACGATTTTGAAAACACAATAGGCAATATCACAATTCAAAGAGCTTTTTATGTAAAACATCAGTGATTCCACTTTGTGTAAAGATGCATATTTTTGCATAAAACATAAGCTCATTAATGCAATTTTCAATCATGGAATCCCTTATCGAAATCTAGTATAAACATGACTAACATCATAAGGTAGAAATCAATAGTATCCATGTAAGAAGATCTCAGTAAACACATCAAAACCAACGAGTCAAATATAATATTCATGAAACTCTTAAAATAGTCATCATTCAAAGCAGATGCTGGCATCACTATAAGTATCATGTACATGGTCTTTTGGTTTTGTTCCCACCACATTTGGTGATCTGCCCACTTGGAACTCAAGTCGATGGGTCAGTAACCATATCAAACCGACTTATCACGAGTACTCGTTTACAACCACCTCAATGCTATATGCATATCAAAACAACTGAAATCATAGGGCCAACTATGCTCATGACTAGAACACCTCTGAATCGTGTGTCTCTGGTATCTAAAGACTAGTCCATCATAGCCCAACGATGACTATGGATATGTCCCCAAAAGGGTGTCGTGACACCTCTAGTAGTCGTCCCTATTTACCACAATAGTCAGGGAAGGGACAATGCCATTTTTGGTAGCGATACCATCCACCTTTTTGGTGGTAGAGGGTGAGGAGGACAACCCTATACATAACAACCTCTTAGCATAGTACCCACTAGGCTCAATAGCCCAAAAAGCATATATAGATAAATCTAAATCTCAACCATCAAAATCATGCAATTTATGCATTTATTTTCAATCATGCAAGCAGTGCATAAAATTAGTTCATGCTAATATCGCATTCAAAGCCATAAAACATACAGATAAGTCCATGTACCAGTATAAGAATAGCAGTATCTCAAAAGCATGCTTAACACGGTAATAAATGCAAGTCAAGAGTTTAAGATGCATTTATAAAAACTTAGTAGTATCAGACTACCTACCTTGACCGTTGTCACTTAGCTTTCACTTAACTCTCTTCCTTCTTCAATGAGAGTCCTAGTGTACCTTGGTAAAGTCCTGGATATTATTTGGAAATAAGAATCCAAATATTGGTTCCTATTTTATAGATCAATAGCTAGATCTATACTATAGGTTATAGGTCATAGTCTCATTAGGTCATGTTGTCAATACAGACGCAATGGTTCTCTTGGATCGTCAATCAGAGTTATATAACCTCTTTAATTGGATTTTTAGCATCGTGAATCTACAGACGACCCAGAATAGTTCGCATAGGGATCGTGCATCACTGTTCCTAGGACGTGTGTACGTCCTGATAGAACTGAAACTGTGCAGAGGCGTCATCGGCACGTACAACGAATGTCCTTGTTCCTAGGATGCTCATGCGTCCTGGTCGAACCAGGACCCGTGCACACACACAACACATGTACGACAGTGGCCCCAAGGAGCTCATCATGAGCACGCGTCATGCCTGTGTGCCCCAGGGATGCTAGGTCTTAGACGGACTTCAGCCCGTCTAGTTTTGTTCCTTGGAAATTCGGTGATTTTTGGCCAGAAAACTAACCAGATCTGGTAGGGATCTAGGGGGAAAGAAAGAGGGAAGATAAAAGAGTAGGGTGGGGAGGAGACTCATACCTGGGGAGCCCTCGATGCTACCCAATTTTGGTCTTGATCATGGCTGCAAACCCTTGTGGCCAGATCTGTTTTTGGGAGTGATTGGAGAGGAGAAAGCTTGATTTGGAAGAGGGGGAGTGGAGGAATTTATAGGAGGGAAAGGCGGTGCTGCCCCATGGCGGTGCCGCCATTTTTTATGGCATCGTACAAGTATGGCGGTGTTGTGCACCGCTTGGCCTGAGGAAGGAGATGACGCAGGGGGTGTCATTATCAAAACGACCCCTATGGTTTCAGCCTGTTTTCGTTTTAAAGATAAATTCCAAAAGTTCCCTTAATCTTTAAACATCCATAACTTGGTCATTCGAGCTCCATTTTCAGTGTTCTTTGAGGCATTGGATTCCATTTCAAGTGTAAAATCTAGTGATACTGATTTTTCTTACAAATTCCTTTGTTTCATATTTTAATTAAAATAAAACATTTAATATAGTTAATTTAATCAATTTCTATCAATTTAGTAAAGTGGTACCAAAATTGTGTAAAATGTTTGAGTCATTACATCATTACCCCCTTCAAAGAATTTCATCCTCCAAATTCCACAAATTATTATTTTCAATTTATTTGTCTCTTAGACAGCCTCTTGATGAATGCATTCTTCCTTAGGACTCTAACCAAGAGAATTTCTTTGCTTCATCCCATATATCTCTCATCCAATACCTCAATAGAGTTAATAAGTAAACAAGTGTTGTCCTTGAAATTCTCTTCATGTTACCCTGCAATCAAATCTAGGCATATCCTCAATTTATCATCCTCTTCTTCATAATGCCTTCCCTAAAGGCTTTAAATATAACTACAGTTTAGCTTGCTTTACATACTTAGGAGCTACTTCTACTATGTACTCTGATACTTTATTCTTTCCTTGTTCTCTTGTCAATACTGGTTTCTTCTTGTAGTTCATCTCGTCACTATTAAGTTTATCTAATTAATTATTGACAAATCCTTAGATGACCTTACTCCTCTAATCATGTAGAATTTACTCTTCACTACTTTGATACTATATCATCTTATTTCTTGTCTTTCCATCAAATGACCTATTAGAGTGTATTAAGGGTTGACTGTACCTTGCTAGTAAGAATCCCAAAAGTTTATATTCTTTTATTATTATGTCTCACTGGGCTTCTGTGTTTTTCAAGAAACTTCAATGATACAATATTACTTCTCATGCTAATAGTTTTCTTCATACCCACTCCTTTATTTGGAAAGGTGTTTAACTACTAGCCTCCAAACTTTGTGTTCCAATTTGGTTTTTACCTTTCATATGTGACGTGCTTCTTCAACCAATATTTACATAGAACCATGAAAACAAATCAGGCAGTATCTTCCCTAATTAATGCTAGTAAATAAGACCTTCTAACTATTATTGAATTCCATCAAAGATATTCCTCCTTGAAAAAATGATGCAAAATCATGTCAAATGTTTATGGTGAATTTGTCATTACCGATCGAATGCTCTTGTTTAGTGGCCTATCTCACTTATTCATATAAAATGTTCACTAAGATGTCTAGCCATATTCATATTCCTGTCAAGGTCTCTCATCCATAACAAAGTCCACTTAATATGCTCATGGTTGAATCCCTTGCCATTATCCTCTTTAAATTTTTCCTTGCTTGATGATCTTCTCTGAGATCTTCTAGATCAAAAAGCTAACCTTGAAAATTACTTCTATTTAATTTCTTCAGTTGGTCTTTAAACTTGATATATGCATATAACAATTACCTTCTTGTTTAAAAACAATTAAACATCAGTTGCTACTATATAGTGTGACGACTATCTTAACTCTTCTCCTTCCTTTTCTTATATTGATAGATTGTGTAATCATTGATTAAGGCTTTGTCATTAAGTCTTAATGGTTAGGAGGTTGTAACGCCCAAGCAATTTACACTATTTTGGACATTTTATAAGAAATGAACTGTGTTGAATGTTTTACTTTATTTAAAATAATAAATGAATGAATTTGTGAGGAAACTTGGTACCATTAGATTCTACTCAAGAAATGGAATCCAACGCCTCAAAGAACGCCCAAAACGGAGTTCGTATGAAGAAGTTATGGCTGTTTAAAGATCAGGGGCAGTTCTGTAATTTAAACAGAAAACGAAAAAGAACGAAAATGCAGGGGGCGTTTTGATAACGGTACCCCCTGTCGTCTTCCACCTCCAGATTTCTCTAGAAACCCTCCTTTCATGATTTCTCCAGAAAACACCAGGGGAAATGGTGGCACCCCCATTGAGGGGCACCGCCTTCTTCCCCCTATAAATACCCCATCTCCCCCTCTTCAAAATCACGTTTTTCCAGTCGTTTGGGACTGAGGTTTCCGGTAAAAATCAGAAATCCAGTTCTCTACGATTTTCGGCAACGGCTAGGTCCAAGCCAAGCCGGCCATTCTTATCTCCCCATTCCCCTCTCTTCCCTTCTAATCTTGGCATTGGGGTTTTCCCCTTCTTCATGGGTTCCGACAACATGGATTTCCAGCAGAAGGAAACGCCCCACTAGGAAAAAAGGGCGTCCCCAGGCTACCCAAGTAAGCCGTTCTTCTTTCATTTTTGTTTTTTCTTTTCCTCCTTTCAGGCTAGATCCATGCTGGATCTAGCGTTTCCAACTATTTTCCAGTCGAATTTCCTGGCCAGAAAACACTCCAAGCCGGTTCTAGCCGGCCCTACACGAACAAGGTGTCCCAAGGACACCATGCGCCACGTACACCTAGGACAGGGTCCCTGGGATGGGTTCCGGGCGTAAGACAGTGCGTACACTATCCCAGGTGTGGCCTTCGGGTGCGTACAAGACGTGGGGCATGGGTCCTGGCTCGACCAGGATGCACGAGGTGCCCTGGGAGTTGAGACGCGCCATGTTACACCAAAGGTGTGTCCATGCGATGCCATCCAGGATGCGCATCATAGTGCATCACTTGAGCATGCATGTGCGCGTGTAAAACGTGGTCCCTGGCACGGCCTTTGGGCACGCACACACGTGAGGAGGTCGCGGTTCAACCAGGATGCACGGGTGTCTTGGGAACTGGGACACGCAGACCTAATGAGACCTTAAAGTTAGGATCAGAGGACAATTTATAGAGTTTAACTATTGAATAGTAGATCCATATCATAAGATCTAGCCTGACAATGAATTAGGCAAGGACCATGGACCCTAAAAGGAAGATCTAGCGATCTAATGTCTAAATATAATGAAATTAATAAGGACTCCTTTTATCCACTCATACCCAGGAGTTTATAAATGAGACCCAGGGACAGGTTGAAGTGATAAAGGATGCGACTCCGGAAAACTTTGAGGTAGGTGCTCTATCGCTACTAGACCTTTTAAAAAAAAACCTATGATTGTTTTGAGAATGAATGTTTTACATTTAAGTTATATGACTTGTTTAGCATGACTTAATCTTATAAACGAATTCAACATGCATATGAAAAATACATTATGCATAGACATGTTTTGCAAACAATTGCATATATTGCATGATTTGTGAGCATTGAGTTCTTGCAAATTTGCATGTCCTTGAGGGTTACCAAAATACGTTGGAGTGCCCAAAAGACACTGGGTAGGCAGTTGTGAGGGCCAGGCAGTGGTGAGGGACCCAAAGAGGACGAGTTTTGAAAAGAGATGTTTTTGCTTGTTTGATCATATATGATTTGGGCTAGTAAGCTCGTGGGCGCTATGCTGAGAGGTTGGGGCATGGGTCGTGGGCGCTATCCCAGCCTCTACCACTACTAGGTGGAATGGGTACCACGCCCAAAAAGGGCATGTCCCTACATTGACTGCATGTGGTACAGGGGGCTACCACTGGTGTCACGGCACTGGGTCGATGTGTCATATGCCCCATGGAGGCTATGATGTTGTGTCCCTAGATACCCGGGGACCGCACAGCGACGAGGTCGTGAGCATAGTTGGGCCCTATGGTTTGAGGATTTACTTGCATTGCATATGGCATGACATGAGGTTGGTCGACCATACCATATATCCATGAGTTGGATTCAGTGGAGCATCTTATGCATATCATTCTGTTTATAATATATATGATACTTTCAACTTGGATTATGCTATTCTTTAAGTCTTCAGTATTTCAATTCGACAGTGGTTTTTAATATCGATATTGAACATGATTGTTCGAACATGCACATGTTTGAAAGAGCATATGATTTTAAACATAGCATGCATTGCAAAAATGGTAGTGATAGACTCCTATTGAGTATAGTATATACTCACCCTATCTTTAACATTTTTCAGGATAGTTCTACTCACAAATAGAAGATGCCTCAAGGGATATTAGTGCTACAAGCAAGTGAATCAAACAGGAGACAATTATACATGTAAGTAAACTCTCTACCCTTTGGACATGTATTTGTATTTATTTTCAGTTCGACTATGTGCTGTGACTGGATAGACCTGGGGAAAAACATTTATGATTTCTAAAGTTTTTCAAAAACTACTTTAATTGTTGTGAAAGCAAATGACACTCGGGGTTTTCAAAATGAGTTTAAAACAAAAGATTTTCCGCTGCATTGCATGGTTTTTATAAAATGGTTTTCAAATAGGTATGCATCCTGCCTTAGG
Organism: Warburgia ugandensis; assembly: GCA_035236585.1. Classification (NCBI taxonomy): domain Eukaryota; kingdom Viridiplantae; phylum Streptophyta; class Magnoliopsida; order Canellales; family Canellaceae; genus Warburgia; species Warburgia ugandensis. Next base: position 30,686,078 of record CP141135.1, read on the forward strand.
AATTAGACCTTGCATTTAAAAATGCATGGGAAAACCCGGGCCGTCACAGAGGTATCATTATAGGTAGTGATTATCTTATTTCCTTAAATTTCATCTTTCAAGTACCACCTCATACCTTATTCATAGCTATCATATACACATAGGTAAGTATAGAACATCTTCTTAGACATAGACAAAGATTCTACCGATTGCGTGTATATCCTTTCCGGCATTTACAGGCTACGATCTCAAAGGTGTCTAAAGCAATTAGTGCTTAGTTTCTATTCTTTCCATTCCAAGTTAGCAGCATCTTTTAAACCCAATGTGATTTGTCATAGCATCTAATAAGGTTTGGGAATATCAACAATCTTAGTCGTTGTTTTAGATTATTTTTTGTTTCCCTTCTGTCTCTGTTGTTACTGATGTTATTGTACTCTTGTATCCTTAATTGGCTTAGTCTGATCAATTGACTTCCTTTCAGGAAAACTTATGTCTAAGTATCCACAATCTTCCTCATAACTTGGGCTACTATCTACTAGATATTAACATATTTAATTAGATATGGTTGGAATTCGCTAAAGGTAATGACATTTAGATTTAGTGTGAAACAATGTCATCAAGATACTTGCTTTTTCAGTTTTCCTTTATGATATTAGAATCCTCAAGTTGATCCTTGATGATACTCTCATTCATGAAGATCAATTGGACAAGTCATTATCACTTCAATCACTCATATAAGAGCAACATAGGGAATTATCAACTTTTCCTTCATATGGACCACTACAACCACTGGTGTTTCCTTAACATAGTGGATCTAATAATATTCTAATTTCAACAATTGACATAAGTAGCAAACTACTTGTAGAATTTAATTTCTAGTTGATCTCAATTCTTCTTGGGAAAGTTCTCACAACACACTATCCTTAATTTCAATACCTTACTCAAAGACTATATTTTTCATTTGCTTTATCTCTATTATCCACAATAAAACCACCAACTCGACTACTATGAGTCCTTCAAATTTGATTGTTTTATCTTTCAATTTGGTGATATGACTCAAGATGAAGATCTTTGATTCTATAATTCATATACATGTCTTTCCTATCCTCAACAAATTATGATCTTCTTATTTTGATTATTCAATGTCTCCATTTGATCTGATGCATATAATCCATACTACATCCACAATTTTGTTCAACAGAGAGGATGAATTGAATATTTCTAGGAAATATCATCAAAATCCTTCATCGTCTATATTCTCAACATCATACAGTGTCTTAACAAGTTTATTAACACCTTGTTCCTACCGTGATTCCCTCGTAAGTTCACATCATAATCAATTGTTTATCACATACCTGTCATCCTTATTAGATTATTATCAATATCTTTTAATAACTCTGTCATTCTCCTCAACTTCTATCTTGTATTTCTCTTGATCCTATATCCATTATTGGACTCATATTCTGATCTTCTCTATTCTTCTTGGAAGATAGCCATTTACTTTTCATAAAGTTCCAATTAAGTAATCTAAGTTCTTGAGAATTCTTACCTTTGATTGATCTAGTACAAGTCAAAGTTATCTCTCAAGGATTCCATTAGTATCATCTTGTATTCTCATTCATCATTCTCATCGTAGTCTTATTCTCATATACTAGTTTCCTTGTTTGTACCACTACCCGACAATCATTAATCCTAAGTAGGTTAGCCTAGCATTTTGATATGATTTGAGCCCTCCAATACCTAAGTATTTGCTAGACTCATTTTTCCTTCACCTATTTACTTATGATGTATTTCTCTTTGATTTTATTTCCTCTTCTGGTCACCTTTACTACTTATTTTTAAACTACATTTTCTTAATTATTCTAATCGTATATGACTTTTGGACATGCAGGACTCGTTGTGAAAGGATAAAACTGGGCTCTAATACCAACTGTGATGACCTGGGTTTTCACATGCATTTTTAAATGCAATAACTAATTCCTAGCGCAGGATCGATCCCTATTTAAAAACACTTTTAGAAAACAATGCAATGCAGCGGAAAAATCTCTTATTTTAAACTCATTTTGAAAACCCCGAGTGTCATTGCCTATCAAGATGAATAGGAAATTTTGAAAATAAAGAAAAATCACAAATGTTTCCCATGTCCATCCAATCACAGCACACAGTCCTACTATAGAAAGTACAGATGCATGTCCAAAAGGGTAATTTGTATACTTACATTTATACATGTCTTCTCTTTATTCACTTGATCGTAGCACTGACATTTTTTTTATGCTTCTTCTAATTCTTTTGGGCTAATCTGTAAAAATAATATATTTGGGTGAGTATTCCTCATACCCAGTAGGTGATCTGATACTACGATTTTGAAAACACTGTAGGCAATATGCACAATTCAAAGAGCTTTTCATGTAAAACATCAGCGGTTCCATTTTGTGTAAGCATGCATATTTTTGCATAAAACGTAAGCTCATTGATGCAATTTTCAATCATGGAATCCTTTACCGAAATCTAGTATAAACATGACTAACATCATAAGGTAGAAATCAATAGTATTCATGTAAGAAGATCTCGACAAACACATCAAAATCAATGAGTCAGATATAATAATCATGAAACTCTTAAAATAGTCATCATTCAAAGCAGATGCTGGCATCACTATAAGTATCATGCACATGGTCTTTTGGTTTTGTTCCCACTGCAAGTTGCCTCATTCGGTGATCTGCCCACTTGGAACTCAAGCCGATGGGTTGGTAACCATATCAAACCGACTCGTCAGGAGTACTCGTTCACAACCACCTCAATGCTATATGCATATCAATACAACTAAAATCATAGGTCCAACTATGCTCATGACCAGAACACCTCTGAATCATATGTCTTTAGTATCTAGAGACTAGTCCACAATAGCCTCCACGACGACTATGGATATGTCCTCAAAAGGGTGCCGTGACACCTCCAGTGGTCGTCCCTATTTACCACAGCAGTCAGGGAAGGGACAATGCCATTTTTTGTAGCAATACCTTCCACCCTTTTGGTGGTAGAGGTCGAGAGGACAACCCTATACATAACAACTTCTCAACATAATACCCACTAGGCTCAATAGACCAAAAAGCATATATAGATAAATCCAAATCTCAACCATCAAAATCATGCAATTTATGCATTTATTTTCAACCATGCAAGCAGTGCATAAAATAAGTTCACGCTAATATCGCATTCAAAGCCATAAAACATACAGACAAGTTCGTATACTAGTATAAGAATAGCATTATCTCAAAAGCATGCTTAACACGGTAATAAAGGCAAGTCAAGAGTTTAAGATGCATTTATAAAAACTTAGTAGTATCAGACTACCTACCTCGACCGTTGTCACTTAGCTTTCACCTAACTATCGTCCTTCTTCAATGAGAGTCCTAATGTACCTTGGTGAAGTCCTGGATATTATTTGGAAATAAGAATCCAAATATTGGTTCCTATTTTATAGATCAACGACTAGATCTATACTATAGGTTATAGGTCATTGCTTAAATGTGTTTCTAGGCTATATCTTTCATATAGATCTAATGTTTAATGGTTAAGTTGCCTTCAATGTCATCAAGATCATGTAATTGAATGGTCAGATCTCATAGATCGCCTGTCTCAATGCTCAGAACAGGTCTGTACTTGATTCAGAGGGCCATCTCTATCCTTCAAGGGCTGATACATGTACCTTATGGTTAATCCTGAGTTATTAATCCCTTAACACCTCTAATGGATCAAGTCATGAGATCTGATCATCTTTGTTACGGTAGATCTATGAGATTTCTATAGTTATTGGGTTATAGTCATATAAAATAGTTCTCTTATCCTAATTTTCATTGTCTCATTAGGCCTGCGTCATTGATACGAATGCAATGATTCTCTCGGATCATCAATCAATGTTATATAACCTCTTTAATTGGATTTTTAGCATCGTGAATCTACAGACAACCCAAAATCATTCGCATAGGGCCAGCATGTCACAGTTCCCAGGACGCGTGCGCATCCCGGTTGAACCAAAATCGTGACTGTTTTTGCACGCATGTGTCGCCCAAGTGACACACCAGGGCACGCGTCCTAGACTACGTTGAGCGGAGACATCTTCGGCACATGCATGAACATCCCTGTTCCTAGGATGCTCATGCATCCTGGTCGCACTAGGACTTGCGCACGCATGCAGTGCGTGTATGAAAGTCATCCTAGGGAGCTCATCATGGGCACGCATCACACTCGTGTGCCCCAGGGATGCTAGGTCTTCGACGGACTTCAGCTCGTCTAGTTTTGTTCCCCAGAAAGCCAGTGATTTTTTGCTGAAAAACTAATTAGATCCGGTGGGGATCTAGGGGAAAGAAAGAGGGAAGAGAAACAAGTAGGGTGGGGAGGACGCTTGTACTTGGGGAGCCCACGATGCTACCCGATTTTGGTCTTGATCATGGCTACAAACCCTTGAGGCCAGATCTGTTTTTGGGAGTGATTGGAGAGGAGAAAGCTTGATTTTGAAGAGGGGGAGTGGAGGAATTTATAAGAGGGGAAGGCGGTGCTGCTCCATGGTGGTGCTGCCATTTTTTACGACGTCGTACAAGTCTGGTCGTATTGTGCATAGCCTGGGCTGAGGAAGAAGGTGACATAAGGGGTGTCGTTATGAAAATGACCCCCTGTGTTTTCAACATGTTTTTGTTTTAAAGATAAATTCTAGAAATACCCTTGAACTTTAAACGTCCATAACTTGGTCATACGAGCTCTGTTTTCGGTGTTCTTTGAGGCATTGGATTCCATTTCGAGTGTAGAATCTAATGATACTAATTTTTCTTATAAGTTCCTTTGTTTCATATTTTAATTAAAATAAAACATTTAATATAGTTAATTTAATCAATTTAGTAAAGTGGTGCCAAAATTGCATAAAATGTTTGAGTCATTACACCTACCATATCTGAAAATATGCTCAACATACACCTTTCAAAAGTTGTGGGAGCAATGCAAAGTCTAGAAGGCATACGATGTTAAGAAAAGGTGCCAAAAGGTAAGTTAAGGCAACCTTGTCTTGGTCCTCAAGTGCTATGGGGACTTGGTTATAGCTAGAGTAACCATCAAGAAAGTAATAATATTTATGACCAGCTAACCTTTCTAGCATTTAGTCAATAAAGGGAAGAGGAAAGTGGTCTTTCCTAGTGATTGAGTTCAATCTTTAGTAATTTTATATAAACTCTCCAACTGGTGGTCATGCGAATGGTGACTAATCCATTGTCCTCATTTTGAATTACCTTGACTATAGATTTTTTGGTACAACCTAATCTGGGAGGACCTACGTGCTGTCAAATATAGGGTAAATAATACCAATATCTAGAAGTTTTAGTATTTCATCTCTCACTACCTCTTTTATATTACGATTTAGTCTCCTTTGTGTTTTCCTATATGGTTTAACTTTTTCTTCTAGGTGAATTTTATTCATACACCCAACAAGGCTAATCCCTTTAATGTCAGCTACGGTCCACCCTAAGGTTGTCTTATGTTCTCTGAGAACATCAAGAAGCTTACCTTCCTCTTCTTTATCTAGATTAGAGGATATGATTACAAGAAAGGATTAATTTATTCCTAGGTAAGAATATTTTAGATTTTTAGGCAATGGCTTAAGGACCAAGGAAGGTGGTACTTCTACTAAAGGGAAAGGGATAGAATTTGAAGGAGGAAGAGGTTCCACTAGAGGTCCCCATTTGGAGGTATCCATGACAGGTGTAACATCTAAAAAATTATTTACCTTATCATTGGATTGGTATATATTAAAATCACAGTTAAAGTGTGCTAGACATGCCTTAAGTGGGTCTAGGATAGACTATGGTTGATTAGCATCTTGAAGTATACAAAAGAATCATCTATATCTAGATGCAAATGATCAACATTAAAAATATTAAGCTTGACTTTCATATTGCAAAAAGATAACTTCATTAAACCATTTCTACAATTACTAATGACATTGGACATTGCTAGAAATGGACATTTGAGAATTATTATGATTTGACTACTGAGGTCTGATATACTCTGAGTATCTAGGACATTAAAATCTACAAGAAAGCAAAACTGGTCCACCTGTACTAAAACATCTTCAACCATGCCACATGGATTCTTTGCAGATTTATTTGCTAACTGTAAACTGGTATTGGTTGCCTTAAGGTCATAAAGCTCAAGTTGCTCATAGATAGAAAATACCAACAAATTTACACTATCCCCTAAATCAAGTAGTGCCCTATCAATGTCATGGTTTGCAATAACAAAAGAAGAAATAGTAGGGTAACTTAGAACTCTAAACTTGGGGTGTGGGGGGAGGGGGGGTTTCTGGGGTTGGATCAAAGAGCTCGCTTGCTCGATGAGGAAGGCTTCCTTTTGCACATTGGGCATTCACATTTTTTTGTAGGGCTCCTTGAGAAATTTGGCATAAGTAGGAATGTCATTAATAGCATTGAGTAATGGGATATTTATTTGACCATGTTAAAGCATATCCATTATCTCATTGAAATTAGTTCATTTCTTAGCCCTATTTAACAAGTGATGGAATGGGGCTTTAAGCATATAAGGTGCCTCCACTATAGGCTCAAATGGAGATGGAGATTTTTCAATTTTTTCTTTCCCCTTAATTTTAGCTTGTTCGTTCTCCTCTAGTATTTCTTCAGTCTTCCCTACTTTCTTATTAACTTGACAGCCACTCCTAAGGGTAGTTATGGACATTTCTTGCTTGTGTAGTCTACTTGAAGTTGACCCTATTTTAAACTAGCCCTTAGGTTTTGGAATTGTCTAATTAGGAAACTATCCCTTTCCTCTATCATTCAATGTAGCAGACAACTAGTTCATATGCATTTCTAATTTGGCAATAGCTTAGGAATTTACAATTGATCTTTGTCTACTCTCATTCTAAAATGGTGTACGGCCTTATTAGTCTCCTCTTGTTTATTAAGGAGCAACTCTATATTGTCCTCAACTAATGGTTTCTTTGATCATTAAGGAAGTTGAAAACTAGGTGGCTACAGGAGAACTAAAGCTTTAGGAAAGTTTTCTGCAAGCGGGTTCATAGATGGACCTCCCTAATAATTGTTCTTTGACCATGACAAGTTAGGATGCCTAACCCATCTTGAATTATAGGTCCCAGCGTATGAATTATTGCTAGGATTTGATATGAGTTTACATCATTCACTTGTTCTAAAAGATGTCCAATTTACACACTATTAGATGAACTAGTTAGAGTTTAGTGCGCTGGGCTGGAACAAATAGAACAAGCCTCTTGTGGAGGTTTCATTGATGCATTGGCAGCCATGATGGCATTTAGTTTGGTAGTTATTTTCTGGAACATAATTTCTATCTTATCCCCCCAAGGAGTCAAATTTATATTATATATATATATGTATGTATGTATGAATGTGGTCACTCTTATTTCATATAGGCCTCCTTTCTTATGAGTTTGGGTATTTCTTTATCTCCTGTTAGAATAATCCCATTGCTGGAATTTATCAACCAAATATTGGAAAATCCCTTAGGCTTCTATCTCATTTTTCAACATGAGGACCCTTCCACTAGCTACATCTACCATTTGTCTATTTTAAGGTGTTAGTGCGGCATTCATAATATTGTTCATCATATATTTATGAGAAATTGATAACTCCCTATGAAGGGATTTTGTCTTATGGACGAGGAAGAATTTGCTTAGAAACTTTTAAGACAATTGGTCCCATGTGGCAATGGAACTGACCTCTAAATAATTAAGCCATGATTTGGCCTTACCTTTTAATGAGAAGGGAAACAACCTAAGTCTAATAGAATCATCAAAAATATTTTGGAATCTAAATTTAGTATAAATATCAAGCAATTCCTTAATAGGTAGGTATGGGTCCTCTCTCTCTCTCTCTCTCTCTCTCTCTCTCTCTCTCTCTCTCTCTCTCTCTCTCTCTCTCAAGCATAAAATGTTGGGAGTAACTGCATGACTTTAGGTTTAAGTTCAAAATGGTCTGCTTTGGTGGGTCATAAGGTGATGCATTATGGAGTATTTAGTTGGAGTAGCATATAGAAATCTCTAATAGCCTTGTGCTCAAATATAGCTTATGGGTCACCTATGGGGTTAGGAATTTGATTTCTCATCCCTTATCTATGGGTACATTCAATCTCAGGATTTAATGGTACTAACTTAGTGTTCTTAGATCAATGTCCATGCATGCACTAAGATGAAAACCTATCTAAATGATACAACCTAACTTTAAATGTGACTCCTAACTCTATATAATGCACAATCAATCAATCCCTAATGTTACTAAGTGTTTTGATGATGTTTGTTAATCTGAGAGGGTGTAGGTTTTAGACATAAATCTAAATAGCTCCTCCTTTAATACAGGCCTGACTATTGCTTACTAATTAGGACCTACCCAAGGTGGTTAATATAATTCTCATGAGAGGAGGCATTTAGACCTCAATAACTATCAATGAAAGGTGCATAAAAATCACTTGGATTTTGGATGCCCACTATAACCATGTGTTTAAGAGCAACTGAAGCAACAATAGTTCTCCTCTTTCAAAAAGGGTCTTATTGAACTCGATACCCTAAGTCTCTTACTACTTGACTTTAAATTAAGATTAAAGGTAGGAATCATAAGCATGCAAGAGTTAATTTAATTACATAGGTGGATTAGGATCTAGTAATGAAATTCAGTCCTTATCTTATGAGGGTTCCTATGGGGCCCTTACTACAATTGTGTTCCATAGTAGACCCTTAATTAAATTGACCACACAAGAATCATCTAGGTCTAGATGTTGATAACCAACATTTAAAACATTGGGATTGACTTTCATATTAGTGAAAGATAACTTCATTACACCATTTCTACAATTGATGATGGCATTGAACATTTCTAGAAATGGGCATCCAAGAATTATTAGGATTTGACTACCGGGGTCTGATATAGGTTGGGTATCTGCGACAATAAAATCTACAAGAAGTAAAACTAGTCCACCTATATTAAAACATCTTCAACCATACCATGCTGATTCTTTATTGATCTATCTACTAACTTCAAAGTGGTATTTGTTGCCTTAAGGTCACAGAGTCCAGTTGCTCGTAGACAAAAAATGGCAACAAATTTACGAAAGACCCTAAATCAGTTAGGGTGCTATCAATGACATGGTTTGTAATAACACAAGAAATAGTTGGACAATCGAGATCTCTAAACTTGGGAGGGGCCTAGTTTTGGATCAAAGAACTCATGTGCTCAGTAAGGAGGGATTTCTTTTGCACATTGAACTTTTGCTTTTGTGTACAGGACTCCTTCAGAAATTTGGCATAAGTAGGAATGTCTTTAATAGCATTGAGTAATGGGATATTGATTTGAACATGTTTAAACACATCCATTATCTCATAGAAATTAGTTCATTTCTTAGCCTTGAGCAACTGAGGGAATGGGGCTTTAGGCATAAAAGGTGACTCCACTATAGGCTCAGATGGAGTAGGAAATTTTTCTCTTTGCTTTTTCACCTTAATTTTAGCTAGTTCATTCTTCTCTAGTATTTCCTCAGTCTTCCCTACTTTGTTATTAACCCGATGGCCACTCCTAAGGGTAGTCATGGAATTTGCTTGCTAATGTGGTCTACTTGAAGTTGACCCTATTTCAAATTAGCCCTTAACGTTTGGAATTGGATGATTAGGAAAGTATCCCTTTCCTCTATCATTCAATGCACCAAACAATTGGCTCATTTGCATTTCTAAATTGGAAATAACTTGGGAATTTACAATTGATCTCCATCTACCCTCATTCTAGATATTCTATAAGGACTTATTAGTCTCCTCTTGTTTATTAAGGAGAAACTCTATATTGTCCTCAACTAATGGTTATTTGGTCATTCATGAAGCTAAAAAATAGGTGGCTACAATGGAGTTGAAGCTTTAGGAAAGTTTTGTTCAAGGGGGTTCATAGATGGACCTCCGTGATAGTTGTTGTTTGACCATGACAAGTTAGAATGATAGCCCATCCTAAACTATAGGCCTTAAAGCATTTGCTTATTCCAAAAGATGTTCAACAAACACACAGTTAGATGGACAAGTTGAAGTGTGCCTGGTTGGAACAAATTGAACAAACCTCTTGTGGAGGTACCATTGAGGCATTATCAACCATGATGGCATTTAGTTGGGCAGTAATTTTCTGGAACATATTTTCTACCTTGTCCTGCTAAGGAGTCAAAATTATAAGACATATCTATGGTCACTCCTATTTCATGCAGACCTCCTTTCTTTTCAGTCTAGGTATTTCTCTCTCTCCTATCAGAATATTCCCATTACTAGAAATTTTCAACTAAAGTTTGGAAAAACTCCTAGGCTTCTATCTCATTTTTCAACATGAGGGCCCATCCACTAGTTGCATCTACCATATGTCTATTTTGAGGTGTTAGTGCCTCATAAAAGTATGGCACTTACTTTCATTTTTCAAATCCACGATAGGAACACTTCTGCAACAATTCATTCCACCTTCCCCTGCATTCATAATATTGTTCATCATCTATTTGCTAGAAATTGGTAATCTCCCTAGGAAAGGCATTTTTCTTATGGTAGGGGAAGAATTTGTTTAGAAGCTTTTTAGACAACTGGTTCCATGTGGCAATGGATTTGATCTCCAAAGAATTCATTCATGATTTGGTCTTATGTTTCACAGAGAAGGGAAATAATCTAAGTCTAATAGAATCTTCTGAAACATTTTAGAATCTAAATGTAGTGTAAATATCAAGGAATTCCTTGATATGTAGGTACGACCCTCTCTCTCAGCCATAAAATGTTGGGAGTAACTGTATGACTCTAGATTTAAGTTCAAATGGTCTTCATTGGTGGGTCGTAAGGTGATGCATGATAGAGTACTTAGTTGGAGTGGCACATAGAAATCTCCAATGGCCTTGTGCTTAATTACAACTTATGTGTCATTTATGGGGCTAGGAATTTTATTTCACCCCTTATCTATGGGTACATTCAATCTTAGAATCTAATGGTACTAATGTTTTGAGATCGACGTCCTTGCATGTACTAAGATGAAAACCTATCTAAATGATACAAACTAACTCCTAATGTGACTCCCAACTCTATATGATGCACTATCAATCAATCCTTAATGCTATTGAGTGTTTTCATGATCATTGTTAATCTGTGAGGGTGTAGCTTTTAGACCTAAATCTAAACATCTCCTCCTTTAATCCAAGCTTGACTATTGTTTACCAATTAGGTCCTTCCCTAGGTGGTTAATACAATTTTCATGAAAGGAGACATTTAGACCTCAACAACCATCAATAAAAGGCATTGAAAAATCACTTGAATTTTGGATACCCACCATAACCAGGATGTTTAAGTGCCACTGAAGTGGCAATCGATCTCCTCTTTCAAAAAGGGACCTATGAGCTCGATACCTTAAGAATCTTCCTACTTGATTTTAAATTAAGATTTACGACTGGGATTTGCAAGCATACAAGGATCCATTTAATTTCATAGGTGGGCTAAGGATCTGATAATGAAATCCAATCCTTATCTTATGAGGGTTTCTATGAGACCCTTACTAGCAATGTGTTCCATCCACCATAAAGTAGTAAACCTGCAATGCAATACAAGCAAAGGAACTAACACCCATCTATATGTTATCTAACAATGGATCCACACCTTAATACACATGATTTTATAATTAGATAGCCTATGCCTTGGTTATAGCCAAGCTCAGGCTAGCCTTTGTAGAATAAGTGCAACAAAATGCAAATTACACTAAATGACACTACAATAGAAAAGTAAAGAGAGGGTATTTAGACATAGAGTGGGGTTTCTGATGAAGTTGAAGTGTGGGCCACCATACCCCACACTTGGCCTGTATTATTACAATGCATTTAAAATAAATAATATAAAATTATAATGGGGCCTCACTACAAGTCCTCTAAAACAAATTAATAAAGACCCTAATCTTGGAAAGCAATAAAATTGTGACGACACGGGTTTTTCCATGCATTTTTTAAATGCAATATCTAATTCCTAAGGCAGGATGCATCCCTATTTGAAAACCATTTTATAAAAACCATGCAATTCAGCGGAAAACCTTTTACTTTTAAACTCATTTTGAAAACCCCGAGTGTCATTTGCTTTCACAACAACCAAGGTATTTTTGGAAAGCTTTAGAAATCATAAGTGTTTTTTTTCCCAGATCTATCCAGTCACAGCACACAGCCCAACTGTAATTAAATACAAATACACGTCCAAAAGGGTTGAGAATTTACTTACATGTATAATTGTTTCCTTTTTGATTCACTTGCTCGTAGCACTAACATAGATGTCCTCTACTCGTGGATGGAATTATCTTGAAAAATGTTAAGGATAGGGTGAGTATATACTATACTCAGTAGGAGTCTATCACTACTAGTTTTATAATGCATGAGATGTTTTAAAATCATATGCTCTTTCAAAACATGTGCATGTCTGAATACTCAAGTTCAATATCGATATCAAAATCTATTGTCAAATTGAAATACTAACGACTTAAAGGATCACATAATCCAAAATCGAAAGTATCATATATATATATCATAACATTATGATATGCATAAGATGTTTCACCGAATCCAACTCATGGATATCTAGTATGGTATGGTCGACTAACCTCATATCATGCCATATGCAATGCAAATAAGTCCACAAAACCATAGGGTCCAACTAGGCCCACGACCTCACTACCGTGTGGTCCCCGGGTACTTAGGGACACAGGATCATATACCTCCACGAGGCATATGACACTTCGACCCAATGCCGTGACACCAGTGGTAGCCCCCTGTACCACATGCAGTCGAAGCAGGGACATGCCCTTTTTTGGGAGTGGTACCCATCCACCTAATAGTGGTAGAGGCTGGGAGGCCACCCCAGACCTCTCGGCATAGCGCCCATGAGCTTATCAGCCCAAATCATAATCAGATCAAACAAGCAAAAACCTCTCTTTTTTCAAAACCTGTCCTCTTCGGGTCCCTCACAACTACCTGGCCCTCGGCACTCCAGCATCTTTTGGTAACCCTCAAGGACATGTAGTTTTTGCAAGAACTTAATGCTCACAAATCATGCAATGTATGCAATTGTTTGCAAAACATATCTATGCATAATGTATATGCAATTATAGACAAAACATATCTATGCATAAAGCATTTATCACATGTATGCTGAATTAAGTCATGCTAAACAAGTCATATACTTAAAATATATATTCAAAACAATCATGGTTCTTTTTTAAAAAAAATCTAGTAGCGATAGAGCACCTACCTCAAAGTCTCCTGGAGTCGCGTCCTTTAGTACTCAACCCGTCCCTGGGTCTCATTTATAAACTCCTCGGTATAAATGGATACAAGGAGTCCTCATTAATTTTAATATATTTAGACATTAAACCGCTAAATTTGTTGTTTAGGGTCAAGGGTCCTTGCCTAATTCATTGCCAGGCTAGCTCCTATAATATGGACCTACTTATTCAATAGTTAAATTTTATAAATGGTCCTATGATCCTAATTTTAAAATCTCAATAGGTCCGCGTGTCTCGGTTCCCAGGACACCCGTGCATCTTGGTTGAACTGCGAACGCCTCACGTGTGTGTGCGCCTAAAGGCCGTGCCAGAGACCGCATTTTGCACATGCACATGCATGCTCAAGTGACGCACTATGACGTGCATCAATACACGGACGCACCTTGTAGCATGGTGCGTCTCAGCTCCCAGGGCACCTCGTGCATCTTAGTCGAGCTAGGACCTGTGCCCCATGTTATGCACGTACCCAAAGGCTGTACCTGGGACAGTGTTCGCACGTGCACAAGCATGCTTAAGTGACGCGCATCATTGCATGGACGCACCTTGTAGTGTGGCGCATCTCAGGTCCCAGGGCACCCCGTGTACCCTGGTCGAGCCAGGACTCGTGCCCCATGTCGCGTGCACACCTGAAAGCCGGACCTGGGACAATGTACGCACTGTTGTACACCTGGAACTCGTCCCAGGGACCCAGTCCTAGGTGCATGTGGTGCTTGGCGTCCTTGGGACGCCTGGCTCATGCAGGTCTGGCCCAAGCCGGCTTAGGCATTTTCCAGCTGGAAAACGACCGGAAAGGACCAGGGAAAGTGGAAGGGAAGAGGAGCAAAGGAAAATGGCTTACCTTGGGTGGCCGGTGATGGCGCTCTTCCCACCTGAAAACTCTATGTTTGCTGAAAATCGTGAAGAGGGAAATCCCATCGTCGTGCAAGGGTGGAAAAGAGAAGAGAGCGGAAATGGGGCGACAGGAACGGGATGGCCGGCCTGACTTGGGCCTGACCGTTGCCGGAAAACTCAGGGGAGATGGTTTGAGATGGGTTTCCAATTTTCCCGGAAACCCCAGTCTCAAACGGCTAGAAAAACGTCGAAAATCACCTTTTTTTGGAGAGGGGAGATGGGGTTTTTATAGGCTGGCTATGGCGGTGCCCCTCAATGGCGGTGGCAAATCCCTCTAGAAAAATCTGGATCGAGGGTTTCTGGGAGTGTCTAGCGGTTGAAGATGACAGGGGGTGCCGTTATCAAAATGCCCCCCTGCATTTTTCGTCCTTTTTCATTTTTTTCGTTTTTCTGTTTAATTTCCAAAAAATACCCCTATCTTTAAATGGCTGTAACTTCTTCATACGAACTCCGTTTTGGGTGATTTTTGAGGCGTTGGATTCCATTTTTCAAATAGAATCCAATGGTACTATGTTTCCTCACAAATTAATTCATTTACTATTTTAAATAAAATCAAACATTCAGCACAGTCCATTTCCCATAAAATGTCCAATTTTTGCTAAAAACAGTGTAAATTGCTCGGGCATTACATTATTACCCCCTTAAGAGAATTTTGTCCTCAAAATTCCATAAATTATCATCTTCAAGGTATTTTATCTCTTAGATAACTCCTTGGTGAATGCATTCTCCCCTTGGGAATCAAATCTAGGCTCAACCTTAATTTATCATTTCTGTTGTTCCTTCTACAAGGCCTTACCTATAAGGGCCACTTTCGCTGCGTACTCTGATGCACACTCTTATACGTGCCAGTTTAACCTTAGCTGTTTCTAGCTGTAATTCATCTATCTGGAAATCCTTAGATGCCCATACTTTTCTCATCGTGTATAGGATAGTCTCCTCGTAGGATCGTGCTTCTATATTCATGTATAAATTACTCCATGCTTCTTTGAGATCATATGATCTTATTTCTCCTATTTCACTTTGAATATCGTAGGATAATCCCTTTTTCTTCAAAATCCTCATTTTTGTCTACCTGGATCAATGTCTCTATATGTTTTGTTGCATATAATCGATACTTCATTTATTCCTTTATGTAACATATATGATAAAATGAATGCTTCTCAGAAATTCTAAACTGTCTTAAGATCATTGAAATCCTTAATTGCCTATAGCCTCAATAAAATTCATACAATGTCTTAATAATGGCATTGACATTTTGGTCATGCTATACTTTTCTTACAAGTTCATGTTAGGATCAATCTATTATCATCCCTAGTATTATCGTCAAAATCTTTTGATAACTCGGTCAAATTCATTTCCCCATCATATTCGTGTTATGTTTCTCTTAATCACATATTACGTTAATTGCACACATCTTCTGATCTTCTCCATAATTATTATTCAATAGCATTTTACTCTCCTGAATAGTATCCAAAATTGAGCTAAGTCCTTCAAGATCCTCACCTTTGTGACCTAGTTCGAGTCACAGTTATTTCCTAATATCATCTTGCATTCTCATTCCTCTTAGATTATCATTAAAATCTTCAAAGTCTGTCTTTTACATCCCCTGTCATACTTATATCATATCCTTGTACTCATATTCTTATATTCTTTATGATGGTAAGATAGCCATCTAGGTTCTTCAATTTTCTCACCTTTGATGAGATTACTTTATTGATGGTAAGATAGTCATCTAGGTTCTTCAATTTTTCTCACCGTTGATGAGATTACTTTAGTGCAGGTCAAAACTATCTACTAACAAGTTCACTAGCATCCTCCTTCAGCATCATCATAATATGATCTATATATGAGTTTTCATATTTGCACCACACAATAATCCTTAATCCTTAAGTCATCTTTAGACTAGATTTTGGATAAGGGTTGCACTATCCTCTGCCCAATTATTTGTTAAACCAAGCTCTGTTTCACCTCTTTATTTAGGGTGAAATGCCTTGAGCATTAATATGGTAATCCTCAAATAGAAGTAGTCATCTCTACTACTCCTTTTTATGCTACTTATTCTGGATTGTCTCTATTGTCCATGACCCTTGTACATGCTGGACTGGCTGTGAAAGGATAAAACCTGGGCTCTGATACCAACTGTGACAACCCAGGTTTTTCCATGCATTTTTTAAATGCAATATCTAATTCCTAAGGCGGGATGCATCCCTATTTGAAAACCATTTTATAAAAACCATGCAATGCAGCGGAAAACCTTTTACTTTTAAACTCATTTTGAAAACCCCGAGTGTCATTTGCTTTCACAACAACCAAGGTAGTTTTTGGAAAGCTTTCGAAATCATAAGTGTTTTTTTCCCAGATCTATCCAGTCACAGCACACAGCCCAACTGTAATTAAATACAAATACATGTCCAAAAGGGTTGAGAATTTACTTACATGTATAATTGTTTCTTTTTTGATTCACTTGCTCGTAGCACTAACATAGATGTCCTCTACTCGTGGATGGAATTATCTTGAAAAATGTTAAGGATAGGGTGAGTATATACTATACTCAGTAGGAGTCTATCACTACTAGTTTTATAATGCATGAGATGTTTTAAAATCATATGCTCTTTCAAAACATGTGCATGTCTGAATACTCAAGTTCAATATCGATATCAAAATCTATTGTCAAACTGAAATACTAACGACTTAAAGGATCACATAATCCAAAACCGAAAGTATCATATATATATATATATATCATAACATTATGATATGCATAAGATGTTTCACCGAATCCAACTCATGGATATCTAGTATGGTATGGTCGACTAACCTCATATCATGCCATATGCAATGCAAATAAGTCCACAAAACCATAGGGTCCAACTAGGCCCACGACCTCACCGCCGTGTGGTCCCCAGGTACCTAGGAACACAGGATCATATACCTCCACGGGGCATATGACACTTCGACCCAGTGCCGTGACACCAGTGGTAGCCCCCTGTACCACATGCAGTCGAAGCAGGGACATGCCCTTTTTTGGGCGTGGTACCCATCCACCTAATAGTGGTAGAGGCTGGGAGGCTACCCCAGACCTCTCGGCATAGCGCCCACGAGCTTATCAACCCAAATCATAATCAGATCAAACAAGCGAAAACCTCTCTTTTTTCAAAACCTGTCCTCTTCGGGTCCCTCACAACTGCCTGGCCCTCGGTACTCCAACATCTTTTGGTAACCCTCAAGGACATGTAATTTTTGTAAGAACTTAATGCTCACAAATCATGCAATGTATTCAATTGTTTACAAAACATATGCAGAATGTATATGCAATTATATACAAAACATTTCTATGCATAAAGCATTTATCACATGTATGCTGAATTAAGTCATGCTAAACAAGTCATATACTTAAAATATATATTCAAAACAATCATGGTTCTTTTTTTTTTTAAATCTAGTAGCGATAGAGCACCTACCTCAAAGTCTCCTGGAGTCGCGTCCTTTAGTACTCAACCCGTCCCTGGGTCTCATTTATAAACTCCTGGATATAAATGAATACAAGGAGTCCTCATTAATTAGACATTAGACCGCTAAATCTGTTGTTTAGGGTCAAGGGTCCTTGCCTAATTCATTGCCAGGCTAGCTCCTATAATATGGACCTACTTATTCAATAGTTAAATTCTATAAATGGTCCTATGATCCTAATTTTAAAATCTCATTAGGTCCGCGTGTCCCGGTTCCCAGGACACCCGTGCATCCTGGTTGAACCGCAAATGCCTCACGTGCGTGTGCACCTAAAGGCCGTTCCAGAGATCGCATTTTGCACATGCACATGCATGCTCAAGTGACACGCTATGATGTGCAACATTACACGGACGTACCTTGTAACATGGCGCGTCTCAGCTCCTAGGGCACCCCGTGCATCCTGGTCGAGCTAGGACCTATGCCCCATGTTGCGCACATACCCGAAGGCCGTACCTGGGATAGTGTTCGCACGTGCACAAGCATGCCTAAGCGACGCGCATCATTGCATGGACGCACCTTGTAGTGTGGCGCATCTCAGGTCCCAGGGCACCCCGTGTACCCTGGTCGAGCCAGGACTCATGCCCCATGTCGCGTGTGCACCTGAAGGCCACACCTGGGACAATGTACGCACTATCGTACACCTAGAACTCGTCTCAGGGACCCAGTCCTAGGTGCATGTGGTGCTTGGCGTCCTTGGGACGCCTGGCTCATGTAGGTTCGGCCCAAGCCGTCTTGGGCATTTTTCGGCAGGAAAATGACCGGAAAGGACCAGGGAAAGTGGAAGGGAATTGGAGGAAAGGAAAATGGCTTACCTTGGGTCACCGGTGATGGTGCTCTCCCCGCCTGAAAACTCTATGTTTGCCGAAAATCGTGAAGAAGGAAATCCCATCGTCGTCCAAGGGTGGAAAAGAGAAGAGAGGGGAAATGGGGAGACGGGAATGGGATGGCCGGCCTGACTTGGGCCTGGCCATTGCCAGAAAACTCAGGGGAGATGGTTTGAGACGGGTTTCTGATTTTTCCGGAAACCCCAGTCTCAAACGGCTGGAAAAAAGTCAGAAAATCACGTTTTTTTGGAGAGGGGAGATGGGGTTTTTATAGGCCGGCTATGGCGGTGCCCCTCAATGGCGGTGCTACCATTGGCGGTGGTAGATCCCTCTAGAAAAATAGGGATCAAGGGTTTCTGGGAGTGTCTAGAGGTTGAAGATGATAAGAGGTGCCGTTATCAAAATGGCCCCCTACGTTTTTCATCCTTTTTCGTTTTTTTCGTTTTTCTGTTTAATTTCCAAAAATACCCCTACCTTTAAATGGCTGTAACTTCTTCATACGAACTCCGTTTTGGGTGATTTTTGAGGCGTTGAATTCTATTTTTTGAGTAGAATCTAATAGTACTAAGTTTCCTCACAATTCCTTCGTTTACAATTTTAAATAAAATCAAACATTCAGCACAGTCCATTTCCCATAAAATGTCCAATTTTTGCTAAAAACAGTGTAAATTGCTCGGGCATTACAAAAATCCTAACTAATTAGATGAAGCTTTGGCCCACGAGATTATTGCCACTCCTTTTTACCAAATTCTCCTCACACAAAACAAAGAAAATTTCAATTCTGAGGAATTAGTAAAATATGCAAATATGGATGCAAAATCCTAATCTAATGCAATCTTAGACTATGAATAGAGATAGTCAACCTAAGGCATAGGCTATCTAGTTATAGTGTCTTGTTTGTTAATATGTAGATCCTTTGCTAAGTAGCATATACGTAGGCATTAGTTCCTTTCCTTGTATTGTATTGCATGTTTATTGACTTACAGTGGTTGAAATACATTGCTAGTAAGGGCCTCATAAGAACCCATGTAAGATAAGGACTAGATTTCATCACTATATCCTTAGCCCACCTATGTAATTAAATAGATCCTCATATGCTTGTGATCCCAACCATTAATCTCAATTTAAAATCAAGTAGCAAGAGACTTAGGGTATCAAGCTCATAAGATCCTTTTCGAAAGAGGAGATCTATTGTCATTCCAGTGGCTCTTGAACATCGTGGTTATAGTGGGTATCCAAAATCTAAGTAATTCTTTCATGCCTTTCATTGATATTTATTAAGGTCTAAATGCCTCACATTGCAATTGTATTAACCACTTCGAGTAAGACCTAATTAGTGTACAATGGTCAAGACTAAATAAAAGGAGGGACTGTCTAGATTCAAGTCTACAAACTATCACCCTACAAATTAAGAAAGATCATCAAATTATCTTTCTAGGATTAGGGATTGATTGATTGTGCATCATGTAGTGTTAGGGGTCAGATATAGTTAGGTTGCATCATTTAGATAGGATTTCATCTTAGTGCATGCATAGTTGTTGGTCTTAAAACATTGCTTTAGCACCATTTTATCTTGAGATTGAACATACCCATAGGCAAGGGGTGAGAATTCAAATTCCTAACCCCACAGCAAACCAACAAACTATAGTTGAGCATGAAGCCACAAGAGACTTTATGTGCCACATCAATTAAATACTCCCTCATGCATCACATTGCCACCTACCAATGCAAACCACTTTGATCTTAAACCTTGAGTGATGTAGTTACTCCCATCTTTTTGTGGCCTAGAGAGAGAAGGTCCATATGTACATATCAAGGAATTCCTTCATATTTGTTCCAAATTTAAGTCATAAATTTTTTGGATGATTCTATTAGACTTAGGTTGTTCCCCTTCACATTAAAAGATAAGGCCAAATCATGGTTGAATTCTTTACAGGTAGGTTCCATCACCATATGGGATCAGTTATCTAAAATGTTTCTAAATAAAATTTTCCCTATACATAAGACCAATTCCCTTCATAGGGAGATGATAAACTTCCAACAAAGAGAAGATGAGCAATATTATGTGCTAGGAATAATGGAATGAATTGCTACAAAAATGTCCCCACCAAGGATTTGAGAAATGACTGCAAGTTTAGTACTTTTGCAAGGTACTTACACCTCAACATAGATGGATGGTAGATATAGTTAGTGGAGGAGCCCTCATGATGAAAAGTGAATAGAGGCATGAGAATTTTTTAAAGCCTTGGCTAAAAATTTCCAATAATTGGACTATTCAAATCGTGGAGGTAGAAATTCCCAACCTCAAAAGAGAGGAGACCTTTACGAAATAGAATTAGTCACAGAGATGTCATATAAGGTCAAGTTAAATGAACAAATGGACAAGGCTGAGAATATGTTATAGGCAATTAATGCAAGACTTGATGCTATCATGGCTGGCAATGCTTTCACTAAATCATCACTAGCTGTTTGTTCTACTTGTTCTAACCTAGCACACTTAATATTAGCTTGTCCATCTAATTGAGTGTACCCCTAAATACCTTTTCCAATAAGCAACTGCTTCGAATGCATATAGCAACCCTATCAATAATAATCCTTATTCTAAGACCTACAATCTAGGATGGGTCGGGCATCTAAATTTTTAATGGTTTAGGAATAACACCCAAGGGGGTCTACTTGGGATTCCTCATCCTCAACCCTTTCCTTGTGCTCCAATGCCACAATAGCCAAATCCCCAACAATTTTTGCAACAAACAAGGAAACTATCCATTGAGGAAACCTAAAATCTATTCTCTACAGTTCCAAAATTCCACTAAATAAACTTTGCAATCCATGTCACTATCTGTTGTAAAGTTGTAATATCAAATGGGTCAATTGTCTACCAGATTAAGTGAAAGGAAGAAAAGCAAATTTCCTAGTTAGCCTATCCCAAACCCTAAGGGCTAGATGGAAATAGGGTCCAGTTCAAATACTCAAAGAAACCTTGCACAAGCAAAGTCTATAACTAACCCTAAGAGTGGCATTCAGGTTGATAACAAAGTAGGATAGATAAAGGAAACTCTAGAGGAGAATGAACTAGCTACAATAAAGGAGAAAGAACATGTACAAAAATCTTTAGCTCCATCTAAACCTATAGTGGAGACACCTTATGTGCCCAAAGCTTCATTCCATCAGCTACTAAACAAGGCAAATAAAGGGACTAATTTTCATGTGATAATGGATGTATTTAAACATGTTCAAATCAATATCCCATTCCTCAATGCTATTAAAGTCATTCCTTCCTATGATAAATTTCCATACAAAAAGCGCAAGCTTAATGTGCAAAAGAAATCCTTCCTTACTGATCAGGTGAGCTCTTTGTTCCAACAATAGACCCCTCCTAACTTTAGAGATCCAGATTGTCCTACCATCTCTTGTGTTATTAGAGACTGTGTCATTGATAGGGCACTTTTAGATTTACGGGTTAGTGTAAACTTGTTGTCATATTTTATTTATGAGCAACATGGGCTCAGTGACCTTGAGCCAACCAATACCACTTTGTAGTTAGCAGATAGATCAGCTAAAATTTCATGTGGTATGGTTCAAGATGTTTTAATACAGGTGAACCAGTTTTACTTCCCTATTGATTTTATTGTCCTGGCCACACAACCTATATTATACCCTAGTGTCAGATCTCAGCAAATTCTTGGATGTCTATTCTTAGCAATGTCCAATACCATCATGAACTATAAAAAAAAAGTGTGATGAAATTATCTTTCAACAATATGTAAGTAAAGGTCAATATATTTAATGCTTATCATCATCTTCTAGACGTAGATGATTCCTATGTAATCAATTTGAATTAAGGTCTAATTCAAAATACTAATCCATCATCATCTACCTTAGATCAACTTAAGGCATGTCTTGCACACTTTAACTATGATTTTGATATAGACAAGTCCATAGATGAGGTAAATAATCTCTTAGATACTGCACCTATCATGGATACCTCCAAATGGGGACCACAAGTGGAACATCATCTTCCTTCATATGAACATCGGGTGGTGAGCCTATGTAGATTATCAAAAATTGAACTCAATCAGGAGGAAACCTCTTCTTTCTATTGACCAAATGTTGGAAGGTTAACCGATCATAGGTATTATTGCTTTCTTGATGGATACGCTAGACCTCTGAGATGATATATGAGATTGATAACAATCTTGCTATGGAGACAGCATGCCTTAGGAGTACCTTCTCTTGGGGAAGTACCATGAGTAGTAGCTGGGTAGCTCCCATTAGGTCCAATGAGTCATGATCGTAATGGTATCAATAGGCCGACATAGAGTCATGGTATTTTTCAATGAGTGACAGTAGGGCGCAATGAGCATATGTGTACATGTGGTTTTAGCATGCTAGGCATGGCAATCATTTCTTGAGAGTCTAGACCATTCCATAATGGTAGGACAGTATGCCATTGTGAATCAGACATGGGCTTGGGTTTTGTATCTTAGGTAGAGGACTACGTGCCTTGAATTTTTGTACTTATAGCCATGCTGAACACTAGTGGTTCGAATGGCTCACTGGCTTCATTAGGGATTTTCCCATGACTTATGCTTATAAATTTTTCCCTTGTGGATTGTGCCCCACATGTCATATTTTCAAACTCAATTGATATTTCTGGAAGTTTTGAATCAGGGTTGAAGCCTCGATATTTGGGTCCTGTTTATTGCATTTTTTTCATTTATTCTTCTTAAAAATATTTATTCCATTAACTATGTATACGTACTCGAAAGTGTTTATATATATATATACATATATAATGATATGGTTTCAATTTTTCTATTTTCAGTGTGCCAACTTGTATTAGTTTTTCTTCCTATTGTGAGTGGTTGTGTTGCTCAACCCCTACAACCAACATTTTAGGCGACACTCTGTGTAGCTCTAACACAAGGGATACTAAGAAGGCAAAGATACTTAGGTTGGTTTAGATGTTAGAGCAAACACTTATTGTGGTATTACTAGTTTATGCTTAGTATGTAGAGCTTCTTTTGGAGTTGTACGTATATATCAACTTAATGTTTACATTGACACATGGAATGATTGTAAATCTTCAAATATAGACTATTTTATCATTTTGAATTAGCTTGTATGATTCTATTTATGATAGTATGTGATCATGTGACATGATTCTCTAACTACCTTTAGGTTATAAAATTTTTATTTTACCATGTATGTGGATCTTGATAGTGGCTCCTAGTTTGTAGTGGGATGTATTTCAAAAAAAATGCTTATATATTATCACTTTGAACCTGTTGTGCTACAACAAGGAAATTTGTGCTACTTTCTAACTTAAAAGTGGATAACTCTTTTTAAAAATTGGGATGTTATAGATTTCTGTATTAGAGAGGAATAATGTCTCAGCACTTAGGAGTTTGAGTCCTAGGTTTAACTAGACTTAGTTACCTTGTCTAGAAAAGGGATCTCATTAGAAACTTAGTTTTTTTTATAGATTCCTCCATGTAGGTTTAATGCTGATTTGCCATCCCCTTTGGATATGTAAGCAACTGATAGATATTGACTTGGTTGATGAGGTGGTCAACCTCCTACTACAAGGAATGACCTAGAGGCTAAGAGCCTCACCTAGTACATCAGCCATGGATGGAGGTATTGATCAAGAGGGAGATGGGAGTCCAATAGCGAACAACCTTCTTGAGAGGTTTAGGAGAATTGTTCCAGAGTTCACCCATAGGGAGGGTTGGAGGTAGCTGATACTTGGTTGTTTGACATTAAGAGGATATTTGAGGTGATGGCTATATCAGAGCATCTGCAGGTGGCAGTGGCCACATTTGTATGATGGATAATGTCGTCTAGCGGTGGCCAACTACAAAGAGGAGTTATTTTGATGGTGTTGACAAGATCTCTTGGGACGACTTCAGGGTCGTCTTCATGGAGTTGTTTCTTTCTCTTCATCTTCAAGAGAAGATGAAGCTTGAGTTCTTGACTCTCATACAAGACATGAGGGTTGTTGTTTAGTTTGAGGTGGATTTTGCATGATTTCAGAGGTTTTCTCCAAAGGTGTGTTCTTCATAGCAAAGGCCAGCCCATAAATTTGTTCAAGGGCTAAACTTTGGCTTGGAGCAGTAAATTTTAACTTCACAGCCACCACTATTGCCCAGGTTGTGGAGCTTACTTCTATTCTAGAGCTGGATTTAAGGGACCCCAGTAGAGATTGGCGTAGATTTGGAGGGCCTAGATCAATGTCAAATGAGGCCAAGAGGAGGAGGTTTACCTTTGCAAAGATAGATGCAATGTAAACACCCCAATTTTTGTAAATTAATTGAGAAAATCAATAAAGTTTGAGTTTTCAAACTTGACTAAAAACTTATAAATTATGAATGTATCAAAAAATCGATCAAAATGACACTAAGTACGTTTAATTCCAAGTTAAAATGAAAAATCCCTAATTTTCTCTATTTTTATGAATAAAAGGGTAAAATGGTAATTTTACACATAACCAAGATCTATGACCTCAATATTTAGAATGTACTCAAAAGTACGATTCCAATGCCACTAAGTATGCTTGATTTTGAGTTTGGGGGAATAAAATGAATGTTTCTCCAAAAAAGGGCAAAATGATCTTTTCACACCTCTGTGGGGCCCACAAATGAATCCAACGGCCAGAAAATATGTAATGAGTGATCATACCACTACTAGCTGATAGTGGAGAAGGAGATGGTAGTGGAGGATCCAATGTTAATTTAACAATCAAAAGAATTAAAACATAATTATTACAAGTAATTATGAAAAATGCAAAAACACTTATAAATTGTGACGACCAGGGTTTTCCCATGCATTTTTAAATGAAAAATCTAAATTCCTAAGGTGGGATCCCCATTTGAAAATATAGTGCAATGCAGCGGAAAAAATCTTTGATTTGGAATTCATTTTGAAAACCCCGAGTGTCATTTGCTTTCACAACAACTAAGGTAGTTTTTGAACAGCTTTAGAAATCACAAATGCTTTTCCCCAGGTCTATCCAGTCACAGTACATAGCCCAACTGTAATTAAATACAAATACATGTCCAAAGGGTAGAGAGTTTACTCACATGTATAGTTGTCTCCTTTGTTTATTCACTTGCTCGTAGCACTAATATCTCCTGAGGCCTCTTCTATTTGTAAGTGGAACTATCCTGAAAAATGTTAAGGATAGGGTGAGTATATACTATACTCAGTAGGAGTCTATCACTACTAGTTTTATAATGCATGCGATGTTTAAAATCATATGCTCTTTAAAACATGTGCATATTCGAACAATCATGGTCAATATCAATACTAAAAACCACTATCAAACCAGAATACTGACGACTTAAAGAAATATCATAATCCAAGTCAAAAGTATCATATATCATAATCATAAAAATATGCATCAGATGCTCAATTGAATCCAACTCATGGATATCTATCATGGTATGGTCGACCAACCTTATATCATGCCATATGCAATGCACATAAATCCACGAAACCATAGGGTCCCATTATGCCCACGACCTCACCGCCGTGTGGTCCCTGGGTACCTAAGCACACAGGATCATATACCTCCACGGGGCATATGACACTTTGACCCAGTGCTGTGACACCAGTGGTAGCCTCCTATACCACATGCATTCGAAGCAGGGACATGCCCTTTTTGGGCGTGGTACCCATCCACCTAATAGTGGTAGAGGCTGGGTGGCCAACCCACACCCCTTGGCATAGCACCCACGAGCTTACTAGCCCAAATCATGTACGATCAAATAAGCCAAAAACCTCTGTTCAAAACCAGTCCTCTTTGGGACCCTCACAACTGCTTGGCCCTCAGCACTCCAACGTCTTTTGGCAACCCTCAAGGACATGCAATATTTGCAAGTACTTAAATCATGCAAAGTATGCACTTGTTTGCAAAACATATATGTGCATAATGTATATGCAATCATTTACAAAACATGTCCATGTACAAAACATTTATCACATGCATGCTGAATCAAGTTATGCTAAACAAGTCATATACTTAAAACATATGTTCTGAAAACAATAATAGATCTTTTAAAAGAATCTAATAGTGACAGAGCACCTACCTAGCTAGGTCGCGCTAACCCTTTTGTCCTCGGACACTCCTGATCATAGTTTGGGGAATCAAGGTTAGTTTGGCCTATCTTTTATGGGTTTTAGAGTAATTGGTCTTATTACTCAGGCATTAGGGGTCCATCCCTATGGCTATGGGTGTCCTACGGTCCTAATTGGGCCTTCGTATCCTCAGTTTTTCAAAGTTCTAGTGGCCACGCGCCACCATCCTATTCTAAGGGTCATTCCCACCTTTGATTAGGCCTTGATCAGGGATTTTATAGTTTGGATGTGTCCACGTCGTCGACACAGACACAACGCCTTTTGCGGCGCCTCAATCGGAGCTCTAGATCTCATGTTATAAGCATTTTAGTGTTGTACGTACATAGGAGTCTTAAAAATAAAAAGACGGAATGCTAGGGCATTGCGCATCTGCGACGTGCACCACGGCTTCCTTAAGGAATGAAAAACTGATACACTACTAGCCCACTATGTGTCTGCGGACGCGCCGAGTCTTCAGACGCGTTCGACGCGTCACGTTCTGACTGGAACGTCTTCGTCGATTGGGGGACCGGGGCATCCTCAGGACACCCTGGTTCGACCCTGTCGAACTAGTGCAGCCCAGGGGACACCCCTGGGTCCTTGGTGGCTCTCCCAGGCTCCGTTTTGCATGGTTTTTCAATAAAAAACCTAGGGAAATTAATCTTGGAATTATGGTGGAGATGGGTTTTGAGGGATCTTGGGCGTACTTGGCTCATTGCTGGGTTTTCCTCCTTGTTTTCCCCTCTACGTCATTGCTCCTCAACGGGTTTTCTTCTATGTTTTGGGCTGCCATTAGAGGCGCCCAAGAGCTCTATTTATAGAGCTAAGAGAGGGTTTTGGAGGGGGCTCTCACCGCCTTTGAATGGCGGTGGAGAAACCTCCAGAATGGTGGTGATTTCCCCTCCAATCACCGCCGTTCTAGAACTCTCTAGGAGGTGGAAGATGAAGGGTGCCCGTATCAAAATGGGCCCCTGTGTTTGCAGGCTAAAACCGTTTTTGTAAAAATTACAATTTTGCCCCTGTACTTCAAAGGGCCATAACTTGCTCATTTTAACTCCGTTTTGGGTGATTTTGGTCATTTTAGATTCCTTCTTCTAAGACGCATATAATGGTACCATTTTTAGTACCAAGTTTCTGGGTTCAGTCAAGGCGACTAGTGAAATGACCAAAATGCCCTTATCTTTAAAACTGAACTTTTCATGGGATTTTAATATTACAAAAATTGGGGTCATTACATTATTACCCCCTTAAAAGAATTTAGTCCTCGAAATTCCATAAATTATCATTTTCCAGGTAGTTGTCTCTTAGATGATTTCTTAGTGGATGCATTCTCCCCCTTAGGATCAAATCTAGGTTCATCCTCAATTTATCATTTCTATTGTTCCTCCTATAAGGCCTCACCTATAAGAGCTGCTTTTGCTGCGTACCCTGATGCATACTCTCATACTTGATTAATTAGCGTGGGATACCTTTTATTTAATCAACAGTACTCTAAAGGTAATGACTAAATAATGGTCTTAGGATTTTTGGTCTCCCAGATTTATGATAATAAGACCTCAATTTGATCCTCAATGGTACCCTTCCGGCTTAATTCCTTTATTTACTCATGTAGCGGCAAGGTAAGATATCACCAAAATTTTCTTTTTATGGACTATATCCATTGGTGTTCCTCATAAGTTAATGGATCTGATAAGAATCTAATAATAATTGATATCAAACCATTTGTAGGATTTTAACTTCTAGTTGGTCACCATTCCTCTTTGAAAATTTTTGTGCAGCATAATGTCCTTTTATTCAATGCTCTATTCAAAGTCTTAAACCCCCATATGCTTTCTCTCTTTTATACTCTTTTTACAATAAGATCACCAACTTGCCTAGTATTATTCCTTTGCATTTGTTTGATCTACCTTCCTATAGAATTGTATGTATCTCCATAGAGTCATGATCTTCTTCTTTTGAATATTCAATATTGATTGAATACTGGTAGTTACATATCTATCTCTTTCTCTCTTTTCTTCAATATCCATTTGGTCTACCTCGATCAATGTCTCTATATGTGTTGTTGCATATATTTGATACTCATCTATTTCTTTAAGTAACATATATGATAAACTGAATGCTTCTCAGAAATTCTAAACTGTCTTAAGATCATTGAAATCCTTAATTTCCTATAGCCTCAATAAAATTCATACAATGTCTTAATAATGGTATTGAAGTTTTGGTCATGCTATACTTTTTATGTTAGGATCAATCTTCTATCATCCCCAATATTATCATCAAAAATCTTTTGATAACTCGGTCGAATTCATTTCCTTATTATATTCGTGTTATGTTTCTCTTAATCTCGTAATATGTCACTTGATTTGCTCCATAATACTCAAGTAGTCATTATTCGATAGCACTTTACTTTTCATAAGACTCTAATTAAGGTATCCAAAATTGAGCTAAGTCTTTCAAGATTCATACCTTTGTGATCTAGTACAAGTCACAGTTATCCCTTAATATCATCTTGTATGCTTATCCCTCATCAATATTTCCTCAAAGTCTTTCTTTTATATATCTTATCATACTCATATCATATCCCTTGTGATAGTGTACTCATATTCTGGTATTCTTTATGATGGAAAGATAGCCATCTAGGTTCTTTGATTTTCTCACTTTTGATTAGATTACTTTATTGCAGGTCAACACTATCTACTAACAAGTCCATTAATCATGTTCATTCATTCATTCTCATAATATGATCCATATATGAGTTTTCATATTTGCACCACACAATAATCCTTAATCCTTAAGTCGTCTTTAGACTAGATTTTGGATAAGGGTTGCACTATCCTCTACCTAATTATTTGTTAAACCAAGCTCTGTTTCACCTATTTATTTAAGGTGAAATGCCTTGAGCATTAATATGGTAATCCTCAAATAAAAGTAGTCATCTCTACTACTCCTTTTTATACTACTTCTTCTCGATTTTCTCTATTCTCCATGACCCTTGGACATGCTGGACTGGCTGTGAAAGGATAAAACCTAGGCTCTGATACCAACTGTGATGACCCGGGTTTTCCCATGCATTTTTAAATGAAAAATCTAAATTCCTAAGGTGGGATCCCCATTTGAAAAAACAGTGCAATGCAGCAAAAAAAATCTTTGATTTGGAATTCATTTTGAAAACCCCGAGTGTATTTGCTTTCACAACAACTAAGGTAGTTTTTGAACAGCTTTAGAAATCACAAATGCTTTTCCCCAGGTCTATCCGGTCACAGCACACAGCCCAACTGTAATTAAATACAAATACATGTCCAAAGGGTAGAGAGTTTACTCACATGTATAGTTGTCTCCTTTGTTTATTCACTTGCTCGTAGCACTAATATCTCCTGAGGCGTCTTCTATTTGTAAGTGGAACTATCCTGAAAAATGTTAAGGATAGGGTGAGTATATACTATACTCAGTAGGAGTCTATCACTACTAGTTTTATAATGCATGCGATGTTTAAAATCATATGCTCTTTAAAACATGTGCATATTCGAACAATCATGGTCAATATCGATACTAAAAACCACTGTCAAATCTGAATACTGACGACTTAAAGAAATATCATAATCCAAGTCGAAAGTATCATATATCATAATCATAAAAATATGCAGCAGATGCTCAACTGAATCCAACTCATGGATATCTATCAGGGTATGGTCGACCAACCTTATATCATGCCATATGCAATGCACATAAATCCACGAAACCATAGGGTCCCACTATGCCCACGACCTCACTGCCATGTGGTCCCCGGGTACCTAGGGACACAGGATCATATACCTCCACGGGGCATATGACACTTCAACCCAGTGCCGTGACACCAGTGGTAGCCCCCTGTACCACATGCAGTCGAAGCAGGGACATGCCCTTTTTGGGCGTGGTACCCATCCACCTAATAGTGGTAGAGGCTGGGTGGCCAACCCACACCCCTTGGCATAGCACCCATTAGCTTACTAGCCCAAATCATGTATGATCAAATAAGAACCAGTCCTCTTTGGGTCCCTCACAACTGCCTGGCCCTCAGCACTCCAGCGTCTTTTGGCAACCCTCAAGGACATGCAATATTTGCAAGAACTTAAATCATGCAATGTATGCAGCTGTTTGCAAAACATATATGTGCATAATGTATATGCAATCATTTACAAAACATGTCTATGTACAAAAAATTTATCACATGCATGCAGAATCAAGTCATGCTAAACAAGTCATATACTTAAAACATATGTTCTCAAAACAATAATAGATCTTTTAAAAGAAACTAATAGTGATAGAGCACCTACCTAGCTAGGTCGCGCTAACCCTTTTGTCTTCGGATGCTCCTAATCATGGTTTGGGGAATCAAGGTTAGTTTGGCCTATCTTTTATGGTTTTTAGAGTAATTGGTCTTATTACTTAGGCATTAGGGGTCCATCCCTATGGCTATGGGTGTCCTACGGTCCTAATTGGGCCTTCGTATCCTCAGTTTTTCAAAGTTCTAGTGGCCACACGCCACCATCCTATTCTAAGGGTCATGCCTACCTTTGATTGAGCCTTGATCAGGGATTTTATAGTTTGGATGTATCCGTGTCATCGACATAGACACAATGCCTTTGGCAGCGCCTCAATCGGAGCTCTAGATCTCAAGTTATAAGCATTTTAGTGTTGTACGTACATAGGAGTCTTAAAAATAAAAAGACGGAATGCTAGGGCATTACACGTTTGCAACGTGCACCCCGACTTCCTTAAGGAATGAAAAAATGATGCACTACTAGCCCACTGTGCGTCTACAGGTGCGCTGAGTTTTCCCGCTGTTTCTCTCTTTTGCGGGCGCGTCCCCGAACGCGCCCGTTGGTTTTCTTCAAACGCGTTCGATGCGTCATGTTCCGACTGGAACGTCTTCGTTGATTGGGGGACCGGGGCATCCTCAGGACACCCTGGTTTGACCCTGTTAAACTAATGTGGCCCAGAGGACACCCCTGGGTCCTTGGTGGCTCTCCCAGGCTCCGTTTTGCATGGTTTTTCATGCAAAAACCTAGGGAAATTAATCTTGGAACTATGGTGGAGATGGGTTTTGAGGGATCTTGGGCATACCTGGCTCATTGCTGGGTTTTCCTCCTTGTTTTCCGCTCTAGGTCACTCCTCCTCAACAGGTTTTCTTCCATGTTTTGGGCTTCCATTAGTGGCGCCCAAGAGCTCTATTTATAGAGCTAAGAGAGGGTTCTGGAGGGGGCTCTCACCGCCTTTGAATGGCGGTGGAGAAACCTCCAGAATGGCGGTGATTTCCCCTCCAATCACTGCCGTTCTAGAACTCTCTAGGAGGTGGAAGATGAAGGGTGCCCATATCAAAACGGGCCCCTGTGTTTGCAAGCTAAAACCCTTTTTGTTAAAATTACAATTTTGCCCCTGTACTTCAAAGGGCCATAACTTGCTCATTTTAACTCTGTTTTGGGTGATTTTGGTCTTGTTGGATTCCTTTTTCCGAGATGCATCTAATGGTACCATTTTTAGGACCAAGTTTCTTGGTTCAGTCAAGGCAACTAGTGAAATGACCAAAATGCCGTTATCTTTAAAACTGAACTTTTCATGGGATTTTAATATTACAAAAATTGGGGTCATTACATAAATACACCTCCAAAAATATTCATTAAAATTTTCACAAAATCATCTTGCATACCCTTAAGAACTAGATCTAGATTCCTTCCCGATTTTCCAAAACTCCCCAAGATCTCTCTTCTTTCACTTCTCTCTCCTCTTTCTAGATTGGAGCAAGAGTCCTAAATTCAAATAGGCACTCTGTTCCAAGTCAAAACTCACAAATGTCACCATCCATAAGGCCCTAGACTACCTTATCTACAAAACCTCCAAATCAATTTTAAGATCCAACGGTGTAATCAATAGGAAATCACAAAACGAGCAATTATCAGACTATCTTATCAACGAAGGGATATTTATTTAAAATTGGGTTGCAAATCTACGTTTTTCTCTAATTAGGTAGGTGAAAACACTTCTTATACTTATTTCATGTTAGTTTATGTAAATTTTATTTTTTTGAAATTAGTTTTAGGTAAAAATAATAAAAATCAAGTAAGGATAAGATACCTTAATTTCTGGATGATGGAGGGCTCAGATGGAAAATCTGAGCCATCCAATTGATCCAAAAGGTGCAAAAGCCCTAGGGTAGAATTTTCAAGAAATTTCATAGAGTTTTGAGCCATTGATTGAAGAGGAATTGATAAGTTCGGGATCGTAGGATGTCGCATGGATATGCGCCCTGTGGGAGCATCTCCACGTGCGACGCCATCCCAATGGAACAACTGCGCAATAGTGCCGGTCCCGGGGAAGCATGTTACTACATGTGTCCTGGTGACAGGCGAGTGGCAATCATTCTGCCTGATTGATCTGAATCCTCCATTTCACTGGGGCCAGATCAAATTTGGACCCTAGGAACAACTGTGAACTTCAGTCATCAATTGTGTAGTCATTTGAACTCCAAATTGAGATAAAAAAGAAACTATGGAAAGCTTGTAACGTTTATTTTCTTCTGAAATCATAACATTTAGAAAATTACTCATGAAACTTTTTATATTTAGGAAATAAGCTTCCAATTTCCAAGATCTTCAGGATATGAGATGATAAGATCTTGAGGATCTATTTTAATGATGATATAATGTTGAAATCAAGTAATATCCATGATTTATTTTGACAGATTTAACATAAAATAAGGAATTTACCCTTTATGGTAGAAAAACCCTAAAAATACAAAGGGACCCATTTGATCAATGAGATCAAGTATGATTAGATCCTTGGGATGGATTGAATGAATGATATTATGATGGAATCCAATTACATCATGGATAAGTGGATATGATCTTTGGATCATAATAGAGTAAAAACCCTAAATGTAATTAAAACCCTTCATTTAAAGGAAAAGATCTAAGATCTAATGGTTGGATCATAAGTAAAGGTTTGTAATAATCTTAATCTAATTAGTTTAATTGTCTTTTATTTGAGAATAGAATTGTAAATGTGATTTATGCTATAAATTAGGAGGCATGATAGTGTAGTTCTTAAATTTTAGCATGATATGCTCTAAATGTTATTAGTTTGTTATTAGGATAATAGATTTAATTATCTTAGGGCCATGTTAGTTTAAATATGAAGTTTAAGCATGATTCCATTAGATTAGTTTTATTTAAAGTATAGTTTTATTTCATTAAGTTACATAGGAAGCATGTTAGTATAAAATGTTGTTGAAATTATATTAGATTTATGCTTTAAAGTTTATGATTTATTTATTGTCAAATTTCATTAGTAGATTCAAATGATAAGTAGTTGTTAACATATAATGAGCATAAATCACACAAAATTGTAAACTAATGGAATATAAAGATTCATGGAAAATTAAGATGAGTGAATGACTTTAACTTAACATTAGTAAGGGCTATAGTTAGTAAGACAATATAAGGATTATCAAATCCTTGGATCAAATTAGGAGAATAATAAACCCCATGAATGACATTTTAAATTTTCATGAATTTAATTAAAATCAATTAGAAAGAGTACTTAGGGTTAAAATGCTCATATGAACCTTATGAAAGGTTGAGCTAAGGTCATACTAGTGAATGCTAAACATGGTAGTTAAGGGGATTCTCTAATAGAGCTTCACTCTTCCCCTACCTTCCATTGACATTTGTGAGGTTTAAACACCTCCTTACATGAGGATCGAAGTAACTACTCTCTGTTCAACCATTCAGCTAGTAAGCCTTAGCCAATTGAAAGTAAGAGGAGCAATCTAAACTTAGGATAAAATAAGTTATCTTCAACTAGTAAAACATTAATTGGTTGAATAATAATAATAAGAGCATAAAAGGTTAGTAAATTATCTAGCCCTAATAAAAATTGTAAGTAAGATAAGGATGATCAAACAAGATCCATGGGATCTTGAATGATCAAGAATAATAAAAAGAAATAAATACTCCTTGATGATAATATATATATATATATTGCTTACAACTTAGATCAAATAGAAGATCTAAACCCTTGATCAAATATGATTCAAGGAAGAGAACCAAGATCATCCTCCTTAGGAATGATCAAACAACTAAACTTAGATCAAAGAAGAACTAGATGATAAAAGATCTAAGCTCTTGATCTTTATCAACAAGTATAAATTATTTATCAAAGGATCTATGAAAGATCAAGATTAAAGTAAGAAAGACACAAAGACTTAGAATCGAAAATACTTAGATCTAAAAGATTAGAAGATCATTTGAACCATCTGATCTATTAATCAATAGGATGGACACTATTTGAGGAAGATAGATCATGATAGGACAAAAGATATAGATCCTTTATATCAAAGGACAAGATTAGACAAAGAATATAGATAGGATTATTTAGATTGTATATATATTGACAATATGTATGGATTTACATATTACATACATCAATCAGAATCATGAAAGATCTGAAGAGATGGATCACTACTTGAAGGTAGGAGGATTTTATGAATGCATCTACATGGGATGTACATGTTGAACACATGATCTTATGTTGACAAGTGTAATGTTAATACTTGTATTAAATCCCTTAAAACCCTTATCATCCAACCAAACAGATATGAAGTGGTAAAGTTATAATTGAGAAAAAGACTTTAAGTCAATATGAAACTAGAAGATATTCTAGCCCTAAGTAAATAGACAAATATTCTGATACGTATGAAACCTATTTTACATACAAGCATGGAGGCTTGTGGTTTTGTTTTAAACATGCATAAGCTTGGAGATGCTATGCGAGGGGAGTTATGAGGGTTTGGCCACCAACTTCCCAAAATTTGATGATATGATGATACCTTGCCCTATGAGAGGCTAAAAGTCAGGTGGGACAATTATGGGAAGGCCACCACTATGAAAGTTCTATCTCCCCATATGGGTAGTGACATAATATTTTCTACCGTGGTATCAGTGGAAAATAGGGCTATTATCCGAGCACGCTAGTTCGAATCACACTACAGCATGGTAGTCCTTTGATTATTTTGCACTATGATACATATGAAATAGGCAAAAAAGAAATGCCTCATGTTTTGGCATGATGAAATGCCAGGTAATGGTATATTACCAGTATTTCCCAAGAAGAAAAATTTCCAGTATAGGACTAGCTAAAATACTAATTTCTCATAGTGGAAAGAATTGATCAACTTAGTTGAGAATGCTATTTGACTACATTCATAAATTTGATGGATTTACCCATATACAATATGTATGCATAAGGATGTACATATATGATAAAGTAAAGATATTGATACATGAGCATGTCTATGAATAACGGGAATTATGAAGTATAAGAATTATACTGTCAAATTATTATACTTTTTGAATCCCCTACCAAGCATAGCTTGTTGAGATATTGTAAATGTTTGAATGTTTACAATATCTCAAATACAGAGAAGGAGAGTTAGGAGCTCAAGACTAAAGAATCCTTGGGAGAATAATCATTAGTGTATACCCCTTGAAGACATGTATTTTGTTTTGTTTGAGAGTATTGTATTGTAATGAGAGTTTCATTGTATGTTGAGCTTTGAGTTTTGGATTATGTAATTTGGACAAGTATTGCAATGGATTTGGGTTGTACTGTGAACCACATGATGGATTCTAGAATTTAATAAAAGTATATTCCTTCAATAAAATTTTATCTTGTATAAAAATTCTACTTATGTTATGTATGAAGTGAAGACTTGGGTTTTTCAAAACAAGTTCTAAAGAAAAGAATTTTCATCGCTTTGTTTTGCCAAAAAATTTTACTCCTAAGGGCCCTGCCTTTGAAAATGTATTACAAAATGTATTACAAAAACCCTAGTCGTCACATGCATGGCCTACACGACTGAGGATGAGTCAAACTAGGGGTAGAGACAGGGGTTAGGCAATGTGTCAGAGGGCCAACGATGTCATCAAAACTAATCCTACCCATGATCATGTTGGAGAGGTTCTTAGAAGTGTTTATGGATGATTTTTCAGTATTTGGGTCATCATTTGATGAATGCCTATACCACTTAAAGTAAGTCCTTGCTAGGTGCTAGGAAAATAAATTAGTGCTTAACTTGGATGTCATTTCATGGTACAAAGTGGCATTGTTCTAGGTCATATCATATCACATAATGACATAAAAGTTGATAAAGCCAAAGTGGGTCTCATCTCTAAACTTCCTCCTATAAGGACGGTGAAGGAAATCCACTCATTTTTAGGCCATGTTGGATTTTATAGAAGATTCATCAAAGATTTTAATAAAATTTCCAAGATCCTATGTACTTCACTTATGCATAAGGCCAATTTTGACTTTCATGAGAATTGTATGAAAACATTTGAGTGCCTAAAGGCTAAATTGACTTTTGTGCCTATTATGTGACTGTTGGATTGAAGTGTACCATTTGAAATAATGTGTGACACTTTCAACTACGATCAATGCTATGTTGGGGCAACATATTGGTAAACTCCCATATGTGATATATTATGTTAGAATGGCCCTCAATGATGTCCAACTTCATTACTCTACTACACATACAGAGTTGTTGGCTATTGTATTTGCCCTGGATAAATTTAGATCTTACTTATTAGAATCTAAATTCATTATTTATTCAAACAATGCAACATTAAAATCCCATCTTTCTAAGAAAAATGCTAAACCTAGGATGATCAAATGGATATTATTGCTATAGGAGTTTGATTTAGAAATTCAAGATAAGAAAGGTTTTAAAAATATAGTAGAAGAGCATTTATCCAGGTTGATTGTGGAGTCTACTAATGAAAACATACCTATAACAAAAACCTTCCTTAATGAACAACTTCTACACATTTTCCAATTATCATGCTATGTGAAGATTGTCAATTATCTTTTCATGGTCAAATGCCTAATCAATGGTCAAAACAAGATAGAAAAAGATTTATTACCAAGGTAAAGCACTTTACATGGGAGTATCCATACTTGTTCAAGTACTTTCCTAATTAGGTCATTATAAGATGTTACTAGATAGTGAGCACCATTATATCATTTCCTTTTGCTATGACCATGCATGTAGGGGCCATTTTAGTGCTAGACAGATAGCTGTATATGTTTTGCAGTGTGGTTACATTGGACTACCATTTTCAAGGATTCACATGCTTACTACATACTATGTGTTAAATGGCAATAGTTATGGAGTATAAGAAATATAAATATGATTCCTTTGAACCCATGATCGTTGAGGATGTTGACTTTATGGAACCTTTTCCCAACTCCTTTGGTTATCTCTACATCATTGTGGGGGTAGACTATGTTTAAATGGGTGGAATACATAGCATGTAAGACCAATGACCACAAAGTGGTGGTCCCCTTTTTGAAAGAGAATATATTTGCACCCTTCGGTACTCCATAGGCCATAATTAGTGATCGGGGGAAATAGTTTGGCAATAGGGTGTTTGAGAACTTAATGAAGAAATATGGAGTTACCCATAGAATTTCTACCCCCTACCATCCTTAGAATAGTGGATAGGTAGAAGTGTTGAATAGGGAGATAAAATGGAACTTAGAAAAGACATTTAATCCTAATTAGAAAAGCTAGTCTTTAAGACTTAATGATACTTTATGGCCTTGCCATCTCCCAGTAGAAATTGAGCACAAAGCATATTAGGCCATTAAAAAGCTCAATTTTGACTCAAACAATGCAAGGACCCACATAAAGCTCCAACTCAATGAGTTGGATCAGCTTAGAAAAGACACATAGGAGTTAGCCAAGATATAGTATGGCTACATGAAAAGGCATTATGATAAATATATTTTGAGAAAGTCCTTCACATGAGAGACAAGGTTCTCTTGTATAATTCTAGGTTGCATTTATTCATAGGCAAACTTTGTTGTCACTGGACTTGACCTTACATAGTACATATTGTTTATCCTAATGTAGACGTCAAGATAGAAAAGGAAGGGGGAGATATCTAAAGTAAATGCACTAAGGTTGAAACCCTATCTGGAGTTGGTGACCCCTAAAGTAGATGAAACCTTGATATAGGAACCAATCTACTAGGACCCACCTTAGCATGACCTATGACACTTGCATCCATCATAGATTTGCATTCATCACAGCATTATATATGTATCTAAAGACGTCAAACTTAGTGCTCATTGGGAGGCAACCCAAGTTTTTTTAAAGTCTCATTATTCTACATTACCCATTTAATGTATAGGAGTTGTATGTTTCAAAACATTAGGTACAATGTTAAGTTTAGATTTGGGGTGTAGATATGCATGATATTTTTAAGTTTTTCTTCTCTTTGACAGAAAAAAAGTTTTCCATGTTTTTTGAGTTTTTAAGGTTAAGTTCCTTTACTATGATTAGAATTGAATATTTTTAATCTTAGTATTTCTCATACTTAAACTTCTTAATAGAAATGTATATAGTTAATTCTTCATTTTATTATGTCTTAAAGAGTTTTACCAAGTTAAATCTCAAAACACACTTACACACAATGCATAGTCTAGACAGATAGATGATTATGACTTAGAAACCCTGAGGAAAATTGGTGGAGACCTATACCTAATGAGTATTAGAGACTATTGTCTTTCTATATAATTCCCTATTTTCTTCAATGAACATTAACTTTGAAAGATCCCAGTATCTTCATTTTTGTCCATTTCTAAGGATCATAATGGGAGTACAAACTTTGCTTCCTAAACATTATCGAATTTAATAGGCTTTAAGAAATCTAAGAAATGATCTGGGCCATTCTTATTTTAGCCCAGAGACATAAAGCCTACCCTATATAGGATACTACTAGTAGGCCCTTTCAGCCTCTTGGTGTGCCTTTTCTTTTCAAAAACCCATCTACCTTAACTTAGAAATCTAATAAAATATCCATTAACTATTGTTCAAAAATAACTAGAGATGGTAGAGAAAAGGACAAAAATCTAAGAAGTGAAAAATATCAAAATACAGAGACAAAGCTTTCCTTTAAAGGAATACAAAAAACAAAAATGAATTATCAAAAAATAAAAGAAAATTTGTGAAGGGAGAAAGAAAAAAAGAAAAAGATGTTTAGTTTAGTGTACTCACAAGTAAAGTTGTATAACATTCATTGAAGACCTCTACTTAGATTTGAAATTTTCAATCCTTATACCCTTTCTTTCAAAACCTATCCCAAGCCTAAGTTTCGTCCTATCTAAAGACCTATAGATCTTAAGGTAGAAGATAGTCTTAATGAGGATATAAATATAAAGGAATTAAGGTGAACTATCCCTACTAGTCTTAGTAATTACATCCTTTCTTAGGGATCACATTTCTTTGTCTTATTTGTGCTTATAAAATTATGGGTACCATTAGTCTTGTTGGATTCGATCACATAGTGACAGAAATTTGTTTAACACTTTTCTGAGAGCTTCATTTCTGAGTGTATATCAGTGAGAATTGAGGTCAAGACTTTATCCCAAAGGAGTATAAGCATTTTTTATTGCAAGTCTAGACTAATGTAGCCTATACATAAACTACACTCTAAGAAATAACTATAATAAAATGGCTTTGGCATATGGATAATTTGTTCAATTTTTCATCCATCTTTATTAATTTGTTAAAGTCAGTAAAATATTAAAGGACAAGAATTCTCTAAGATAAACTAAGGAACTTAGCCTTACTGAATTTTGTTGTATATTTACTACAAACTCTCACAAGGCCTACTCGTCCACTCGTGGTAACACAGGGGTTTAAGGGCTTGTTGCATTTTCTCAGTGCAATCTTGAGTACCTATGAAAATGATAACCATTTTTATCTTATGATTTTAGACGTGTTTTGCTTGGAACTAGCAAAATGCTAGTTGGGGGGTGTGATAAGTAGTCAATTTTGCATAAAAGGTACCCAATTAGTAGCTTATGTGTTATAAAATATAGGCATTATCCTAAGGTTTTACCAAAAATTCATGACATATGCATTTCTAAGCTAATAATTCAGAAGTTTGAAATTGTGTAGGTTAATAAGCTAATCTAGTATGTGAATTATCATAATTTTTAGGTATTAATTAGGGTTTATTTTTATCTTTTGCAGGTATTGAGAGGGTAATCCAATGTCCACAGTCGCTTAAGATGAGAGCCCATGATCAAGATCAACTTAGAGAGATGGGAGCCAAATTTCATCATTCCAAAGATCAAGCAAGGGTTAAGATCATCCTAGGCCAAGCAAATGAGTCCAAGAAGGCAAATGGAAGAATAAAAGGTGGTTACAATTCTCATGCAAAAGTTATGAAATTCCTCCACCTTTGCATGAGAATTGGAGCCATGCAAGTCACATAAGCTATATAAGACATGAGCCATGCTAGGAGAAGTCAAGCCATGTTGGCCATGGAGCTAAGGGATTGAGCCACTAAGAAGCCATTAAAGTGAGCCTTGAAGCCATCGAATCCAAGCATAACAAGACCCCACATTTTAGAGCTTTATGCAATTTCCCACTTAGAAGAAAAATTGTTTTTCAAGAAGCTAAGAAAGTTAAATGATTACCACATGAATGAGTTGCATGCATTTTTGGACCAATGAGAGGATAGATTCCCATCTCCACTTTTCTTCTTTTCCTCATCTATTCCTTATCTTTTTCTTTCCATTTTCTTCTCTCTCTACTCCCATTTAGGGTTTTTCACACATGAATTAGAGAGGGTGGAGCCTCCTTAAAAGGTGGAGGCTCCCACCTTGGCTGCTTGATCTCCATGCTTCCCTCCATTCTAATTCTATTTCTTACTTTCCATCCTTATCTCTCTTTATAAGTTCCCATCTCATCCCAATCTTTCCTAAGTGACTCCCCTTCAAAACCAATCCATGTTCTCTTTAAATCCCATGTCCAACACCTTAAGAAAATTGTGACTTTTACCTTCTAAAAGTTCCACAGTTTGCACTTTCTGAGTTTAGCATCACCACTTCGTAATTCTATAGTAATGCTATCCTTGATGCTTATCTTCTATTTCTTCTTTACTTGAGGTAGCATCTTATCAAAATAGAAAGCAAGCCATTTATAAAATGCCCCAAGGGATCCCCTATACCATTCATGTAGGTGGAGATGCCTCTAGCTCCAAAATGATGGCACCTCCACCATGAAGATCTCCCTAAGGTTTGGACAACATCTTCTTTGCCTACTCTTTGTGGTGTTCCATGCATCTTTCAAGCTTCCTTTCTCTTTGCACTTATTTTCCAAGTTGGTTTGCTTTCTTGTTTTCTTTTCATAGTGATTCATTCACTTCTTTGTTCTAGGCACATAATTCTAGAATTGTTCTCCTTTTAGTTTTTCTTCTAGCTTGCCTTTGTTTTCTTTGATCCAAGGTTGCTTATCTCTTGAAGTGACAACCAAAAGATAGTAAGCCTTGAATCCTCTTAGTTTCCTTACTTGTTTAGTTATAGTTCTTACTTTGAAACATTTACATACTTGCTAGTTCCTTGCCCATCTTTTGCTTCCATTTTATGTCTCTTTCACTCTCTTTCTCTTTGATTTTCTCTCTTGGGTTTCACACACATGATAACTTATTGTAGATTGTAATCATTGGATTGTGTTGAAGAAGATTTAAGCATTGATTTGGATTAAGTTTTGATTTTGAAAAGTGTGCATATTTTTGTTTCTAATCCCATGTACATGTGCAACTTTCATATGCAATTTTCACTTCAATTAATCCATTTGGTTGATGTTCAATTCTCTTGTTTGATTCTAGTATTAAAGTTCTTTGAATATTGATTGTTATTATCTTTGAAGCTTGTTCATCATGTTTCTTTCCATGCCTCAAGTCCACTTAGTTATGTGTGCACTATTTTAGTATAATTTTCAAATCACACACATCTTCCTCCATGCTTACCTATCTTGTGTAGTTTCTTAGAACCCATTTTTCATTTTAATTGAGTTTTCTTAATGAAATTTCATTTGAACAAGCTTAAAAACCATGCACATCAGCGATACTTTCCATTACAAGTTCCATACACACACATGGATCACAAACATGATGTTTTGAGTTTCGTTTCTTAGATAATTATTTGTTCTTTGTTTAATTCTTGTTTAGATTACCTTGCTTAAGTTTGTTGAAGGTAAACCCAACCTAGATGTGAAGAACGAGAGTAGTGTGCTAGAAACTTACTCTCCTCTTGATGTAACTTAGTGGCCCGTCCTAGGGTTGTCATAAATATTTGGATTTCAGCTAGGAGAATGATTCTAAGCAGTCAATAACCTTTTTTAGCACATTTGGCTGGAATGTGGGAACCATTGAACTGTAAGCTCTCCTACTTACACTAGAAACATGACTCTATCTAAGAGGACATGTTAAAACCATAAACCACCTATGGAAACTTGTGTTTACAGCCATGTGTTTACTTAAATAAAAAAATTTGAAACTCACCTTTAACTCCTAAATAACACCAAAAACTAGTAGGTACAAAAAAACAATCTGCCTTGTATTCAAGTCCAACTTACACCCTTGAATTATAGGAATAATCTATCTTATGGTTGCCTTGAAAAGCCATTACATGGAAGAATGTTTTGTCACCATCTAGGTGACTAATGAAAGGTTAGGGAGGACTCATAGCCTAGGGGTTACACATAGGAAGTGAAATAGGAAAGAAACATCAAAGGATCATTAGGTTCTTCAAAAGTTAATGAAATGACAAAACAATACCATAAAGGAGACCGATAACTTAAATGGTCTTCCAAGGAAGGTATATGACTATACCTAGTTGTTTAACTATGGTAATATGAATGAAAATACATTCACCTTCTAAAGGAAAATTAAACCTCCAATTAGAACTAAGACTATGACATAAGCCAACATAAGTAATAACATACTAAGTTTATGGAATTTAAAGGATTAATGGCTTCACACATGGCATCAACTTACTTTTGTACTTTGTACAATGGTTTTACATCTATAGTT
Organism: Warburgia ugandensis; assembly: GCA_035236585.1. Lineage (NCBI taxonomy): Eukaryota > Viridiplantae > Streptophyta > Magnoliopsida > Canellales > Canellaceae > Warburgia > Warburgia ugandensis. The sequence continues at coordinate 30,729,668 of CP141135.1, forward strand.
TAGGCAAGCATTCTATGAGTAGCTATAACCCCTAATTTCATATGAATTTAATGATGTTTTAGGTAGGTGCTTTACAAGCAGTCATAAGGCCTAGGGATATGGTTTTTATCAATGCTTTTGGTAACCACTCTATGAGCAACTAAGCCTTAGTTGATATGTTTTAATTGATGTTTTAGGCAAGCACTCCTTGAGTAGCTGTAAGTCTTAGGAATGTGGTTTTGATTGCTATTTTTGTTATAACCCCAATTTTTGTAATTGATTGAGAAAATCAATAAAGTTTGAGTTTCAAAACTTTCGGGCTGAAATATTAGGGTTATTTAGAATATACTTCTTATAAAAGTATAATCAAGGAATAAAAAATGTATAATTGAAATTGAACTCAGCAAACCCTTTAGAATGACTGTAAGCACAACAAATTCTGAAATTGGATGAAAAATCCTTAATTTTCTTTATTTTTTGGACAAAAGGGTAAAATAGTAATTTTTTCCCAAAAAACAAGTTCTGAGACATCAAAATTTAGAATGTGTTGAGAAATACGAATCCAATGCCACCAAGTATGCTTAATTCTGAGATCATGGTAATAAACTCTAAGTCTTTTATACATAAAGGGCAAAATGGTCTTTGTACACCATGTGGGGCCCACAAGGGACCCAAAAACAAATCCTACGATCAGCCCATGTGAAATCATGGGTCAAACCCATACCAACTAGTCTTGGGGAAGAAAGTGGAGAATGGGAGAATCCAATACTAATTTAATAATAAAAAATTAACCATCATCATGAAAGAAGACCCAAAATGCCTATAAATACACCCCAAAAAATCCTCCAAAAATGTTTATAAAAATTCCATGAATTTTTTTTCATTTTCTCTACAAATTTAGAGCTAGATCCATCCCCAAAAACCCAAAACTCTCAAGAGATCTCCCTCTTTTCATTTTCTCTTTCTCTCTCTAGATTGCAACAAGAGACCTACATTCAATTAGACACTCTGTTCTAGATCAAATATAACAAATCTCACAGTCAAAAACTTCCAACCATACCTTAGCTACAAAACTCCCAAAGAAATTTTGAGATCCAACGGTTTAAACAACGGCAATCGCAAGAAAGGTGGATCTTGGGCCATCTCTTCATCAAAAAGGGTATTCATTTAAATTGGACATATGCCAACGTTTTTTCTCCAATAAGGTAGGTGGAAATACTTCTTGGACATGTTTATTAGTGTTTTGTGAAATTTTTATTTTACTATAATTTTATTTTGGCAAAAAAATTGTAAAAATAAAGTAATGTCAGTACCTTCAAATTAGGAATATTTAGGGATCAGATGGAAAATCTGACCCTACTAGTCGACCCATAAGGGTCCAAAACTCCTAGGGTAAAATTTTCACTAAATTTCATGGAGTTTTGGTCCCTCAATTGAGAAGGGATTGATTGGATGGTCCAAACGGACTATTCCATCTCCCGATCGGACCAGAGTCCCACAGACGCCGCAAGAGACGCCGGACGGAAGCAACGTATGAGGAAGCATTTTTGCACACTCGCGCAGCGCCTGTGACATCATCTCGAGCGCATACGTGGACATCCCGGGCAGGAGCATTTATCACTTCCCAGAGACGGACATGCGACGAACCGGCGTTCCACCTGGCCCGTTTCCACTTAACTAATCTGGGCCATCCATTTTGATGGGCCTAGATCAAATCTGGGCCCTAGGAATGGACTGTAAACTTCCAGATCCAATTCTGGAGTCATATGAACTCCAAATTGAGATCGGAAAGAAGGTATGAAAAGCTTATAACCTCTAGTTTCTTATGGAATGATAAAATAAAGAAAATATTTTGTATTTAGGAAATAAGTTTCCAATTTTCATGATCTTCAAGATCTGAGATGATCAGATCTGGGTGCTCAATTTTAATAATGATATAATATTGAAATAAAGTGATACATATGGTTTATTTGGACAAATATGACACATATTAAGGGATCTACCCATTAAGGTAGAAAAACCCTAAAAATACAAAGGGACCCACTAGATCAATGAGATCAAGTATGATCAGATCCATGGGATAGATAGAATGAATGTTATTATGATGAAATCCAGGAAGATCATGGATTAAATGTGACAAAAACAAGTGGATATAATCTTTGAATCTTAATGAATAAAAACCCCTAAATGTAATTAAAACCCATGAGTAAAAGGGAAAGATCTAAGATCAAATGGTTGGATCATAAGTAAAATTTTCTAATAATCTTAATCTAATTAGTTTACATGTCTTATGTTTGATAAAAGAATTGTAAATGTGATTTATGTTATAAATTAGGAAGCATGATAGTGTAATTCTTAAATTTTACATGTTATGCTCTAAATGTTATTAGATTGTTATAAGAGGCTAGAAATTTAATTATCTTAGGGCCAAGTTAGGTTGAATTTGAGATTTTAGCATGATCTCATTAGATTACTAGTAAATTTCATATATTTCATAACTTAGGATCATGCTAGTTTAAGTATAGTTTTGTTCCATTAGGTTAAGTTACAGTCATAGGAAGCATGTTAGTATAAATGTTTGTTGAATTTATATTGTAGTCATGCTTTAAAGTTTATGATTTAATTGTTGTCAAATTTTATTACTAGATTCAAATGTTAAGTAGTTGTTGAGATATAATGAGCATAAGTCACCAAAATGTAATCTAATTGGAAATTAGAGTTTCATGAATACGTAAGAGGAAGGAATGACTTTAACTTAACATTAGTAATGGTTATAGTTAGTAGGACAATATAAGGATTATCAAATCCTTAGCCCAAACTAGGAGAATAATAAAACCCCATTAATGACATTGTAAATGTTCATGGGCTTAATTAAAATTTATTAGAAAGAGTCCTTAGGGTCAACATGCTTATAGGAACCTTATGAAAGGTTGAGCTATGGTCACTCTAGTGAATGTTGAACATAGTGGTTAAGGGGGTTATCCTTCCCCTACCTTCCGTTGACGTTTGTGAGGTCTAAACGCCTCCTTACATGAGGATTGAAGTGACCACTTTGTGTTTACCCATTCAGCTAATAAGTCTTAGCCAATTGGAAATAAGAGTAGCAGTCTAGACTTAGCCTTAAATAAGTTACCTTCAACTAGCAAAACATTAAGTGGTTGAATAATAATAGTAAGAGCATAAAAGGTTAGTAAATTACCTAACCCTAATAAAAACTATAAGTAAGATACGGATGATCAAACAAGATCCATTAGATCTTGGATGATCAAGAACAATAAGAATAAGAATATTATATTGTACTTAGTATGCATGTTATAGTTCATTAGATTAGATAATCCAAACCCTTGATCAAAGATGCTTCAAGGAAGAAAACCAAGATCATCCTCCTTAGGGATGATCCAATAACTGAACTTAGATCAAAGAAGAACTAGATGATAAAAGATCTAGGACCTTGATCTTTATCAACATGTGTAGATTGTCAATCAATGGATCTATGAAAGATCAAGATCAAGGAAGTGAACACACAAAGACTTAGAGATGGAAAAATACTTAGATATGAATGATCTAAAGATCATTCTAAACATCAGATCTAGCGATCAATAGGATTGTTAATAATTTATATATATTGACAATATGAATGGATGTACAGATTACATACATCAGTTAAGATCACAGAAGATTTGGAAAAAGGGATCACTGCTTGAAGGTAGGAAGATTTGATGAATGCATTTACATAGGATGTACATGATTGACCCCATGAACTTATGTTGATAAGAGTAATGTCATACTTGTATCAAATCCTATGAAACCCTTATGATCCAACCAAACACATCTAAACTGGTTAAGGACTAAAATAGTGAATAGGGAACTAGAAGATATTTTAGCCCTAAGTAAACAGACAGATTGTCTGATATGTATGAAATTTATTTTACATACAAGCTTGGAGGCTTGTGATTTTGTTTTAATAGGCATAAGCCTGGGAGATGCTATGCTAGAGTTAAGAGGGTTTGGCCACCCGCTCCTTGAAATTTGATGATTTGATGATACCTTGCCCTATGAGAGGCTAAAAGTTGAGTGGGGCAATTATGGGAAGGTCACCACTATGAAAGTCCTGTCTCCCCATGCAGGCAATGACATAATATTTTTCACCGTAGTATCAGTGGTGAACAGGGCAGTTATCCAAGCACTCTAGTATCTATCAGACTGCAGCATGGTAGCCCTTTTGATTATTTTGCACTATGATACATATGAGAGTGGGCATAGTAAAATTCCTTATGTTTTAGCATAATGAAATGCTAAGTAATTGTATATTACCAATACTTCCCAAGAAGGAAAACTCCTAGTAAAAGATTAACTGAAATACTGAATCCTCATAATGGAAAGAATTGATTAGCTTAGTTAGGAATGATATTTGACTACTTTCATAAATTTACTGGTTTACCCATGTATAATATGTATGTATATGGATGTACATATATTACAAGGTAAAGAGTAGAGACATGAATATGTTTAGGGATAATGGGATCATGAAGTATTAGAATTATATTGTCAATTATTATGCTTCTTGAATCCCCTACCAAGCATTGCTTGCTGAGATATTGTAAATGTTGCAATGTTTACACTATCTCAAATACAGGGAAGGAGAGTTAGGAGCTGAAGACTACCGAAGACTTGAAGAGAATAATCTTCAAGGTATACACCTTGAAGACATGTATTTTGCTTTGTTGATAGTGTTGTATTGTAATGAGAGTTTTATTGTATGGTGAGCTTGAGTTTGGATTGTGTAATTTGGACAAGTATTGTAATAGATTTGGCTGTACTATGAACCACTGGATGGATCCTGGAATTTGATGAAAGTATATTCCTTCAATGGAATTTTATCTTGTACAAAATTCTACTTATGTTATGTATGAAGTGATGACTTGGGTTTTACAAAACAAGTTCTAAAGAAAAGAATTTTCGCTGCTTTGTTTTACAATTTTTTTTTACACATTTAAGGGCCCTGCCTTTCAAAAATATATTACAAACGTGTTACAAAAACCCGGGTCGTCATAGTTGGTATCAGAGCATTCATCCAATCACAGTACAGTACCCTTATGTCCAACATGAAGATGGCAATCCATTTGAGGACGAGAAATAGTGAGTGGATAAGAAATAGGAAATTATTCGATGAGAATGAGTTATGGAATCAACTCATTGGTTAATAATGAGTATAAAAGAAGTTGACTCATTAGTGAAGGATGAGTATAGGAACGGTAGTTTCATTTGTTGAGGAGTAAGGAAAGAGTTGTCTCATTCATGAAGAAAGAGTTAACTCATTAGTGGAGGATGAGTAAGGAAAGAGTTAAACTCATTAGTTGAGAGTTAGTGTAATGAAGGAATAGTATAGTATACGTAGGTATTACTTAGTGAAAGGACTAGAAATACTACTTAGTAAGTAAGAATTCCAATAAAGGGAATAGTAAGTATTGGAATAGTAAGATATAGAAATCAATAAGGAAAAAATTACAATAGATGTAAGGTATGATGTTCAGGTCTAGCCTAAAGTCCTGAGTAGACATACATATGTATAAACTAAGCACACTAATACTAGTGTGTATATAACCATTATTAAGTGAAGTATGTATATAACCATTACTAAGTGAAGGAATGGAGATAAAGAGAAAGAAGTGATAATTGGAAAATATGATGGAAAAACTCCAACCGTGTAGAAAAGGTGAAATAGAGATTTATGAGAAATAGGGGCTAAAGAGGAAACTTTAGAATTATTATAAAAATCAAAATTTATATTAAATATCTAAATAAATATAAGTGTAAGAGTTATAATTGCTACATATATAGTACTATGGCAATTAGTTAAATGAAATTAATCATCAAAATAGAGATCACATTACTTGAAAGGAAATTGAGGAGATAAGTGAGATATTTCAAAATTTGTAAATAAGGATATCTTTAAATAAAGATGAATAAGGAGATAAGTAAGTATTTTCTCTCCAAAATTAGTAAAGACAAAGCGTTTAATAAAGAGATGATAAAATTTTAAAAACATGAAGAGATGATCTTTGAAATTAGAATAAAATAAAAAGGAAGAAGAGAGTTAGATATGTTAAAAGGACAAAAATATGATCCCCAAACTTATTAAGACAGTCAATTAAACCATGAGGATATATGGTTAACAAAGAAATTATAGCCCTATATATGGTACAACAATTATGAAATTACCAAGTTAGCAATTATATTAGTATGATAAATCAATTATGGAAATTAGAACAAAAGGATTAGAGAAATATTGAAATGATAACTTTGGTGCTATTGAAAATAATCTTGGGACTAGAGTAAAGAGAAGTACATTTGGTATAGATGGTGAAATAGCCATGGGACAAGAAAACAGAGAGAAATATTGATTTGAAAAATATAGTTATTAATTATCATGAAGAGGAGTGCATCTTATTGATAATGGAAAATGAAAAGCTATATATAAATAAAGATATTAATTCCACTTGCATGATAGAGTGGTGATATTGAAGGATTTAAGAAATATTGTAAAGGGGAAATATATTTTGAAGAAAAGGTGAAATAAAACATGAGAAATGAAAACAAATATTGGTTGTTAAATTTAAGTTTAAAGAAGATTGTGAATGAGTTATCAATCCAAATTGTTGAAGAAATAAGTGGTTAAGATAGTTTAAATATTTTCAATCTTACATGAGATTGAACGAGAAAATATCTATAATAGTTGAGGAAAAGAACATCAAATTATTTGAATGAGTTGGAAAGAACAAGTTTTAAGGATATAGAGTGATTATAGAAAGTTACAATAGGAAAATAACAAATTTCTTTGGGAAAAGAAAAGGGAGGAATCAATGTAAGGATGCATTGAACATAAATGATGTTGAGGAAATTAAGTATCCTTTTTCTCTATAAGGATGAGCATTTTCAAATTTATTATTAATTGGCAATTGGAAATGCAACATCAAAGTATAAAATTAAAACAAATTTTAAGTTCTATGAGTTGGATAACAGATGTTCATGAAGTTGAGGAGAATGAAATATGTTGGATGAAGTGGTAATGATATATGGAAATAGATTTCAAGAAATCAAGAGCATTCATGTGATATATGTTAGACACTTACAAAACTTGTCTTGTAAGTGTACATGTTGATTGAAGAAAGCAAAGTTTAGGTTATATAAATTTTAAGGATAGCATGGAATTTGACCCCAACAAAGGTGGAATATGAGATCAAAATATGAAATGACAATGACAATTAGAGAAATATATCTTTTACTGATTTTATAACATAAGGACGTTCTTTTAGTGAAATTTTGCCATTGGTTACATAAATCCTAAATGAGTTGATAATAGATTGTTGAGAATTGAAGAATAGATGATAAATTATGGTGTTTGTAGATGATTACAAAGTCAATATGGACTCTTTTAATTGGAATTATCAAGAATATTGCAAATAAAGGGTTAGTATGATATGATAAAGGCTATGAGGTATGCTTGAAAGAAGCATGAGGAAATGCAAAATCTAGAAATTTTGAAGCCTATGACATATAAATATATATGAGAGGAAAAGAGATAAATATTATCATAGATTGTGAGAATGTTCAGAATACTATTCTGAATATGAGAAAGAGATAACAAAAGAGGATCAGGAATATATATGCAGATTTAAATGACACTATCTTGGAAGAAAAAATGTAGGAAGTCAAGTATTATGAATAAAATGGCACTCAAAGAGTGTTACAAAAACAATGGATGAGAATGAGGAAAGAATCATTACAAGGTTACCATCCTCAATGACAGAATTTGAAGAGAAATTTGTCAATAAAAGGAAATAATAAAGAAGTATGAATCGTAGAGAAGAAATGAAGTAATCACTTCCAAATAATGGAAGAATGAGGAAAGAAATAATTACTTCCAAATATTGGAAGGTTGTTATAGAGAACAATAGTTGAAGTTATAGAATCCAATCGATATGTTATTGTAGATAGTCTAAGGACTATACATAGTAGGAAAGCTATGTCAAAACTTTATATGTTGAAAAGGAACAATGAGGAGCAATAGAAGATATGTTGAGAGCATGTGCATTAGATTGGAAAGGGAGTTGGGATGAACATCTTCCCATTAGTAGAATTTACGTATAACAATAGTTTTCAAGCAAGTATTGGTATGACACCATGTTAAGCATTGCATAGACGGCCATGTTGATCACCAACCTGTTGGAGTGAAGTTGGAGAAAGAAAGCTGATAAAGTTAGAGCTAGTGGAACATTGTAACAGCACACAGTCGACAGAAGAGTTACGTAGATAAAAGACGTAGAGACTTGGAATTTGATGTGGGGGAGCACGTATTTCTAAAAGTATCACCTGTCAAAGGTGTAATGAGGTTTGGAAGCAAAGGAAAACTTAGTCCTAGATTCATCGGTCCATTTGAAATCCTCGAAAGGGTTGGTACGGTGGCCTACAAATTAGCCTTACCACTCCAACTCTCAAAAATACATAGTGTCTTTCACGTGTCTATGCTAAGGAAATACCTCTAAGATGACACACATGTACTTCAAAGGGTGCCAGAAGAGCTAAAACCAGACCTAACCTTCGAAGAGAAGGCAATACGAATTTTGGACTGCAAGGAACAGAAGTTAAGGACCAAAAGCATTCAGTTAGTCAAAGTCCTATGGCAACATCGCTCTGTTGAGGAAGCCACATAGGAAACAGAAGTAGAAATGAGGAAGACACACCCTAGTCTATTTGATTAAGTATTGTATTATCAATTTCGGGGACAAAATTATTGTAAGGGGGGAAGATTGTAATAACCCCAATTTTTGTAATTGATTGAGAAAATAAATAAAGTTTGAGTTTTAGAAATTTTGGGCTGAAATATTAAAGTTATTTAGAATATACTTCTTATAAAAGTTTAATCAAGGAATAAGACATGTACAATTGAAATTGAACTCAGCAAACCCTTCAGAATGACTGTAAGCACGGCAAATTCTGAAATCAGATGAAAAATCCTTAATTTTCTTTATTTTTTGGACAAAAGTGTAAAATAGTAATTTTACCCAGAAATTGAAATCTGAGACATCAAAATTTAGAATGTTCTAAGAAATACGAATACAACACCACTAAGTATGCTCAATTCCGAGATCATGGGAATAAACTCTAATTTTTTTATACATAAAGGGCAAAATGGTCTTTCTACACCATGTGGGGCCGACAAGGGACCCAAAAACGAATCCTATGGCCAGCCCACGTGAAATCATGGGTCAAACCCATACCAACTGGTCTTGGGGAAGAAAGTGGAGAATGGATAATCCAATGCTAATTTAATAATAAAAAATTAACCATCATCATTACACATAATCATGAAAGAAGACAAAAAATGCCTATAAATAGACCCCAAAAAATGTTCATAAAAATCTTACAAAAGTTTCTTCATTTCCTCTGCAAATTTAGACCTAGATCCATCCCCAAAAACCCAAAACTCTCAAGAGATCTCCCTCTTTTCATTTTCTCTTTCTCCCTCTAGATTGGAACAATAGACCTAAATTCAATTAGACACTTTGTTCCAGATCAAATATCATAAATCTCACCGTCAAAAACTTCCTACCATACCTTAGCTACAAAACCCCAAAAGAAATTTTGAGATCCAACGGTTTAAACAACGGCAATAGCAAGAAAGGTGGATCTTGGGCCATCTCTTCATCAAAAAGGGTATTCTTTTAAATCGGACATATAACCAACATTTTTTCTCCAATCAAGTAGGTGGAAATACTTCCTGGACATGTTTATTAGTGTTTTGTGAAATTTTTATTTTACTGTAATTTTATTTTGGCAAAAAATTTGTACAAATAAGGTAATGTTAGTACCTTCAAATTAGGAATATTTAGGGCTCATATGGAAAATTTGACCCCTCCAATCAATCTAGAAGGGTCCAAAACCCCTAGGGTAAACTTTTCACTAAAGTTCATGGAGTTTTGGGCCCTCAATTGAGAAGGGATTGATTGGACGGTCTAAACGGACTATTTGATCTCCCGATCGGACGAGAGTCCACAGACGCCGCGCGAGATGCTGCACGCTCGTAGCGCGTGTGATGTCGTCCCCTGCGCGTACGTGGACATCCCGGGCGAGAGCGTCCGTCACATCCCGGAGATGGACGCGCGACGATCCGAGCGTTCTGCCCAGCCCATTTCTGCCTGACTAATCTAGGCCGTCCATTCCGATGGGCCCAGATCAAATCTGGGAGCTAGGAATGGACTATAAACTTCCAGATCCAATTCTGGAGTCATATGAACTCCAAATTGAGATCGGAAAGAAGGTATGAAAAGCTTATAACCTCTAGTTTCCTACGAAATGATGAAATAAAGAAAATATTTTGTATTTAGGAAATAAGTTTCCAATTTTCATGATCTTCAAGATCTGAGATGATCAGATCTGGGTGCTCAATTTTAATAATGATATAATATTGAAATGAAGTGATACATATGGTTTATTTGGACAAATATGACACATATTAAGGGATCTACCCATTAAGGTAGAAAAACCCTAAAAATACAAAGGGACCCACTTGATCAATGAGATCAAGTATGATCAGATCCATGGGATAGATAGAATGAATGTTATTATGATGAAATCCAGGAAGATCATGGATTAAATGTGACAAAAACAAGTGGATATGATCTTTGAATCTTAATGAATAAAAACCCCTAAATGTAATTAAAACCCATGAGTAAAAGGGAAAGATCTAAGATCAAATGGTTGGATCATAAGTAAAATTTTCTAATAATCTTAATCTAATTGGTTTACATGTCTTATGTTTGTTAAAAGAATTGTAAATGTGATTTATGTTATAAATTAGGAAGAATGATAGTGTAATTCTTAAATTTTACATGTTATGCTCTAAATGTTATTAGATTGTTATAAGAGACTAGAAATTTAATTATCATAGGGCCAAGTTAGGTTGAATTTGAGATTTTAGCATGATCTCATTAGATTACTAGTAAAATTTCATATATTTCATAACTTAGGATCATGCTAGTTTAAGTATAGTTTTGTTCCATTAGGTTAAGTTACATTCATAGGGAGCATGTTAGTATAAATGTTTGTTGAATTTATATTGTAGTCATGCTTTAAAGTTTATGATTTAATTGTTGTCAAATTTTATTACTAGATTCAAATGTTAAGTAGTTGTTGAGATATAATGAGCATAAGTCACCAAAATGTAATCTAATAGGAAATTAGAGTTTCATGAATACGTAAGAGGAAGGAATGACTTTAACTTAACATTAGTAATGGTTATAGTTAGTCGGACAATATAAGGATTATCAAATCCTTAGCCCAAACTAGGAGAATAATAAAACCCCATTAATGACATTGTAAATGTTCATGGGCTTAATTAAAATCTATTAGAAAGAGTCCTTAGGGTCAACATGCTTATAGGAACCTTATGAAAGGTTGAGCTATGGTCACTCTAGTGAATGTTGAACATAGGGGTTAAGGGGGTTATCCTTCCCCTACCTTCTGTTGACGTTTGTGAGGTCTAAACGCCTCCTTACATGAGGATTGAAGTGGCCACTTTGTGTTTACCCATTCAGCTAATAAGTCTTAGCCAATTGGAAATAAGAGTAGCAGTCTAGACTTAGCCTTAAATAAGTTACCTTCAACTAGCAAAACATTAAGTGGTTGAATAATAATAGTAAGAGCATAAAAGGTTAGTAAATTACCTAACCCTAATAAAAATTATAAGTAAGATACGGACGATCAAACAAGATCCATTAGATTTTGGATGATCAAGAACAATAAGAATAAGAATATTATATTGTACTTAGTATGCATGTTATAGTTCATTAGATTAGATAATCCAAACCCTTGATCAAAGATGCTTCAAGGAAGAAAACCAAGATCATCCTCCTTAGGGATGATCCAATAACTGAACTTAGATCAAAGAAGAACTAGATGATAAAAGATCTAGGACCTTGATCTTTATCAACATGTGTAGATTGTCAATCAATGGATCTATGAAAGATCAAGATCAAGGAGGTGAACACACAAAGACTTAGAGATGGAAAAATACTTAGATATGAATGATCTAAAGATCATTCTAAACATCAGATCTAGCGATCAATAGGATTGTTAATAATTTATATATATTGACAATATGAATGGATGTACAGATTACATACATCTGTTAAGATCACAGAAGATTTGGAAAAAGGGATCACTGCTTGAAGGTAGGAAGATTTGATGAATGCATTTACATGGGATGTACATGATTGACCCCATGAACTTATGTTGATAAGAGTAATGTCATACTTGTATCAAATCCTATGAAACCCTTATGATCCAACCAAACACATCTAAACTGGTTAAGGACTAAACTAGTAAATAGGGAACTAGAAGATATTTTAGCCCTAAGTAAACAGACAGATTGTCTGATATGTATGAAATTTATTTTACATACAAGCTTGGAGGCTTGTGATTTTGTTTTAATAGGCATAAGCCTGGGGGATGCTATGCTAGAGTTAAGAGGGTTTGGCCACCCGCTCCTTGAAATTTGATGATTTGATGATACCTTGCCCTATGAGAGGCTAAAAGTTGAGTGGGGCAATTATGGGAAGGTCACCACTATGAAAGTCCTGTCTCCCCATGCAGGCAATGACATAATATTTTTCACCGTGGTATCAGTGGTGAACAGGGCAGTTATCCAAGCATGCTAGTATCTATCAGACTGCAGCATGGTAGCCCTTTTGATTATTTTGCACTATGATACATATGAGAGTGGGCATAGTAAAATTCCTTATGTTTTAGCATAATGAAATGCTAAGTAATTATATATTACCAATACTTCCCAAGAAGGAAAACTCCTAGTAAAAGATTAGCTGAAATACTGAATCCTCATAATGGAAAGAATTGATCAGCTTAGTTAGGAATGATATTTGACTACTTTCATAAATTTACTAGTTTACCCATGTATAATATGTATGTATATAGATGTACATATATTACAAGGTAAAGAGTAGAGACATGAATATGTTTAGGGATAATGGGATCATGAAGTATTAGAATTATATTGTCAATTATTATGCTTCTTGAATCCCCTACCAAGCATTGCTTGCTAAGATATTGTAAATGTTGCAATGTTTATACTATCTCAAATACAGGGAAGGAGAGTTATGAGCTAAAGACTACCGAAGACTTGAAGAGAATAATCTTCAAGGTATACACCTTGAAGACATGTATTTTGCTTTGTTGATAGTGTTGTATTGTAATGGGAGTTTTATCGTATGGTGAGCTTGAGTTTGGATTGTGTAATTTGGACAAGTATTGTAATAGATTTGGCTATACTATGAACCACTGGATGGATCCTGGAATTTGATGAAAGTATATTCCTTCAATGGAATTTTATCTTGTAGAAAATTCTACTTATGTTATATATGAAGTGATGACTTGGGTTTTACAAAACAAGTTCTAAAGAAAAGATTTTTCGCTGCTTTGTTTTGCAAAAAAAGTTCACATATTTAAGGGCCCTGCCTTTCAAAAATATATTACAAACGTGTTACAAAAACCCAAGTCGTCACAATTTTGGTAGGTGATCTACGAGTACCATAAAACCTGGAGGCATACGTGCCTGACAGCAATAAGACCCATATTTGACAATGAATTGTGCACATGATCTATTGGATTGCCAATGGTTTACTAAGTCCATGATTTATCAATTATTGTTGGTTCAAGTATGACTTGGGTTTGATAGCCTTTTCATGCGATTTTCTTCTAGCATATTCTCACTTCATTTTGTGAATAGGATTTGAGGCATTTGTGAAACAAAACCTAAGTTATACGTATCTCATGACTATGTATTTACCTACTTATGGATATATGTATATTTATTATGGTACTAGTTGTTATATTTTTAGTGGGCCAACTTGTATTAGCTTTCCTCCACACGAGTGGTTGATATGCTCACCCCTACAACCAACATTTTTTAGCTGATATTCTAAGAAGATTGAACATGAAGGACAAGGGAAAGGCCAAAGCTTCGAGCTCTTCTTAGATGTATGATGGAGCTCACTATCATAGAATGTGCTATTAGACTCCAAGTACTAAGAATGGTTTTCCACCTGGCACTAGCGTCTTGTTTTTACACAAGTCCAGAGTTAACATTTGTTATCGTTAGCCTCACAGCTTTTGTTTAGCTCTAGTGAAGGGTTTTCCTCTGTTGCCATCTCTAGGAGTGAAACTCCTTTCATTCCCAAATCTATTATAGAAAAGGGGTTAGCTTCTACTACTTCCACTAATGTTCCTAGCAAGGTTGGGATTGAGGATAAGGTTGTTGTTTCAAGCATCTCTTTAGCATCCTACTCTGGGATACCTTTTGTATTGAACATGTTTATTAACACTTGAACAATTGTAGAACTTTAAATGGACTATTTGTACATATGAATAGTTATGTGATTCTAATTGTGACCAACATTGATCTTGTGGCATGTACTTCTAACCATATTTAGGTTAGATCCTTATTTTTACTTATATGTGGAGGTTTCAAGGGTAACACTTGGTTTGAAGTTGGTGCACTCTAATGAATTTTTAAAAAAACTAAGAAAATTTTTGCTACTTATCAAGTAAAATTAATAAATATTTCAGAAAACCGTGAATATCACTTCTAAGTTCTTCTACTGTTTTCTTATTCAAGGTTGAAACACACCAAATCGATCTTCCTTCAATCCTTCAACTCTTCTCCACCTTCCTAGTGCTCTTTATCCTTTCTACTCCATATATCTTCTCTATGTTTAGTTCTCTCTCAATTGTGGAATACCAGCTAAAGATTTCCCCAAGATGGATGTCCCACATGAATATAAGTTATAGAGTTTCAATGTGACTCCTTTGCATGGTGTCCAAGGCATTATGAATTTCTACTTTGCGCACTTCACGTTTTAACAACTTGGAAGCTCTTAGTCCAGTTGAGATGCTCCTCTTATACTCACTTAAAGAGTCCCTAGCCAAGCTTAAATCCCTTTCTAATTCACCTTGGATTCCCTTTTCCAAATGGAAACTAGCTTTCCAAGTGGTCAGATGCCTGTACCATAGGCACCTCCTCTCTTAGTGCTTGGCTGCCAAGCATCCTTGCTTGGTGCCCCTAAAGGTGAAGCCCATCCTCCATTTTTAATTTTGTGCGGGGTCATTTTTACCCTAACTAATTAACTTATTTGATCTCTTAGATTTTAGATAATCCAATTGTGATGAAATCCTAACCAGTCATCTACTCTAGTGTCCAAAGTTTTCTTGTTTTCATGTTAGGAAACTTATCATAGTTAATATCCAATTGATAAACCATAAGACATATGCTAACAATCTATATTCTAGCTCCATAGGATTAATATCCATGACTTACCAATTTTACACCATGAGGTAGAGGCCCTTAAAATATGGCACCTCTGCCTTATTGCTTGGCTATTTAATCTCTACTTGGTAGATGTAGAAAGTCGTTTTTTTTTGCCTTAGTTCACATGGCATGTGTAGCACATTTGGCCTATCCTTCACACATGTTTTCATTCATTACCTCCTAGCCCTTGAATATAATACGTAGGGGATCTAGGTGTTATAGACTATAGACTATAGGCTAACATCTCACATTAACACAATCTCTTCATCCAAACAACTCAATTTCAAATAACCACATCTATAAGTAATATACTTGTGGAATTAATAATTCGAAGTATTACATTCTATACACTTACAAAAATTTCATCCTCAAAGTTTCATTACAATCTAGTGAATAACTTAGGATACTTTTTCCCATATCCACTTCTACTTCTCATGTAGCTTCCTTCATGTAATGGTGTGTCCATAGATTCTTAACCAATGGAATGGGTTTACTCCTCAAAATATACTCTCTCCTATCTAGAACCTTCACCAATTTCTCCTTAAAGGTCAGATAAAGCTACAACTCAGTAGGTACTTGATTGAACACATGTATGGGATCTAGATTATACTATTGTAACATAGATATGTGAAACACATTGTATATCGAAGATAGTAATGGAGGGAATGCCAAATGATACACTACTCAAGTGATACTCTATAGGATCTCAATTGGACCTACATGTTTAGGGCTCTATTTTCCTTTTACACAAAATCTCATAACTTCCTTAGCTAGCAATTCTCTCAAGATTACATGATCTCCAACTTCAAATTCTAGATCCCTATGCCTTACATCTGCATAGCTATTTTTTCGACTACGTGTTATAGGTAGTCTCCTAGGGATCATCCTCACTTTCTTAATACATTGCTCTACAAGCTCAGACTTTACCAATCTCCATTCGCCCACATTGCACCAACAAAGTAGTTTTACGACTTGGTTAAGCATAAAGTGCCTTATAAGATGCCATGCCAATGCTACAATGATAACAATTGTTGTAAGTGAATTCAATCAGGAGAAGATGCTTATCCCAATTACCTTTCCATTCTACTGCACAAGCACGTAATATATCCTCAAGCATTTTGATAGTCCTCCCTAATTGTTCATATATTTGGAAATGAAATGTTATACTAAACCTTAGAGAAGTTCCCAAACCTTCTTGTACACTATGCGAAAAATGAGAAGTAAGTGTACTATCTTTGTTAGATATAATTCTTAAAGGTACCCCAAGAAGACACAATATCTCCTTGATGTATAACTTGGCTAAAGTCACAAAATTATTGCTTCTGCCGAGAAGGTAGAAAATATGCATACTTAGTCAACGTATCTACACATACCATATCATATCATGCCCATTAGAGATTAGGGCAATCCCACAATAAAATGTAGGGTAATATGGTCCCACTCCCACTCAGGAAGTTTCGAAGTCTACAATAACTCCTTCCTCATTTCAACCACTCAAGTACCACAAACCCACCCTGGAACCATACACCTCCATCAATAGAATCCATGCTTTCCAATCATAGTTTGGGTCTCCACACACTCTTGCATCTACAAAACTCATTATGTGAAAACTGATCTTATAGACACATTGGCTACCACTCCTTTCACTTCTCATTACCTCTACCTTTACTGAGTTCTCTACAACTCTATCTTTCGAAATTATTTAGCCCAAAAATCAACGTTATCCACAACATTTGCCCTCTCTCTCTCTCTCTCTCTCTCTCTCTCTCTCTCTCTCTCTCTCTCTCTCTCTCTCTCTCTCTCTCTCTCTCTCTCTCTCTCTCTCTCTGTGTGTTCCAAGTATATTCAACATTATACTCATGTCTCCTTGATTTTGCTCTAGTCTCAATGTATAGATGAGGGTATACTAAACAAATTCGATGGAAAATTTATTGAGAAATGGTTTAAACATCATGTTCATGATTTTTATAGATGTCTCATGAGCAAGAGACAATTCACACGACATCACTCAAAATTACAGTGTTCATATCTACCTCAAAATGTCATCTCTTGGAACATTTTATTACTTCATCCTCAATTGATGGACTTCAAATCTATCCTTGTTTTCATGTTGATTGAATAAGTCATTGAGTCATGTTAGAGGGTACTTATTATTCACTAAGACGCCTATAATACCTCGAGCAATTTACGCTATTTTTGCATCCATCTAACAAAAATGAATTGGACATTCTATAGGAAATGAATCGTGTTAAATATTTTACTTTATTTAAAATATTAAATGAAGGAATTTGTAAGAAAACTTAGTACCATTAGATTCTACTCGAAAAATGGAATCCAACGCCTCAAACAACACCAAAACTGGAGTTCGTATGAAGAAGTTACGGTCATTTAAAGATTAAGGGCAAATTTGTAATTTGTATATAAAAATGAAAAAAGGACGAAAATTGCAGGGGACCATTTTGATAATGGCACCCCTCATCTTCTTCCTTCTCAAGCCCTCTCTCCCAATTTTTCTAGAGGCTTCCACCACCACCTCTAAAGGGCGGCAACAAATGGCGACACCGCCATTGGCAGCACTGCCTTTCACCCTCTATAAAAAGCCTTATTCCCTCCTCTCCAAATCACGTTTTCCCGGCTATTTGGGGCTGGGGTTTTCGGAAAAAATTGGAAAACCGTCCTTTGATTTTTCATGTAGATTCTGGCAAGGGCCATGCCCTTCCTTCGGGGCTGCCTCTCCCCTGTTTTCCCATGGAAGCACCAAACAATGGTTTTCCCCTTCACGTGTGTGCCGGTGACTTGGGAATTAGGCAGATGAAACAGGGGAGCTGCACCACCGGAAAGGGGGTCTACCACCAGCGATGGGCGCTCCCTAGGCTACCCAACGTAAGCCCTCTTTCGCCTCTCTCTGTTTTTCCTTCCTCACGCCGGATCCATGCTGGATCTGGTCATTTTTTTGGCCTAAAAATGCCAGATTCCTGATGGGTCTGATAACCCATCGAAGAAGATGACCCAAGGACGCAGGTGTAGCATGCTCCCTGGGGAGATCCTCTCGCGTGCACTCCATGTGCGGGTGCAGTCCCAGTTTCACAGAGACACACGAGCGCCCCGGGAGCTGAGGTGCATCGCGCCTGCACCAATGACGCATCTGCGCGACACCAACTAGTACATGCATCATAGTGCATCGCTTGGCAATGCATGTGGCATGTGAACGCAGTCCCTGGCAAGGCCTTCGGGAGCCCATGACGTACGGGTGCAAGTCCTAGTTCTACCAAGGCACGCGCGCGTTCCGGGAACCATGGGCACAGGGCCCACATGGACAAAAGTTGGCTATTCCGTGACATTATAACACTAAAAATCCAATTTTTCATGTTTAAATGATATATAGGAGCCATAAAGGTACTCTAGGACTCGTCTGCAAGAGGGACACAAGCTAAGTGACGACAATCAAGGTAGGTGTCCTATTGCTACTAGACTTTTAAAAAGAACCCATGATGTTTTGAGACTGCATGTTTTGAGTCATGGATGCTTTTCTAATGCACATTTTCAGTTTTAAGTTACATGTCCTATCTTTATGCGTATATCATATAAACTTATGTTACGTCCTTATGCACATGACCTGTTTAGCATGAATTGATTTCATAAATGAACTTAGCATGCATATATTGCCAAGACATGTGTTACATGCATAGACATGTTTTGAAAAAGGATTCTTGACTGCATGATAAGTGTAGCCTTGGCCGATGAGGGTGGGCCAGAGAGAGACGACAGGCTTCTAGGCTGGCAGGCTTCTAGGCAGGGTTGTGACTTTGAATGCAATACTAGCATGTGCAGATTTTATGCATTGCATGCATATTTTGCAACTGATTGCATAAATTGCATGATTTGCGATGATTGAGCTTTGGCTTTATCTTTAGATGCTTTTGGGCTAGTAATCTCGTGGGCGCTATGCCGAGAGGTTCGAGGTGGCCTCCCAGCCTCTACCACTATAGGTGGAAAGGGTACCACGCCAAAAAGGCTTGTCCTTACTTCGATTGCTGAGTGGTAACGAGGACTACCACTGGTGTCACGGCACCCGATCAAAGTGTCATATGCCCCGTGGAGGCTATGACCGAGAGTCCCTAGGTACCCAAGGTCCACACGGCGATGAGGTCATGGGTATAGTGTGCCCTATGTTTTTGAGGATTTACTTGCATGCATGTGGCATGACATGAGTATGGTCGACCATAGATCCAGGAGTTGGATTCAGTTGAGCATCTTATGCATATCATCATATATTTTCATGATATCTATGTTACTTTCAACTTGGATTATGCGATTCTTTAAGTCGTTGGTATTCTATTTTGACAATGGCTTTTAATATCAATATTGAACATGAGTGTCCAAGCATGCACACGGTTTAAAGAACATATGTTTTAAAACATAGCCTGCATTGTAAAAGTAGTAGTGATAGATTCCTACTGAATATAGTGTATACTCACCCAAATATATCATTTTTCAGGACAGCTCCGCTCAGGAGTGGAAGACGCCTCAGGAAATGTTAGTGCTACGAGCAAGTAAATCAAAAAGAGACAATTATACATGTAAGTAAACACTGTACCCTTTTGACATGTATTTGTATTTATTTTCGCTTGAAATTTGTGGTGTATTTGGATAGACCTGGGAAGACATTTATGATTTCTGAAATTTTCAAAACTACTTTGGTTGTCATGAAAGCAAATGACACTCGGGGTTTTCAAAATGAGTTTAAAAGAAAAGATTTTTCGCTGCATCGCATTAGTTTTATAAAATGGTTTTCAAATAAGGATGCATCCCACCTTAGGAATTAGATATTGCATTTAAAAATGCATGGGAAAACCTGGGTCGTCACAGTTGGTATCAGAGCTCAGTTTTATCCTTTCACAGCCAGTCCAGCATGTCCGAGGGTCATAGACAATCAGGATAAATAAGTAGTCTAAAGAGAAGTAGAGAACAGTAGAGATGACTAGAACACAAATAATATTAGATCACAAAGATGCACACTATCAATAAATATGTGAAAGGCAGCTTGATTTGACAAATAATTAGGCAATTGGATATTGCAAACCTTATCCAAAATCTAGTCTAAGATGACTTAAGGATTAAGGATTGTTGTGTGGTGCAAATATGAAAACTCATATATGGATCATATTATGATGAGAATGATGAAGGAAGATGTTAGTAAATGTGTTAGTAGATAATTCTGACCTGTAATAGATCAATCTCACCAAAGATAAGAACATCGAAGAGCCTAGATGGCTATCTTACCATCATAAAGAATATCAGAATATGAGTACACTATCACAAGGATATGATATGATATGATAGGGGATGTAAAAGACAGACTTTGAGAAGATTTTGATGATAATCTAAGAGGGATGAGAATGCAAGATGATATTAGGAGATAACTGTGACTCGTACTAGGTCACAAAGGTATGGATCCTGAAGGACTTAGCTCAATTTTGGATACCTTAATTGGAGTCTTATGAAGAGTGAAGTGCTATCGAATAATAACTACCTGAGTATTATGGAGCAAATCAGAAGATGTTACAAGTGACATGTTGTGTGATTAAGAGGAATTAACACGAATATGATAAGGAACTGTATTTGACAGAGTTACCAAAAGATTTTGATGATAATATTAGGGATGATAGATCTGTGATAATAGATTGATCCTAACATAAACTTGTAAGAGAAGTATAGCATGACCAAAACGTCAATGTCATTATTAAGACATTGTATGAATTTTATTGAGGCTATAGGAAATTAAGGATTTTGATGATATTAGAAAACTTCAACATTTCCTGGAAGTATTAAGTTTCTCCTATCTGATAAGAAGATCGACAAGAAGATTGAGTATATGCAACCACTCAAATGGAGACAGTGATTTTGACCAATTAAGGAGAAAAAAAAGGGGAAAAAAAAAAAAAAAAGAGAACGAGATAGATATACAACTATAAGTATTCAATGAATATTGAATATTCAACAGAAGAAGATCATGACTTTATGGAGATACATACAAATTTTTCATCTTGAATCAGATGGGAAGATAAACCAATCAAATTCGAAGGAATAATATTAGTTGAGTTGGCGATGATGTTATTGTAAACGCGTATAATAGAGATAAAGCATATGGGATTTAAGACTTTGAGAAGAGTATCGAAATTCAGGAGATTATGCTACAAGATATTTCTGAAGAGGAATGGTGACCAACTAGAAATTAAATTCTACAAATGGTTTGATGCCTATATCAATTATTGCAATTAGAATCTTATCAGATCCATTAGTTTATGAGATACACCAATGGATATAGTCCATAAAAAGGAAAATTTGGTGATATCCTACCTTGCCACTACATGAGTAAATAAAGTATATTGAAAAAGGAATAAAGCCGGGACAGTGACTTGTACATTTGTCTTTCTTCAGCAAGCAGGGTACCATCAAGGATCAAATTGAGGTCTTGCTATCATAGATTGGAAGAGCAAATATCTTAAGACCATTATTTAGTCATTACCTTTAGAGTACTATTGACTAAATAAAGGTATCCCACCATATTTAATCAAATATGTTAGTATCTATTAGACAGTAGTCGAAGTTATAAACTCGGAGGAATATTATAAGTATTTAGACATGAGTTTTCCCTAAAGAAGTACTTGTTAAACTAAGTCATTTGAGGGTATGAGGTTAGTTGATTAGGCCACATCATGAAGGAGCTACAAGTACAATGAGTACAGTAGCAACTGAGATAGGAGCAAAAAGGAAGAACCGATCTAAACCAATGTGAAAGATTTTCCAAACCTTAATGGCTACCATAACAAGGTGAAGAAATTACTTTGGGTCTGAAAAATATTGCTGACTTGGATTGAAAAGAAAGGCAAATAAGTACTGATCACTTTAGAGACCCTTGAGCTTATGACATAGATATATCTAGAAAGAGATCAATAGGTAATCAAATAAAGTCTTTCTTTGTCTAAGAAAATGTTTTATGCTTACCTGGGTGTTGTTAAACTTGTTGATTTAACAGCTTCAGCACAATTTGATATAATCATAATTGAATGAGAATTATTGCTATAAGCTAAGTATGAGGGAACACTTGAAAATCACTACTTATGAGGATACCTCCTAACAAAACAGACTGCACGGTTGACGATAAAGCCTTGATAAAAGATATAACAATATATTGACATAGAGAATGGAAGGAGAAAAGGTGAGATGGCCAGCACATTATAAGGTGAAGATTTGATGTTACGTCACCTTTAGACAAATAGTTAGTTGTTATGTGCATATACCAAGTACGAAAAATCAATTGAAGGAATTTCCTAAGGACTAACCCTACTGGATTGAGTATAGAACTTTTGGACTAAAAGATTATGAAGAAAACCATCAAGCAAAAAAAGGACAAAGAAGATAATGACAAAGGATTCAACCATGACCTAGTAAGGGTACTCGGTTATGAATAAGAGACTTTTTGCATAAATGGGAACATTGTTGGAAATCCTAATGATAAATTGATGTGAATAGTGAGATAGGCCTCTGGATGAGAACATTTGAACCATGATGATGAATTAACCATAAAACATTTGACATGAGTTTGCATAAACTCTTCAGGGAGAAAAGCATTTGATGGCTTCAAAATCTATGAAACTTGATGTATAGTTCTGATATCCTAATAGTAATATGAGATAGTATTAGTGATGGAGGATGCTACTTGAATTATTTTATTTTGAATATAATATGGGTTGAGGACACAAGTTATAGTAGAAAAGTGACAGACAATTGAAATTCGAAGTTAATCAAGGGTTTGGCTGTAGAGCACATCATACCATGTTAGTTATTGAAGTATCTTGGGGACAAATATAAAAGATAAGAAGCAAAGTTAGACACAATAGAAAGAATGTAACTTTTTTTGTTGGACCCTTACGAATGACATACAACCAACCATTAAAAGGAGATGTGGATGATGAAGAGATCACTAGATGGAAGACAAGAGGAAAAAGGGATTATCCTATGCTATTCAAAATGAAATAGGAGGAATAAGATCATATGATCTCAAAGAAGTATGAAGTATACGAGTAGGAGAGTATGGTCATCTAAGGAGACTATCCTATACATGATCAGAGGAATATGAGCATCTAAGGATGGGTAATACAGATAGAAACTAGTAATAATAAACTGGCACGCATGGGACTATGTATCAGAGTACGCAGCAAAAGCGGCCCATATATACTTAAAGAAAACGGATAAGATATATTGACAATATATATGTGTAAGGCCTTATGGAAGGAATTATAACGAGCATAAATTGAGAACGTGCCTAAGATTGGTTACAAGATAGTATGATTAGCATTTTAAGGATAACATTACTCCAAGTATTAACCCAATTAGAGTATTGGATAACAGAATAATGGATTCGTCGACAACAGAAGTATGGGAGTGAAGCAAAGGAATTTTCTTAGTTCGAGGGAGTCCTCAGGAAGAATATGTCTTATCAAGAAGATAGCTGACTTGAAGAAAAGGATTTGTGGAATTTCGAGGACGAAATTCTTTTAAGGGGGTAATAATGTAATACCCCGAGCAATTTACACTATTTTTGCATCCATTTAACAAAAATGAATTGGACATTCTATAGGAAATGAACCGTGTTAAATATTTTACTTTATTTAAAATATTAAATGAAGGAATTTGTAAGAAAACTTGGTTCCATTAGATTCTACTTGAAAAAACAAATCCAACGCCTCAAAGAACGCCAAAAACGGAGTTCGTATGAAGAAGTTACGGTCGTTTATAGATTAGGGGCAATTTTGTAATTTGTATATACAAACGAAAAAAGGACAAAAATCGCAGGGGACCATTTTGATAATGGCACCCCTCGTCTTCTTCCTTCTCCAGCCCTCTCTCCCGATTTTTCCAGAGGCTTCCACCACCACCTCTGAAGGGCGGCAACAAATGGCGGCACTGCCATTGGTAGCACCGCCTTTCACCCTCTATAAAAAGCCCTATTCCCTCCTCTCCGAATCATGTTTTCCTGGCTATTTGGGGCTGGGGTTTCCAGCAAAAACCAGAAAACCCTCCTTTGATTTTTCATGTAGATTCTGGCAAGGGCCAGGCCTTTCCTTCGGGCCGGCCTCTCCCCTCTCCTCTCTCCCTTGTTTTCCCATGGAAGCACCGAACAATGGTTTTCCCCTTTACGTGTTTTCCGGTGACCTGGGAATTAGGCAGATGAAATAGGGGAGCCGCACCACCGGAAAGGGAGTCTACCACCAGCGATGGGTGTCCCTAGGCTACCCAAGGCAAGCCCTCTTTCCCCTCTCTCTGTTTTTTCTTCCTCAGGCCGGATCCATGCCGGATATGGTCATTTTTTCGGCCTAAAAGTGCCGGATTCCTGATGAGTCTGACAACCCATCGAAGAAGATGACCTAGGGACGCCAGGTGTAGCACGCTCCTTGGGGAGGTCCTCTCACATGCACATTGCGTGTGGGTGCAGTCCCAGTTTCGACCGGGACACACGAGTGCCCCAGGAGCTGAGGTGCATCGCGCCTGTACCAAAGACGCGTCTGCGCGACGCCATCTAATAAGCGCATCGCTTGGGCATGCATGTGGCATGCAAACGCAGTCCCTAGCGCGGCCTCCGGGCGCGCATGATGTACTAGTGCGAGTCCTAGTTCTACCAGGGCACGTGCACATCCTGGGAATCGTGGGCGCAGGGCCCGCATGGACAAAAGTTGGCTTTTTCATGACATTGTAACACTAAAAATCCAATTTTTCATGTTTAAATGATATATAGGAGCCATAAAGGTACTCTAAGACTTGTGTGCAAGAGGGACACGAGCTAAGTGACAAAAATTGAGGTAGGCGTCCTATCGCTACTAGACTTTTAAAAAGAACCCATGATGTTTTGAGACTGCATGTTTTGAGTCATGGTTGCGTTTCTAATGCACATTTTCAGTTTTAAGTTACATGTCCTATCTTTATGCGTGTATCATATAAACTTATGTTACATCCTTATGCACATGACCTGTTTAGCATGAATTGATTTCATAAATGAACTTAGCATGCATATATTGCCAAGACATGTGTTACATGCATAGACATGTTTTGAAAAAGGATTCTTGATTGCATGATAAGTGTAGCCTTGGCCGATGAGGGCGGGCCAGAGAGAGCTGACAGGCTTCTAGGCTGTCAGGCTTCTAGGAAGGGTTATGACTTTGAATGCGATACTAGCATGAGCAGATTTTATGCATTGAATGCATATTTTGCAACCAATTGCATAAATTGCATGATTTGCGATGATTGAGCTTTGGCTTTATCTTTAGATGCTTTTGGGCTAGTAAGCTCGTGGGCGCTATGCCTAGAGATTCGGGGTGGCCTCCTAGCCTCTACCACTATAGGTGGAAAGGGTACCATGCCAAAAAGGCTTGTCCTTACTTCGATTGCTGAGTGGTAACGAGGACTACCACTAGTGTCATGGCACCCGATCGAAGTGTCATATGCCCCGTGGAGGCTATGACTGAGAGTCCCTAGGTACCCAGGGACCACACGGAAATGAGGTCGTAGGCATAGTGTGCCCTATGTTTTTGAGGATTTACTTGCATGCATGTGGCATGACATGAGTATGGTCGACCATAGATCCAGGAGTTGGATTCAGTTGAGCATCTTATGCATATCATCATATATTTTCATGATATCTATGTTACTTTCGACTTGGATTATGCGATTCTTTAAGTCGTCAGTATTCTATTTTGACAATGGCTTTTAATATCAATATTGAACATGAGTCTCCAAACATGCACATGGTTTAAAGAACATATGTTTTAAAACATAGCATGCATTGTAAAACTAGTAGTGATAGACTCCTACTGAGTATAGTGTATACTCACCCAAATATATCATTTTTCAGGACAGCTCCACTTACGAGTTGAAGACGCCTCAGGAAATGTTAGTGCTATGAGCAAGTAAATAAAAAAGAGACAATTATACATGTAAGTAAACACTCTACCCTTCGGACATGTATTTGTATTTATTTATAGTTGGGTTGTGAGCTATGACTGGATAGACCTGGGAAGACATTTATGATTTTTGAAATTTTCAAAAACTACTTTGGTTGTCGTGAAAGAAAATGACACTCGGGGTTTTCAAAATGAGTTTAAAAGAAAAGATTTTCCACTGCATTGCATTAGTTTTATAAAATGGTTTTCAAATAGGGATGCATCCCACCTTAGGAATTAGATATTGCATTTAAAAATGCATGGGAAAACCCAGGTCGTCACAACCCCTTTAAGCGTCTGGTCGTCAATTCATCGTTTACCAACTTGTCATTCTTTTAATGAAAAAGAGCACTCTATAGTAAAGCAATATACCTAGTAAATCCTATATCTATTAGTTTCTACAACTTATTTTCCAACTAGTTAGGTTTTGCTAAAACCATTTCGTCAAGTTCTTTGGATATGAGAGTTGTGCCTAAGGTATTAGTTTAATAATGCAATCTATCTCCATTTTAGATGACAACCCTAGTAACTTTTACTAAAGTGCATCTCAAAATTCCCTAAACTACTACCTTGTTTTCTAGTTTTGGCTTATTAACATCTACACCTTCAATTAATTTCATCACACTTCTGCTTTCTCAATCCTTCGGCAACGTCACCCAAAGCTTCTTAAGGGTACAAGATATTTCTATCCTAGAAATAATTTGTAAAGCATCATTATTATTGTCGAAATTTATTATAATGATAACCCAACCACTTTAATTTACCTTAAACATTACTTCAAATGTTTGTAACCCTTGGTTTCATAAACAACGTTCACTCATCAAGTATGCCTTGATTCCCTAGTCATTAGAAATATTATGACCCCATACTTTTACCATTCAATATCCTCTAAGCACAATTATTTTCATCTTACACTTTTTCTCTTGCAACATAATTTCTAGTCTTTATCAATTCCAATCAATATCTCTACTTGTCATCATACTTTCAAGTAAATGTGCAAATAAATTTCATATACAAATACTTTATCTATAATAGTGTTAAAGTCTTCTGAGGTCACAATTTTATTTTATTTTATTGTCTTTCCATAATACCACAAAATTAGCAGTAGAAAGTCTCCATTACATGATCAACTAATTCTGTAATTTTCTTGACCTCCATGAGACATTTTTAGTATAATTATTTTCTTATTCCTTTTAAGAATGTTGTTTTGGAATGGTAGCTATACCATTTGAAGTTCTAATTACTTCATCCAAATTTAAGCTAGACTCTTAGGAGATTACTATAAAATAAAATTTCCATTGAATATCAATAGAAATACTTTTATTAAATCGAGATCAATCCACTAGTTCACATACACAGCCCCAGTAGTCATTACATACCTTGTCCAAATATTACAATCCAAATTACAAAACAATCAATACAATCTTCCTCAAAGTAAATACCCTGACTAGTAGTTCGGTGATGATTATCCTCAAGTCTTGAGCTTTCAATCTTTCTTAACTATATCTGAGATATTGTAAATGTTTGATATTGTAAACATTCAAACATTTACAATATCTCAGCAAGCTATGCTTGGTAGGGTATCAACAGTTCATTATATCCATGATATAAATCAATTTATACATTAGATAACCATTTTATCCTTCACTCATCATATGAATTATATGTATATATTACATATAAATAAAACCATTGAAAATTGTCAATATAGTCAATATCATCAATAATATCTCATTTCCAAACTGATTTCAATATTAACATTAGGTGTTAATATATAATCATACCGTATTGGGAATGATCCTCCAATATAACATAGGTAATAACTTTTACTGGGCATCTCATCATGCCATAAAATAAGGCATCTCATTATGCCATAATTAATTACATCATAGTGCAAAATAATCAAAGGAGTACCATGCTCACAATCTCAATCCATACAGCGTGCTCGGATAACTGCATAAACACTCCACTGATACCACAATGGAAAATGCAAATCCATGTTCGTATGGGGTGAACCATGGCTATCATAGTGGTGGCCTTCCCACAATTGCCCCACCCGGTGTTTTGCCTCTCTTTAGGCATGGTATCATCATCATAATTAGTTTCGGAGAGCAGGTGGCCAAACCCTCACAACTCTCGTAGCATTGGCATCCCCAGCCATAAGCCTGTCTTAAAACAAAATTACAAGCCTCCATGCTTATATGGAAAATAATATTTCAATACTTACAGACTATGTGTCTGGTTATGGAAGACATGCCTATAACTTCTTTCCTTAAGATTTGGGGGTCCAACTTATATAGTTCAAATCTTCCCATTCTACCCATTAAGTAATTTTATAATTACTTAATCAATCCCTTTGTATTCATTTTAACATCATTTGTTGATTCATAATAATACCAAGGCAATTATAATCAAAACACATTTATCAAGATAAGATCAAGTGTAAAATACATGTATCTTATATATTGAATATATTCTTAAGGTCCACCTACCTTTACTTTCAACCATCCATCTTTTCATTGATCTTGATCAACATATCCTTCATATATCCATCAAATCATATGTATAGAGTCATTCCTCAACTCATTTATACTTCCTAACTATTCTTTTGATCATCCTTGCATAGGATGATTTGAATCTTGTTCCTTGGATCATATTGATCAAGGATCTAATCTATTGATCTAATATTTATGCTACTTCAAAACATACATACAATATTATGATTCTTATTATTCTTGATCCTTCAAGATCTCCTTATGGATCTTATTTGATCTTTGATTATCTTAATTACCATTTTTATTAGGATTAGATAGTTTACTATCCTTTTATGATCTTATTATTATTCAACCAGTTGATGTTTTATTGATTGAAGATAATTTATGAAATCTTAATTCTAGACAGCTCCTCCTTATTTCAGAATTGACTAAGGCTTACCAGTTAAAAGCTGCTCACATAGTGGTTAATTCAATCCTCATGTAAGGAGGCGTTTAGACCTCACAAAGGTCGTCAGAAGGCGAGGAAAGAGCGAGGTTCTATTAGAGAACCCCCTTAACCACCATGTTCAACACTTACTAGGGTGACCTTAGCTCAACCTTATTAAGGTTCCTATGAGCATTAAACCCTAAGTACTCTTGCTATTTGATTTTAATTAAATTCATGAACATTTAAAATGTCATTTTTATTCAGATCTATCACATTCACTTAATGTGATATCATCACTAGATCATTAATGCATATCATCCTATGATGTGATCTTTCTTGATCCAACCGACCAAGAAGATCTTAAGTCATTTTATCAAAATTAAGGGCATAGAACTTGATCTATCCAAAATTAACCACATCAGGCCATTCAATCCATATGATCTTAACTTAAGATCATCATTTAAATTGATTTTCATGGTCTGATCATGCTTGATTGGTTAGATCAATAAATCCATGATCATTTTTAAGATTTCTCATCCATTAAGGTTAAATTTCTTAATTCATCCCTGATCAATCACATCTAACTCTTAATTACATGTTCCCTCATTATTAAATCACTAATGGATCAGAAATCCAAGTTCTAATCATGCTAAATTTAACTGATCGTGAGAATTAGTACCACTTTTTGTGATTTACAAAATTTTTCATGAATAAAACTTAAATTTTATGTTTTCATCATATTCTACTCTTCACCAGGAATCCTTAGCTTCTTTCCAATCTTGATTTGGAGTTAAATTGAGCTATGAATTAGATTTTGATCTTTTTAGTTAAAAATAAGGGCCCAAATTCAGTCTATGTCAATCAACGGCCTACCCCCATTACTAGTGATTTCCAGTGTACAAAGCGGGGTGACCTACAATAGCCGAGACATCCAATCTAGACCATCAGATCAACTCCTTCCTCAATCTCCCATATTTGAATGATCCACTGTCTCAAATTTCATCCATTGGGGTTTTTGGACCATAGGAATCCATCCAATGGCTCAAAAACTCCAAACAATTATGTTTTACTAGAGCTTTTAGGCTTGATCACCGGTACTGGATTCACCAGAGAAATCTTGTTGGAAAATTCAGCCCAATGATCTTCTTGCCTTAAAAACTACCATAATAGTTAGAGGGGAGGATGAGGAACCTACTTGAAGTGTCCAAAATTGAATAATTAAGCCAAAAAAATAGATCCATGTTGGAAAATATACAGTTGCTAGACATACTATTTTTCGGTGATTTCACCAGTTAATACACCTCTGATTGTTGTCAAATCTTACGGCTTTGATAGATCAGGTCAGCCTGAACCCATCCAATGGTAAAGATTGAATTCTAATGATCCAATGTGGATGACTAATTGAATTAGTGTTTTCAAGCAAACAACTCTATTCCATCAGAGAAGATGAGTCTGCAGACGCACCCAATGGCCCGTGAGGGAATATTCCCTCTAGTGCATCCGTAGACACACTCTGCGACTATAAAGGGAAGAGATAGAGAAAGAAAAAGGGAAAGAGAGAGGAAGAGGAAGAGGAAGAGGAAGAGGGAGAGGGTGAGTGGGAGAGTCTTGGGGATGTTTTGCAATTTCATGTAGTCTGTAGGAGGGGTATTTATAGGGTTATTTTTGCATTATTTTAATTAAAATTTTAATTATTTTTCTTTTAAATGATTTTTCACTTTTCTTATTAAAATCAAAAGAGATTCCTCGTCATGTTTATTCTTCATCATTGATATTCCCTGAGCTAGCTATCTACAAGCTCACCCAAATTTTGTGAACCCCACACAAAAGTGAATTGACCATTTTACCCCGGACAATAAATGTAAATTCACAAAAATTACAAAAAATAGGGATTTTTCACCTGACCGCAGATTTCAGTGTGCTTATAGTCATTCTAACCAGTTTCCCATGAATGATTCCAAATATCTATGTTTCAAGACTTGATTATTTTTCTAAAAATTAATATTATATTAAATTTAATATTCTACCTCAATTTTCGTAAAAATTCTAATTAATTCCAGAAAAATTGGGGTTTTTACATTCTTCCCCACTTATTGAAATTTCATCCTCAAAATTTAATATAACAACTCACTTATGAGTTATTGTCATCTCATTTATAATTTTTCTCCTACACCATGTTCTGTGAAATATTGACACTTAAGGAAATATTTTATTCCCCTTCTAACTCAGTAATCGTATTACCTTTTCCATAAAGGTAGACTTTATCAAAGTCATAAAACTTGTTAGATAATTTAACCATCCAGGTTAAATCATAACTACTAACTTGACATTTTCTAACATTTCAAAATGACTAATTCCTCTGAGTAATCCCCTTTTCTTATTTCATATTTCCTTTGACTGGCGTCATCAATCTTTACTTTACCAATCAGTAATTCTCATAATATATTTCTATCTTATATTTACTCCCCATTTCATTCAAATAGAAATACTCCTTAACATAACGTCCAAGGTATGGATAGTTCTTTGACTATCAACCAGTGGTAAAATGTTAAATCTCAATTGAAGTAATTTATATTCTTTGTATAACCTTCCAATATTTGGAAGTAAATATTTCATCTCAATTCGAAATATCCCAATTTGAAATATTCACTCTTCTATAGCATTTCCTTTTGATGATATTTCATTCCTCAAGTTTTCACTATCATCTTGTCATAACTTTTGTAAAATCTATTCTTTTAATATCACTTGAGTCATATCAATATTCTTGATGTTATCATAATCAATGATTTACCCTTTTCACCTTATAGGTAACATTAATGTTACAAATTCTAAACAGTATACTTGAAATCCATTATAAAGCATCCACAATGACTTTTCTATATCCTTTCTAACTCCTTATATCAAAAACCACAGTAACTTTCTTAACTCCGATTAAGGATCAACATCAATTTTATCCTCAGAATTCATATGTCATAAAAATCTACTTTCTCTAGCTAGTCTTTACACTTACCAAATTTGGTAAACAGTTTAATTCATGAGGTTTCAAAGTAAATCCATATATCTTCAATGCATACTATTTCTCATTTATCCAAGAAAACTTTTCTTCATCAAATTCATGAATATCATTTATCCCAAAAATATAACTCAAAATTTATATTGAGTTTTGGATGATGTCTTTCATTTCTAACTCACAATTTATGCGAGTTGAGGTTACTTAACCTCCTCAATAACATTATTCAGCATTTTAATTAGTGCATAATCACAATAATCTATCCTTTTTCTGATAGTATTTGGTGTTCTTCAAAATAACTTATTTGGTCAAATATACCCTTTATATTATAGTCCTTAACTTTTATTCAGATCATCTTATGCCATTTTCTAAAATACCATAAAAAATTGAGTTATAAGAAGTAATAAATCAATAATAACTCAATCTCATATTAGATTGAAAATCTTGAAAAATCCTCAATATGTCTTGGAATTTTCTAACTATATCCTTCTCCACAATCTTGAATTATTCATCTTGTATAATCACCACATTTATCTCAAAATGCTTGACTTTCAAAATGAAGTGTTTAACTTCTTGTATTTGTTTATAGAGTCTTATTTCTCATATACCATGACTGTGTCCTCATCAATGTGAAAAATGTATATATATATATATATATATTTAATCCATAACTATTCCAATATACCAAAATCAATCATATTAGTAGTACAAGATCAATATCCATCTTAATTCTGATGAATTCTTGTGCTGACTCATCCACTGAGTCATTTTAGTAAATTCATATTTGATGTATAAGATGTATGGACTATGATCTCATTGTAAACCATATACTATCATGGTTAACTTGTTTTTCTAAAAATTTTAGGATTGGAATTTTCTATATTCACTATTCTTCTTTGTCTGATTTATCTCTAAATTTTTCTCACGTTTAAAACCATTCTTTCTTACTCCAGAAATTAATCATTTATGTATCAAAATTCTTCTCCTTTACTGATTTTGGAAAGAAATGCTCACTATTTCCTTAAATTATTCTCAAGTAATATCTATTCCTTAGAAATTTTGGTTTTACCTTTTTTTTATAAAGGTTGGAATTTTTCTTAACCTTACTAACTCACTGACTAGAGTTATCACATCTTTGTTATACCTTAAATCTTTCAATGCTAAATTTATAATTGATGCAATTTCATAGGAGATAAGAGAGTGTATAGATCCTTAATCAAATAGTACTTTTTCATAGTTATCTGATATAAACAAAGTACCTTCAATCACTGCATTTGAGGTTTGGGCTTGACCGTCAATAATAGCAAATATTCTCCCTTGAGGTCTAGGGACATTCTTTGGTTTCACCTCTTTGATAATCAATTGTTTGTTGCAGTTATTTGCCATGTGTCCCAATTGCCCACATTTATAACACTGGATTGGAGGTCTTTGTTGTATTGGATTGGGGCATATACTCCCAAGGTGGAATCTTCTATACTTGGGACAATGCCTCTGATTTTGTCCAAAGGTGGGATTTCCTTGAATTCTTGGTGGCTTGAAATTATTCATGGGCTTCTTGCCTTTCTTACAAAGTCTCAGATTAAAGTTTCCCATCTCTACTCTTTTCCCGTATTGATTTTGCTTAAAATCCTCATTAAATCTGGAGGCCATTTCTACACATTCCACTAAAGTCGTGGGTTTGGTACCCAACAACTTAGTTCTTAGTCCTGGATGAATTCCTCATAGGAATCTGTTATGTATTTGCCTATCAATACCATAGATATGTGGTGCAAACCTCTTCAACTATATGAATTTCTTTTCATACTCTCCAACAGACATACTCCCTTATTGTAGATCAAGGAATTCTTTTTCCTTTCTTGCTTGAACGTGAAGAGGAAAATATTTGTTGTTGAAAACCTCTTTAAATTCTTCCCAAGAGATATTTTCTGGGTTTGAAAGGAAATTCCTCTTTGTTGATCTTCACTAGAAAGCAACTTCTTGTTTCAGGATATAAGTGGCCATTTTGACTTTTACCTCTTTTGGAGTTCGTAAAACCTCAAAAGCTTTCTCCACCTCATATATCCATTCCTTAGATTTTTTAGCATCGCCTTTTCCATTATAACCTATCACCATTTTCTGAAATCTTTCCACCATTTTGTCCAACTTCTCTAGTGATAATTGAAAATTTCTAATTACTTCCATAGGTATAAGTGAAGAATGATCCTGTACTGGTGTTGGAGTATTATTTCTTTGAACAGGTCTGCTGAGCCCCACTTCATGCTAAGCTAGAGCTAGTGCACTTTATATTGCTACAGGCTATATAGGTGCCTGAGGTTGTTGAAGATGGGGAAGAAGACCCTGCAGTACTCTTGTTATAATTTTCTCAACATTATTTTCTTGAGATGTATTCTCCATATTGGAATCACTAATCCTCTAAGCCGTCCTCCTAGTTCTCTTAGGTGGCATCTACTTATAAATCAAAATTTCTATATAAACACTTTATTTAACTAATTCTATCCTAACTTAAATTTGGATTGTCATCTTAATATTGGACATATTGGGGCTATGAGTGACTGGATGAACTGCTCTGATACCAACTGTGATGACCTGGGTTTTTAAAACACATTTTCATAAATATTTGTAAAGGTAGGGCCCTGATTTTGAGACTCTTTTAAAATTCAAACAGTAGAAACATATTTTCTTTGAAATTAATTTGTCAAAAACTCGAGTGTCATCTCAAATTAATTATCATACATAGATTTTTGTATAAAATAAAATGTCCATTGAATATCAATAGAAATACTTTTATTAAATCAGGATCAATCCAGTGGTTCACATACACAGCCCCTGTAGTCATTACATACTTTGACAAATATTACAATCCAAATTTCAAAACAATCAATACAATCTTCCTCAAAGTAAATACCCTGAGTAGTAGTTCAGTGATCATTATCCTCAAGTCTTAACCTTTTAATCTTCCTAAACTATATATGAGATATGGTAAACATTCAAACATTTACAATATCTCAGCAAACTATGCTTGGTAAGGGATTTAAGAAATATATTCAATATATCCCCAAATCAACAGTTCATTATATCCATGATATAAATCAATTTATACATTGGATAACCATTTTATCCTTCACTCATCATATGAATTATATGTATATATTACATATAAATAGAACCATTGAAAATTCTGAATATAGTCAATATCATCAATAATATCTCATTTTCAAACTAATTTCAATATTAACACTAGGTGTTAATATATAATCATACAATATTGGGAATCATCCTCCAATACAACATCGGTAATAACTTTTACTGAGTATCTCATCATGCCATAAAATAAGGCATCTCATTATGCCATAATCAATTGCATCATAATGCAAAATAATCAAAGGACTACATGCTCGCAGTCTCAATCCATATAGCACGCCGAATAATTACATAAATACTCGACTAATACCACAATGGAAAATACAGATCCATGTTCGTATGGGGGAACCATGGCTATATCATTATCATAATCAGTTTTAGAGAGCTGGTGACCAAACCGTCACAACTCTCCTAGCATTGGCATCACCATACATAAGCATGTCTTAAAACAAAAACACAAGCCTCCATGCTTGTATGGAGGCTTGTGATAGGACATGCCTATAACTTCTTTCCTTAAGATTTGGGGGTTCAACTTATATAGTTCAAATCTTCCTATTCTACCCATGAAGTAATTTCATAATTACTTAATCAATCCCTTTGTATTCATTTCAACAACATCATTTGTTGATTCATAATAATTCCAAGGCAATTATAATCAAAACTCATTTATCAAGATAAGATCATGTGTAAAATACATGTATCTTATATATTGAATATATTCTTAAGGTCCACCTACCTTTACTTTCAACCATCAATCTTTTCATTGCTCTTGATCATCATGTCCTTCATATATCTATCCAATCATATGTATATAGTCATTCCTCAACTCATTTATACTTCCTAATTATTCTTTTGATCATCCTTACATAAGATGATTTAGATCTTGTTCCTTGGATCATATTGATCAAGGATCTAATCTATTGATCTAATATTTATACTACTTCAAAACATACATACAATATTATGATTCTTATTATTCATGATCATTCAAGATCTTCTTATGGATCTTGTTTTATATTTGATTATCTTAATTACAATTTTTATTAGGGTTAAATAGTTTACTATTCTTTTATGATCTTATTATTATTCAACCAGTTAATGTTTTACTGATTGAAAATAATTTATGCACTCCTAACTCTAGACAGCTCCTCCTTATTTCAAAATTGACTAAGGTATACTAGTTAAAAGCTGTTCACTGAGTGGTTAATTCAATCCTCATGCAAGAAGGCATTTAGACATCACAAACGTTGCCAGAAGGTGGGGGAAGAACAAGGCTCTATTAGAGAACCCCCTTAACCACCATGTTCAACATTTACTGGGGTGACCTTAGCACAACCTTCTTAAGGTTCTTATGAGCATTAAACCCTAAGTACTCTTGCTATTTGATTTTAATTAAATCCATGAACATTTAAAATGTCATTCATGGGGTTTATTATTTTCCTAATTTGGTCCATGGAAATGACATTCCGTATATTGTCCTACTAACTATAGCCCTTACTATCATTAAGTCCATGTCTATATTCATTATAAATGTTCATCATTATCCATTTTCATTTAATTACATTTTTCATGTAATTTACATAACATGAACATTAAAGCGTAAATAAATAAATTTAATAATTAAATCTACCAATAAAATAAAAGAAAATTTAAAATAAAATATCATAACTCACATGCTCATTTGAATTTATCATATTTGTCCATTTTGATCCAATGATCATATTTTGGTTTCTATTCATTTTTCATCTCATTAAGGGTTTTAATCTTAATCTTTCATTTTTGTTCAAATCTATCACATTCTCTTAGTGTATTATCATGACTAGATCATTGATGCATATCATCCTATGATCTGATCTTTCTTGATCCAATTGATCAAGAAGATCTTAAGTCATTTTTATCAAAATTAAGGGCATAGATCTTGATCTATCCAAAATTAGCCACATCAAGCCATTCAATCCATATGATCTTAACTTAAGATCATCATTTAAACTAGTTTTCATGGTATGATCATGCTTGATTAGTTAGATCAAGTAAATCCATGATTATTTTTAAGATTTCTCATCCATTAAGGTTAAATTTCTTAATTCATCTCAGATCAATCATATTTAAGTCTTGATTACATGTTCCCTCATCACTAGATCACTAATGAATCAAAAATCCAAGTTCTGATCATGCCAGATATGACTGATCTTGGAAATTAGTACCACTTTTTGTGATTTACAGAATTTTCCATGAGTAAAACTTAAATTTTATGTTTCCTTAGATTCTACTCTTCACCAGTAATCCATAGGTTCTTTTCAATCTTGATTTGGATTTAAATTGATCTATGAATTAGATTTTGAAGTTTTCAATAAAAAATAAGGGCCTAGAATTCAGTCTAGGTCGATCAGTGGCCCACCCCCATTATTGGTGATTGCTGGTATATGGGGAGGGGTGAGCTGGGATAGCCGAGATGTCTAATCTAGACCGTCGGATTAGTTCCTTCCTCAATCTCCCAGATCTAAATGATCCACTATCTTAGATTTCATCACTTGGGGTTTTTGGACCCCAAGAATCCATCCAACGGCTCAAAAACTCCAAACAATTATGTTTTACTAGAGTTTTCAAGCTTGATCACTGGTACGGGATTCACCTAAGAATTCTTGCTGAAAAATTCAGTTCGGTGATCTACTTTCCTTAAAAACTATCAAAATAATTAGAGGGGAGGATGAGGAACCTACCTAAAGTGTCTAAAATTGAAGAATCAAGGTGGAAAAGAGATCCACTCCGAAAAATATATAGTCACTGGACTTACTATTTTTTAGTGATTTCATCATTTAATACACCTCTGGTCATTGTGATATCTTAGGTCTTTGATAGATCAGGTCAGCCCTAACCCATCCAATGGTAAAGATTGAATTCTAATGGTCTAATGTGGATGACTAATGGAATTAGAGTTTCCAGATAGAAAACCATATTCTGTTGGGGACGATGAGTCTACAGATGTGCCCGATGGCCTGTGAGGGAATATTCCCTCCTGTGTGTCTGCAGACATGCTCTGCGACTGTAAAGGGAAGAGAGAGAAAAAGAAAGAAAAAGGGAAAAAGAAAAAGAAGCAAAGAGAGAGGAAGAGGAAGAGGGAGAGGGAGAGGGAGAGCAGGAGAGTCTTGGCGATGTTATGCAATTTCATGCAGTCTGTAGGAGGGGTATTTATAGGGTTATTTTTGGATTATTTTAATTATTTTTATTTTAAATGATTTTTCCACTTTTCTTAATAAAATCAAAAGAGATTCCTCACCATGTTTATTCTTCATCATTGATATTCTCTGAGCTAGCTGTCCACTAGCTCACCCAACTTTTGTGGACCCCACACAAAAGGGAATTGACCATTTTACCCTTATGCTAAATATAAATTCACAAAAATTACAAAAAATGGGAATTTTTCACCTGAGCTCAAATTTTAGCGTGCTTATAGTCATTCTGATCAGTTTCCTATGAATGATTTCAAATATCTATGTTTCAAGATTTGATTCTTTTTCTAAAAATTAATATTATATTAAATATAATATTCCACCTCAATTTTCATAAAAATTCCAATTAATTCCAAATAATTCTAGAAAATTTGTGGTTTTCACACTAAGAATCAGTTTAATCCCATGAACATACTATTTTAGTTCCATTGTCAATCTCTACCTCATAGTCTATTAAACAATCTATGCCCAAGATAATATTAAGGTCTATCATGCTCAATAGGATTAAATCAACACTAAGTTCCTAGTCTGATACATAAATAAATACATATTGTAAGAATCCGTGTGCTCTTAATGGTTCTTCTACTTGAGCATCAACCCCCAAATATAAACTTGATTTATATGTAATGCAATCCATTCATGATACCAGAATGTATGGGATTAGGGTGGGTATGCGATACTTTAACAAATTTACTTAGATTAAGAGAGTAACTCTCACAACTACACTTGGTCATGACTCTACTCTTTAATGATGGGGGGACTCTTTCTAGACTTCTCTAGACTGGTTCCTACTGAGATCATTCATCCTCCTTCCACCATGGACAATTTTAGAGGAAATTAATTTTCTTAGCACAAGAGAAACAACATTATTTTTTTATGTGGCAAGGCTTGCCTAGATTGTGGTCCCTACAATTGATACATATTTTGTGGACCTTCTTCTTTACCTTGATGTTCTATGATAATGATTCTTGAGACTAAAATTTCTTTACCTATCTCTGAACAATGAGCTCGACCAACTCATTCACCATGTGCTTTTGTGTTTCTATGTTAATGGAAGTATTGTCATCTGTTTGTTTTCCATTTTCTTGTTTCCTAGAGACAGCTGTATTTTCAACAACCAAAGACCTAATAAATTTGTAATCTTATGTTTTGTTTAATTGTCCTGGGTCTCATTTTCTAATTATTAGCTTTCATGATTTTCTTAACTAGACTACCTAATGAAAGTGAAACATCCACACTTATTGTTGACTCATTATGGTTTTCTAATTGTTTGGCTATGAACAGTATAAACTATGCTTCGATAACAACTATGGCAACCAAGCTTTTGGAAATAGTTTTTCATGATTCTTTTAAAAAATGTTAGGAATTCCTTTCTTTTTTTTAATGATTAGAAAATTACTATATGCTAGATTTCAAAACTACCTCTTCAAGCCTAAAGACATAAATAATTCTCAACCAATCTACAAGTAAAGTCATTCAAAAGCTGAAAAGAGCACATAAATAGGACCGACTTGTCAAAGCCCAAAACACTAAATAGTCCAAAATCTAAATATAAAATAGAACTTAATTTCTTAACACATATGTAGTAAACAATCCCTTAAAAAAACATAACATTTAATCTAAACTAATCTTCTACTCTAGCTCCTCGTACTTTGATTTCTTTCCAAATTTGCTTCCCTTTTTCTATCTATTGAATCTACTCTTTAGAAGTGGCACCTGAAATATTTTGGGGTTGGGTACAACCTCTCAATTTGCAAACCACTTAACTAGTTTTGAAAACTATCAGTAATCAGGTTTCCATCTTTTAAAACCAATGCATATAACAAATACATTTTCACAACAAATCAATATCAAATAGGCACGATAGATAATCTCAAGATATCATCATATATCACAAGGATTTAAATCACATATCAAAATGGTAGTGTCCTCCCCAAATTCCATAAAGGCTAGTGGTCTAACCCTTGAAAATGACTGACATGTTAAGTCACATTTCCACACACAACAAATCGGCATATGTGCATGTAGAAAGAAGTCACCCTCCAACTGTGCTTGACCTTGGATACATATGGTTGAACACCCATTGTCATGGGGCCATTTATTTAGAATTAAGTAGTATGCCCATGACACATACTCTTGTAAATGGTCTATGGTTTTTGGATAGTATCCTTGTAGACCACCTTAAATCCCTAACATTGTTCTTAGAGAGTCCAACTCTCACATGACTAATCATAGCCAATTCCACTCTCAAACACTCCATCATGGAGCTCAACTCATCATGAATTCTCATGAGACAACTGAATCTCTTTAGTGTATACACATTGCTCATCATAAACTATCATGAGTCACACAAACACAAATCAAGCATCATGCCATATAGCATCTCAAGTGTGTCATACAATTCATATGAGAGATTCAAAACATCATATATCATTCACATATATCTCATTCATATCATTCCTATGGCCCTTTAGGTATTTTAAGTCCCAACTTTTCATGGCTTCAAATTAGGTATCTTAATTGATATATTTGGAGTTTACAACTAATTCTAATTAGTAATTTCTAACTAAAATCTATCTACCAAAAGAAGTCCCAATGGTAGTCATGTTACTCCTCAAACTCTAGGGTGGAAATGTATAAATTTAACAATTTGAACTTTGTTTGAAATAAGAGGTTTCAAAAATTCATTTTCAACTATTATTTTGAAGTCCTTTTATTTGAAAATATGATTTTTTTTTATCAAAAACTCACAACTAAAACTAAGAAACAAGTTTTGAAAAGTAGGTATAAAAATAAGGGTAAAATTATCCAAAAGTTTGGCTAAAAATTCTTAGGAACATCTCAGATAAAACCTACACTTAAAACCTTGTTTTCCATGCATAATTTATACTAGAATTATTAAACCCATAATACTTCTGGCTTCCAAAAAATTCCATGAAAAAATTGAGTTCAAAGGCATTCAAAAACACTGAGATTTCAAAGCTCCAAACATGTACTATAGTGAGCTAAAACACGTTTGGAAACTTGGCTTTAAACTCATGATTTTTAGGATATGGTCATGAGATATTTATTTAGAATTATGACCATTTATGAGTATATATTTATTTAAAAACACTAAAATAGCAAGACATAGGGTTAAAACAGTGAACATTTCTCATAATTTCCAATAGTAAAACCACTATAGAACTCAACCAAAATGACCCCAAAAATGAATATTTTTCTCACCTATTATTCACTAATATTATCAAGCATGAAAATTTCAATAGCATGATATAAATTTTCAAGAAAAACAAGTTCATTTACCTATGTAAAAGTGTCTATATTAGAAACATGGCATGTTGAGAAACTGAAAGTGCATGTAAGGACTCATTCTAATTCTTACCTCATAAAACATATCAACATGGCATGAAAACTACATATTCGACTTAGATATGACTCAAATCATCAGATAAAACTTAAGAAGAACACATATCATGAGCCAAGGACAAACGCCAATGAAAAAAAAAACACTTGTAATGTAATGTATAAACATTATTTGGGAAGTCATGCAAACTCCTGCTAAAAATCATGTAAAAACACCATATTTTTCTTCAAATGTTTCATGCTTATTTGAAAAACTCTTAGTTTAGAGAGTTCCAAGATGCCTACTTGATATTCACCAACTCATGAGGTTTTCTACGATCTTGTTATCCAAGGTTGAAATGCATCTCATCAATCTTCCTTCAATGCTTCAACTTTTCTCCACCTTTCTCAACTCAACTCCATACATATTCTCTTTACTTCTCTCTCTCTCTCTCTCTCTCTCTCTCTCTCTCTCTCTCTCTCTCTCTCTCTCTCTCTCTCTCTCTCTCTCTCTCTCTCTCTCTCTCTCTCTCTCTCTCTCTCTCTCTCTCTCAATCATGTAACACTAGTTAAAGATTTCCCCAATCTGGGCATTGCACGTATATATAAGCTATAGGGTTTCCAAGTGACTCATTTGCTTAGAGCCCTAGGCATTATGAGTTTATAGTTTGCGCACTTCACATTTTTAACAACTTGGAAGCTCTTAGTCCTGCTGAGATGCTCCTCTTATACACACATAGCAGGTTCCTATCCAAGCTTAAACCCCTTTTTAATTCACCTTGGATTCCCTTTTCCAATATGGCAACTAGCTTCCCAAGTGGGTAGACACCTATACCTTTGGCGCTTCCTCTCCTATTGCTTGACTGCCAAGCATCCTTGCTTGGTAGCCCTAAAGGTGACACCCATACTCTATTTCTAATTGTGTGTGAGACATTACTAATTAACTTGATCTCTTATATGTTAGTGAACCCAATTATAATGAAATCTTAATCATTCATCTACCATGGAATAGAGTACCTAAAAACATTGTGCCTCACCCTTATTTCTTAGCTGCTACGTCTCCACTTGGTAGCCCTAGGAAGTGGCATTTTTCTCCTTGGCACACATGGCATCTATGGCACAGTTGGCCTATCATTCACACATGTTCCCTTGAATTATAATGCTTAGGGGATCTAGGTGTTATAGACTATAGACTAACATCTCACATTCACACAATCTCAATGTCCAAACAAATCAATTTCAAATAACAACATTTATAAGCAATATACTTATGGAATTAAAATTTCAAGGTATTACAGGTTTTGACCTCTTTAGACACAGGGCCCATTCACTTAATGTCTTACCTTGGGACCCAAATAGCCAAACATCTCCACTATAGGATGGTATTTAATTTTCTTAGAATCTTGGATTCTAAATCTTGACTCTAAGGAAAGAAAGAAAGGATTTCTAAGACTCTGGGAAAAGTCTAGGTATTATAAAAAATAAAAATAGAAAGAAAGAAAAGTGGAAGTAAGAAAGAGAGAAAGGAATGAAAGAAGATAGAAAGGGAGGAAGGGGGAAAGAGGGGAAGAATAAGAAGAGAAAGGAGAAAGAAATTGATACCCTCCCCTTGTGCTGAGAAGTAGTCTATGATAGAAGAAAAATGCAAGGAGAAGGGAAAGAACTAGGAAAGAACACAAACAAACTATGTGAAATCTGATATATACATAATTATTACAAATAATACTCTTAGAAATTGCACTTTCAAACCCTATAGTCACTTAATTTATCATTAATAAGGGTTTATTTTCATTGTGCAATGTTAGGGTTGAATGGAGGAAATTATACATTTTTTTATGATTTGAAGCTTGCAAAAGAAGCTAGTTTGTTATTGTATATCTAAATCAAATGGAAATGAATTGATCAGATCAATTTTAGAGGATCTTTGGATGACTCAAATCAAGTTAAGAAGTAGTGGATTGTGCTTTAAAATATTTCAAGTGCAAAGTGTGTCCATATTATTTTTAGCACGTTCACATGCATGTAGTCTACCACCTCACC
The DNA here is from genome assembly GCA_035236585.1 of Warburgia ugandensis. Lineage (NCBI taxonomy): Eukaryota > Viridiplantae > Streptophyta > Magnoliopsida > Canellales > Canellaceae > Warburgia > Warburgia ugandensis. The sequence continues at coordinate 30,773,714 of CP141135.1, forward strand.
AAACTTCAATGTGAAGCCATGCAAGTCTCAAGATGTCACATGTCCCCTCCCATTGAATTCAAAAACTTTGCAAGTCTCTTTTTAAGAAAGTCTCTTTTGAGGGTTATAAATAATTTCATACTTTCTTCAACGCATATTACTTTGCAAGATTCATGTATTCTTTATTTTGGTCAAAATGCCAAGAACCAACTATGAGTATTACCTTCTTTCCTAAATATTTATTTATTCAAATAGGTTTTACGAAAGCTAGGAAATGATATAGGCCATCCTTGTTTTAACCCAGAGGCATAAAACCTACCTAGTTTATTAAATACCACTTTTTAGACGTCAAGCCTCTTGGTAAGCCTTTTCTTTCTTAAACCCCATTTACCCTAACCAAAGAAAACCCAGTAAGAATATCCATTACCTACCTTTCAAAAATGAGTACGGATGATATAAAAGTTTAGAAAAAGGAAAAAAGTCAAAGAAGTGAAAAATATCAAAAGTATAAAGAAAAGTGTTCCTTCTTAGAAAAGTAAAGAAAGTATGAGAAAAAGTAAAGGAAAGAAAAGTTGAGAAAAGAGAAAGGAAAAATAGAGGAGATATTCACTTCAAGTACAACCAAAAGTAAAGTTGTCCAATAATAGCTAATGATCGCTACTCAGATTTGAAACTTTGAATCCTTATACCCTTCTTTTTAGAACTTGCTCCAAGCCTACTTTTTGTCCTATCTAAAGACCTATTGATCTCAAGGTGGAAAATAGCCTGAATGAGGATATAAATAGGAAGGAATTAAGATGAACTATGCCTATTAGTTTTGGTAATGGTATCCATTCTAAGGGGTCATATCTTTGTCTCTTTAGTGCTTATTATGTTACATGAATAATCTGTATCTTTGGATCTAGTCACATAGTGAGAGAATTTTCTTTGACCCCCTTTATCTGAGAGCTTTATTTTTGAGTGTATACTAGTGATTAATTGAGGTTAAGTCAATATACCAATGGAGTATAAACAATTTTTGAAGTACAATTCATGAATTTTACATCTATTATTCCAATTTTTGAAATCCAATTCTAAACAATATACAAATAATTTTTCAAGATTTTCTAAAGATTAAATGATCAAATTAGAGACAAGAAACATAATTTGAAACCACATGTCAACCTCAGTATACAGTTTCATGCTAAAATATTTAAGATAATATCAACATAAAACATGCATGACTTTAAGTGTATGTTTTCAAATGATCAAATCCTCATGGTAATCTCCCCAAATCATAATATATAGTATATCATAAAATCACATATGTGAATAAATTTTAAACTATGTGAAAGATCCATTATATAACTTGACAAATCAAATGTCATAAGATCCTCAAAATATGAAACCAGTAATAGGTTAAACCGCGAACGTCAACTATCCTAAACTGACAATATCATCATGTGTAAATATGCACCCCTACAAACACATCAGACAATTGGTCATGAGTACTCATCAAAGTAGAAATCTCATGGAACATTATGCTTACAAGCAACTCACTAAATTGTGTGTCTCTAATATCTAGAGACAAGCCACCACAGCCTCCATGGCCACTATGGATATGTCTCAAAAAGGGTACCATGAACACCTCCAGTGCCTCTTTAGGCACAGATACCTACCACCTTTGGTAGTTAGAGGCTAGGAGGCCAAACTCGTACAACCTCTTAGCACAATGCCCATTAGGCTCATTAGCCTGAACACACACACACACACACACACAGATATATATATATCTTAATCCAAATGTGTGACACCCTTAGTTTTCTAAAACCCTTTTGCAATATATAATAATAATAATAATAATAATAATAATAAGAACAATACTATGTTTAATAAAATAGGTAGGATCCTTGATATAAAAAACTCTCATGTAATATAAATATCATAATAACTTCGAAGGACATGCCCAAAATGAAAACCCCTAGGGTCATCTAATCCAAAACCACTAGGATAAACAAAACCAAAGTGACAATACACGGAGCATTGTCAATTTAAAATCACGTCTAATCAAGACATCAGTCATGAAATAGGTAGCAATAACAAAAATATCTATAATCCCCAAGGTTGCATCCATGATCACCATATCCACACACAAAAAGGTGTAAGCATATATACACTATACAATAGTGTGGGTCCAATACCATCCACATAACCATGTCTCTGTATAGGCCAAAATAAGTCTAACAATAAGTAAAAGAGACATGCACCAAATCAATCTCTGAAGTGTTAGATGGCAGATGGTCCTCACTTAGTCAATGTCGCTCTACCTATTTGCCTTAGCGTTGCCGATCTCTAAATCTGAGACATTGCAAGACAAAGTAATGCCTTAATAAGCTATTGCTTGTGTAGGTGATTACAGGTAATAAAACATGCAATAAAATAATTTGCATAGGATATCAGCATCATGGCGAGTCTCATAGAGTAAATTATGTACAAGGCATGTTAAATCATCAAGTATCCATAATGAATAACGCATGAAACCTCATAAGTCTAAAAGAAACAATAATAATCAAAGCATGCTTTTCACCTGATGGTGATTAGATTTGATATTTTTTTATTCAGGTGAGAATCAAAAGTAAATAAGAATTTGTCCACGTCACAATATAAATGCATGTCATGATGAATAGGGCACCCTACATAATCAAGTCCTAAGAGTGTCCACTACACTCATATCACTAACAATGAGTACTCATTCTAATCCCAGGGTTCCTCATCTGTAGTTCGCACACCAGGTAGCTTGCTCAGCCCATAAGCCGCCCCATATCTAGTTGCCGACATAAGCTTCACCCAATATATCCATACCACATGAGCATACAAAATAAGAGTATGGGCTACTATGCTGTAGTGGCAACCACTACAAGGTCTCAACCACTACTGCTCCTATCGACACCGAAACAAGAGACTTCCTCTATCTTACATAAGGGCACAGACTCCGAGTAGGGATTACACATGATACAACCACCTACATACATTGCCGCTTTTTGGGGCAGTTGTCTAATCATAATTATCATAAAATCAGAGAGCAGGTGGCCAACCCTACAACCCTCCTAGCATAGTACCCATCAGTAGAAATATCCGTTATAAAAAATTAAAACATGATATAAACCATAGAAATTTCCATGTGGAATAAATCTCAATAAGCTCGAGTCAAAAGATATGATTACATATCATCCGTCATGTGTAAAATCATGGATAATTGTATAAATTAAGATTTCATGGTATCAAACATGTATAGTGAATATGTTTTAATGAAAACATAGTAGGGCATAAAACACATGCCTCAAAGTTCCCAAATAGTACATCATGATCTATGAAATCATGGAAAATTCCAATGTAATCACCTACCTCAAAAGTGCAGTACTCCAATCATGCATGCAAGCTATATCAATTCACGCACTCTAACATACTTGTCACATCATAAGTCACAATAAGTCATTTGATCACTTGGTATTCTTAAATTCCAAAAATAAGTTAATTCAAGTAATGATTTCCTTGGTCTGGTAGTTAATCCTAGAGTAACGGTCTAGATCATCTGATTAACCCTTAATTAAGACAATCCTGGACTTGATGTTGATTTTTCTAACATCTATACAATCATCCATCATCTTTGATCATCAATTTGAAACATGATTTATTCAATTTGTGTCCCTTGATCAATAAAGGGTTGATTCCTTCCATCTTACGAAGTTTGAAGACGATCCAATAGTTGGATCATTCTATATTACTCATATGTAGCATCTGATCCTCAATTCCAATCATTTTCATCATAATCCATCAAATTTCTATGTTTGTTTAGTGATTTACATGTATACCCATAATTACACATAGATCTAATGGTCGAATCGCCCCCTGATCAACCAGTCCTAAGGCACATGGCCAGATTATCGATCAAGATCCTTGTTCTTGACAATCACTTGAGATGTGTTCTTCTAATCAATTAGATCATCTCATATTTGATGTATACAATTAGTTTCTAAATCTTAATCATCCATTGATAGGGCTAATCTAGGTTATTGGATAGTATTTTGTGATTTGATCAATTTCAAAGCATTCAAATCAAAGTTTTTATGTTAAATCTAGGTTTGCATCATCGAGACAAACTCAATAGATGTCTCATATCATGATCTAGACCACTGTAACTCCCAAAATTGAAATTTTAGTGAATAAACAGTCTAGAATAACTTTTTGGATAAAAAGTCAAAAATTGAGGTCATAGGGACGCGCGCGCAACATGCATATGGAATGCGTCCCGTGGGCATCTCTGTCACTAGGACATGCACCAGAAATGTGCCCTGGTTGTGCCTCTGTCAATGGGATGCACGTGCATTCCTTTATAGCTAGGAACATCACACTCACCACTCGCACATGTGCAGTTGTTCCCAATATATGTGTTGCATAGCACGTCTCCAATCGGGTGTCCTGGATGTTTGAAACACCATCACCAGAGACTACGACTGGATTTCAATTGCTGCTAATGACACATACAATCTCCAAATCTTACAATTTTTATGTCATTTTGATCAAATTTTGGTGTATGTTCATTTTATGACACTTTCATTGACTGATTTTGCCTAAATCTAGGGTTTTAACATATTTTATAAAGTTTATAAATTTTCCCCTTCTTACTATTTTTCTAGTTTTCAGCTTCAACAATTGTTGGATTTCCATGAGATTTGAAGGGTTTGTTCTTGACTTCATCATACACAAAATCAACAGTTCACATCACCAATCTGATATTGTTTCACTAGTTATTTTTCATAAAAACAATACTATTCATTAAGTCACTAGAAAATGGCATCCCATCGTCATTTCCGGTGTCAACAGATGAAAAAATACATGGAATGGCCCGCAATGGAAAGGGGGAGGAGAATGGCAGCCTACCTCCATTGTCATGCTAGGCCAGCAATGCCAAATCCCATCTCCACACAAGGAAAGGGGGCAAGCTTTAACAGTTCTAGGCAGCTGATCGGTGTCGGGGTTTCATCTCCAATGCCGTCGTCAATGGCACGTGAAATGTGAAGTCTTAATGGTAGGGGGAAAACTGAGAGGGGAAATAAATGATGTGGGGGGGAACCCATAAATATCCTATTTATTTATTTATTTATTAAAAAATTTACATTAAATGTAGGTATCATTACCAACATTAATCGCTGGTAATGACAACCATACCCCCTCATAAATGTCTATTAGGTGTGGGTTTCAGTGCCTAATTTGTGGGCCCCACATGTGAATTCTCTATTTTTCCCTCCTTAATTTATTTATTAATATCAAAATTAAAATAATTAGCAAATCTTCATCCTGTCTCCAATTTTAGCATTTTGGTCCATGATTCTATTTCAAAGATTTTCAAATTCTCTGCGAGTCCAATTTTCACAAAACTTCATGAATTGCATAATTAGGCGTTTATATAATTCCCAAAAATGGCGCATGTTACAAAATGTGATTAAATCATATAACCTATCTCTCATGCATAGCAACGCATTCGTGATATTCATCTCAAGATATGGGATTGATGCAATTACAAGAATCATCATTTCTTTCAAAAACATACAACTGCATGTAATGGAATGGGAAATATTATTTTCATTTTCAAGGTAAAAGTATGTGTCATGGTGTGAAGCCATATATATAATTCACATCATCATTTATAAATATTGCATTCTTTAAAAGCTAAAATAATACAAGGCGACAAGATATCAATTTTATGATAGTCAAGTAATCTCAAATCAAAAGCATGATAATCAAATGCTCAGTATGATTTGATTATTTAAAATCGACATATTTTAGTATAGCTAATGACATGCTTAAAATCCCAATGGAAAATATATGTTAAAACTACATACCTCAAACACGACTATCCTAATCATCAGAATCCTCAACAAGCTTAGTTCGTACTAGTCAACTTCCCTTTCAACATGTATGTACATAACAATGTCATTATCTAAGTTACAATTTCTTAATTATAACTTATTTAGTCTTTAATCATCATTAACATGATGATCTTGCCTTTATCTGTAATAACCCCAAATTTTGTAAATACTATTCTAGGCGTTATTATGTGAAATTGGAAATTTGACCCACAGAAAATAAATTTTTGTATTGAAATGGAATTTTGAGTGGAAACATGAATATTTGGAAAGTACTCAAAAAATTGAGTCCAACGACATAAAGAACATTGAAATTGGAGTTCAGATGAATTTCAACCTAAAATTTTACTATTCTAGGATCAGGTTATAATTTTCAAGAAATATATCTTTTCATAGGATAATAATTTGGAACTAAGACTAAAATCATTAGATAGTACTTAGAAAATGGAATCCAACGAGCTAAAGAACGCTAAAAACAGAGTCTGGATGAAGAAGTTATAGGCCTTTGAAGTCAGGGGCAATATCGGGACTACTTGTGTCCCACTCCTTCCCTCTCCAGATTTTGCATCCAATGGAGCACAACTCACTGGTGACGCCTAACCCTAGAGTTTCCTCCCCCGTTCTCTTTCCCCAACACTAAAAACCCTCGCTTCTCAAATTTTTGGCACCGATAGAAAACCCTCTTCCCAATTTCCTCATTCATTTTGCCGGCCATAGCCCCATTGGCGAGCCCACTTCACCGGTACCACTTCTCTCTCTCACACTCTCATCCTCTGGTCAGCCACTATGGGAACCATCCTCCTCCTCTCCTCTTTCCTTTCTCCCCTGACTTGACCCATTGGGGATGGGCATAGCTCGACTGGTAGGATGCACTAGTCTGGGTCCCTTCTTCCCTTTGCTCTCCACCGCAAGGCATAGCCAAGCCTGGGAAGGCTGGGGTGCTCAGATTCCACCAGAGACCACCATTTTTCTCTAGGTTGTCTTCCCCTACGATTCCTAGTCACTGGCATGGCTGAGTTTTCAAGCATCCGACATGCCCAAGTCACACCGGCCACCCGGGCTTATCCCTTTTCCTCATCTTCCCCAGGCGCCAGCATGGCCAGGCTATCAGGTTGGCCGATATGCATATTACCCCTCACCAAATCAGCTGGTGGCTAGGAATTGGAAGCCACCTGACCACCACCATCTCTACCAGTCCCCCTACTATTTTTCGATGGCCAGGATCGAATAGTACTAGTTTCTGTACCAGTCACCATCCACCCCTATTTTCCCTGCTATTTCATAGTCACCCAAGTTGGTCGCCTCTAACTCGATCGGACAAGACCTAGTTTAACCCATGACCTTCAAACCTAGATTTTGAGCAATCCAAGAGGAGTTTTGGAAATTTGAGAGTAGCCTCACCATCCTTGAGTCACGAGAAACAAAACCCATCTTCCCAATTCTTGATCTAAGAAGATCCAACTATTGAATGTACCAGACCATTGATCGAGGGTCAGATCATTGAATCTGTGATGATCTAACTTCATTTTTCCAATCCACATAGTCTATCATGACCCTTAGGAAGTGTAGATCAAGAGTTTTATGAGAGATTTAGGATCATAAGCTCGATTTGAGGAGATTTCACTAATCTTGATCAATGGTAGAGATCCTTGATCAATGGTTGAGATCGATCTAGGATCCAGGTATGGAAATTGATCAAGTTTTATGATCATGATCAATGTAGTTTATTCAATTAGGTCGTTCAGTTAGAAGTTACTAATTGATTGTTTGATTTGGTGGGTCTAGGTAAAAATGAGGATTTTACCATCATGAACGGATGGCGATCAATGCTAGTGGAATTGAAGAGAGCATCACACAAGGTAGGTGAAAATTTAAGACAGCATGTCAATTAATAAGATGCATGTTCTAAACATGATCTTATTTCTGATTATAGATGTTATAAAACTAAAATGGTATGATTGCTATTCGACATGCTTTAAATTGAAATGATGAAATAATGTTAATTAAAAGAATTGCATGTTATAATTGATGCTTATGACTTGTACATCATATATGTGAATTGTGAAATTATGTTTAGGGTACCATGTCAGTATTGATGATGTATGAGTCTACGTTTATAGGATACATCCTTAGTGGGTTAACACCAAATAAGTGAGGATGTTATTCTTGTTATGAAATATATGAATAGGCAAATTGCTTGCTATTATGATTATCTTACATCCGAGCATGGAGGCTTGAGAGTTTTGTTTTATATAGGCATATGCCTAGGGGTGCTATGCTAGGGAAGTTATAAGGGTTTGGCCACTCGCTTCCCAAAATTTGATTATATGATGATACCTTGCCTTATGAGAGGCTAAAAGTTGGGTGGGGAAATTATGGGAAGGCCCCACTATGAAAGTCAACATGGTATCATTGGTGAAGAGGGCAGTTATCTGATCATGCTAGTACGGATTAGACTGCAGCATGGTATTCCTTATATTTGATGCACTATGGTGCTTATATGATGGCAGTATGAGATGCCTTATCATATAAGGCATGATGATATGCCTTATATTATTTTCCCAACAATGGATGGATAATTGTGGACCCCGTATAGTGAGGGGCATGAGGATTATATTGATATACCAATAGAGTCTGGATGATTATGAACCCCACATAATGAGGGGTATGATTTTGAAACCTAGCATAGTCTGAGAATGTAAATTAGATGATATTGATTATATTCATAATTTTGTATATCTTTTAACAATTTTCATATATGTGTATGTATGTTATATGTATATGATTGAGGGCGTAGTTTCATATAAGTTTTATATGGGCATATGAATGAGTAGAACTGTTATCCAAAGTATGGTTCATGGAACTGGATTAGTTTATTTAGATAACAAATAATAATTAAAGATGTTTGATAAATTAATGAATTACTTATAATTATAAAACATGTAGATATTGATAATTATGAAACATGTTAATAAATGATTTATCAATGGATCGTTAATGATTATGAAACATGTAGATATTTGGTTTATAAATGAATTATTGAAATGTGAAACATACAGTAAATCCAATTCAATATAATTTCTATGAAAATGAATATTGTAATTACTATGGAATAATTAATATATCTTAAGATTTAGCATGCTTCGTAAACTCTCCTACCAAGCATAGCTTGCTGAGATATTGTAAATATTTTATGTTTACAATATCTCAGATACAGAAAGATAGAAGAAGATGTACACAACAAGAGGAATCCAGCAACCATACCTCTACGCTCAGGTATATATTTTATCAAAGCTTTTGTATTGTATAGTTAGTCATTTGAAATGTGATATTGGACATTTAATATAATGTTATAGGGTCTATACAAGTGAACCACTAGATGGGTCCTATTTTAAGAAATAAATTTCTATCTTCTAGAAAACTATATATATGTATAGTGTGAGCATAAAGGTGACATCTTGGTTTTTGAGAAAAATGAATTTCAAAGAAACGTTTGTCGCTGTTTTTGTATTTTAAAATTTAGAGGCGCTCCATCGTTTGAAATAAACATGAAAAAATTTAATGAAAAAACCTAGGGTGTCAAATTATCAATCTCTGATCATAGGTATTCCTCTTTATTTATGCCATAATATCAAATCTTTAACATTGATTAAAGGTCAATGGCCCAGATTGTCTAATTGTCCTTAATGCCTATTAAGGACAGATGCTCTGATGTCCAATCTATGGTTAGATCTGCTAGGAAACTCTAATTGATCACAAATCTAGGTCCAAAGCAGCTAATCAAAGGTGGGATTATCTTAAAGGGGTAGATCAGTCACAAATTTAAGCATTTAGTGGCTAATCAAAGGTTGGATCATAATAACAAGTTAGATTGGTCACAGATCTAGGTTCTAAAGATTGATTAATAGTTGGATCATGTGAAGGTTCATAGATTTGATCAAGGATCTAATATTTGGTGTTAGATTAAGGGCTAAATGACAAAGGATGGTCAAATCGATCACAAATCAACACAATCATGATTGTATCGATTAACAGTGCATATCTTAGAAATCATACCTCGCACTCTCGAATCAAGATTTCATTCAATTTGGATGGTCAGATGATCCTTGATCAAATATTTAATATTTCTGTTACGTAGTTTGGGTCAAAAAACCCTAGAACCATGCCTTTTAGCTAAAAAATCCATGTTCTCAAAGGTGACCAACAGTCACCAGTGGTGAATGGCGTGGCCATTACTGTGACAATTTTTAGGTCAAATCACAATTTCCTTTTAAAGGATTTGTATATCAAGTACTCACAAAGGCTCCCATCAAGTTTGGAGTTGTTTCATGGTTGTTTGATGCTAGAAAAAGGGGATTTTCATGTCAGACTATCACCAAAAAATCCAATGTCACTAGATTTAGAATTTTTGTATGATCACCATTAAAATCTATTCTGATCAAGAAATAAATAGAGGACTTTTGATCTCTCTTCACAAGGAAACCAAGGATGGTGTCTAATCTTTGATCTACCACCATTTGCATGTTGAAGGTTAGCATTGCCAGAAATAATGGCATGTGGGAGAGGGAAGGAGAGGAGGAAAAGAGAAAAAGAAAAAGCAAGGAAAGGAGAGAGAGAGAGAGAGAGAGAGAGAGAGAGAGAGAGAGAGAGAGAGAGAGAGAGAGAGAGAGAGGAGGGGGCATTGACCTACTTAGGCCACGTGTTGAGCTTGTCACAACAGAGGAGGGCGAGAGGATGAGAGGGAGATCAGGGGTGCAGGTTGGTGTCACAGGTAAGCTACCCAGCGTAGCACTGGAGGGGAAAGGAGTGAGGGTTACTATTGGGGGATCAAAGAAGGGGGTAGCAGCACACTATGAGGAACAAGCAAAAGAGGAGGGAGAAGAGAGTGGCTCTTAATGCTAGCCACTCTACCACTTCTGCCAGCCAAACTACATGGCAATTGGCATTAATTGCCTTCCGCACTAGCAAGAAACCTGGGATCAAATGTCTTAGACCCATCAATGTAGTGGTGCCATTATCAAAAATGGCCCTTTCAATTTAGAATTTTATGTTTTCTAAAATATATTAATGGGCCCCATAGGTAAAATTACTAGAATGCCCCTCATATTAAAAATCATGTAACTTTCTAGTCTAAACTCCATTTTTCAACATTCTTAGCATCATTGGATTTGTTTTTCTAAGTGCAATTCAATTATTAATGTTTCAACACTTTATTTGGATTCTATACAAGGTTCATTTATTGAAACTTTAAAACTAAAAATTCTATTTTATCCTTTCTTTGCAATAAAAATTACATAAAATAAGCTTTTAAAAATTAGGGTTATTACAATGTTATCAAAATTTAGTTTAAGGTTGTTGCAGTGCACTTAATATTTAATTTGAATCAAGTTACAAGAAGTGAAAAAGTGCACAATTTCCAAATTTTGTAGCATGTTCATGCACACCATTATTTGATGTATTTTTCCATTCAATCAATAAAGTTGTTTGAAGATCATTGTTGCTAGTAGTAAAGTACTTTAATTCTTAAGTGTTATCTTTCATAAAAAGTGCTTGTCAAGTTACTTTCCATTCCTTGCTAGAATTAAGTTTCTTTAGCACCTAAATTCTGAAAATTTTCCATTCAATGTTCATGTTTACTTTTCAACAATCTATATATCTTATTTGCTTGATTCGTTAAGAACCCATTTAAGCTTTTAGGTTTTTTAGTTAGTGCATTGATTTCATGTTGGTAAACTCTTGATTCAAGAATTTTATTCATTTTTCAATCCATGAACCATGGGCACAACTCATACGTTCATGCACATGGTCGTTGGGTGAATTCTCATTTAAGATTTGCTTGTTGGATTGTTTAATCTTATTTAAGAATTATTTAATTAGTTTTTTTTCATCTTAGTTTAGTTTTAAAAAGTTTCATAATTTTCTTTTAGAAATTTCTATTTTTAGAAAGTCTTAGGATTAGGAAAGTTATTTTAGGAAAGTTTCAAATTTCATTGAATATCTTTATTTTTAGAAAAGTTGTAGTTTCTAATTTAGTGCATGTTTCCCATTCTATGTTACATAAATTCCTAGTTTAATCAAAACCCTTTTTCTTTAGCTATGATAAACAACTTAAATAAGATCCAATCAATTGAAAATTTTGTGAGATTCTTTGTGGGATCGACATCTCTAGGTTGCAAATAACAACATTGATTTGTGCGTGCAAGTAAATTTAAAGCTACACCATTAAACTTCATGGTATTTACAAAATTATCAAATTAGATCAGGATCCAATTTTCATTAGTCATTCTAGGCAAATATTATGAAGAAAACTTAGAACTTGGCTACAGTTCAATTCTTCTTGTCATCCTTAAACCGATAAGTAGACATAAACCATTTGTGATGACCCTGGTTTTTGTAACACAATTTGTAATACATTTTCAAAGACAAGGCCCTTAGTAGTAAAAATATTTTGCAAAACAAAGCAGCGAAAATTCTTTTCTTTAGAACTTGTTTTGAAAAACCCAAGTCATCACGTCATACATAACATAAGTAGAATTTTTGTACAAGATAAAATTCCATTGAAGGAATATACTTTTATTAAATTCCAAAATCCATCCAGTAGTTCACAGTATAGCCCAAATCCATTACAATACTTGTCCAAATTACATAATCCAAAACTCAAAGCTTACATTACAATGAAACTCTCATTATAATACAATACTCTCAAACAAAACAAAATCCATGTCTTCAAGGAGTATACCCTAATGGTTATTTTCCCAAGCCTTCTTTAGTCTTAAGCTCCTAACTCTCCTTCTCTGTATCTAAGATATTATAAACATTCAAACATTTACAATATCTCAACAAGCTATGCTTAGTAGGAGATTCAAGAAGCATAATAATTTGATAGTATAATTCTAATACTTCATAATCCCATTATTCATAAACATACTCATGTATCAATCTCTTTACTTTATCATATATGTACATCCTTATACAGACATACTGTATATGGGTAAATCCATCAAATTTATGGAAGTAGTCAAATAACATTCCCAACTAAGCTAATCAATTCTTTCCACTATGAGAAATTAGTATTTCAGCTAGTCCTATACTGGGAATTTCCCTTGGAAAATACTGGTAATATACAATTATCTGGCATTTCATTTTACCTATCTCATATGCATCATAGTACAAAATAATCAAAGGACTACCATGCTGCAGTTTGATCCTTACTAACACTCAGATAACTTTCCTGTTCACCACTGCTACCACGGTGGAAAATATTGTGCCACTACCCATATGGGGAGATAGGACTTTCACAGTGGTGGCCTTCCCATAATTGCCCCACCCAACTTTTAGCTTCTCATTGGGCAAGGTATCATCATATCATCAAATTTTGGGAAGTTGGTGGCCAAACCCTCATAACTCCCCTAGCATAGCATCCCTAGGCTTATGCTTGTTTAAAACAAAACTACAAGCCTCTATGCTTGTATGTAAAATAGGTTTCATACGTATCAAACAATCTATCTGTTTACTTAAGGCTGGAATATCTTCTAATTTCATATTCACTTAAAGTCTTTTCTTCAATTCTAACTTAACAACTTCATATGTCTTTGGTTTGATTATAAGGGTTTCAGGGGATTTAATACAAGTATTAACATTACACTTATCAACATAAGATCATGTATTCAACATGTAAATCCCATGTAGATGCATTCATAAAATCCCCGTTCCTTCAAGTAGTGATCCATCTCTTCAGATCTTCCATGATCCTAACTGATGTATGTAATCTGTTTTGGTTGTTTCCAAAAATTCCTCATTCATTACTTACGACACGTGCTTTTGTTGGATATTGAGAGACAATAGAAACAACCTATTGAAGACAATGTTTCTTGATTGAAAAAATGAAATGGGAGGTTAAAAATCTTATCTCCAAAGAGGAGGGCTTTTGGTGTCACAACCTTACGTAGACCATGGTTGGATGAGGACATCTAAATGTTGTGGGAGGTCAAACTAGAAAATGGAAAAAGTGAGTTTCTACATATCTATAGGGATTTTGGAACGAAGTTGTGGGTCATCATGATCTCATCTAATAAGACAACTTGGCTCTTTGAAGTAGTATGACATCTAGAGATTATAGCTCATGCAGTAAATAGATTCTCGACTTTTACAGCAAGAGGATAATCTTTATATCCTGCGTCAAGAGAGCCAATAACATGGTAGTTCTTTTAGTAGAGATGATTTGTAACAGATACAATTCAAGAGTACTAAAAATCACATGTATCATTCTTAACAAATAAAGTTTCATAGTACAAAAAATGTCTTCTGTAGTTCTTTCCCTTCATCCACAAATGCATTTTCATTTACTACAAAAGAAAACAGTTAATAAAAGTGACAAATTTAAACTTATCAAATAGTTATAAAAGATATAGTTTAAATAGATTAAGTCCTTGATTTGAATCCACTAGCCTGAACTTCAAGACAAGTCCACTTTGAATGAGGTTGTTAAGTATACTAACATTATTGACTAGCAATATGCCTCAAACGTAGAATTGAGAAGGATATGTTTGTGCTAAGCAAATATGCTCTAAAGTGCTCTAACTTCTCTAAAAGAAGGCAAGTATTAGTTGGTTATCAATTACTAACTATCTAGCTAATGTATTCTAGTAGGACACTAGGAAATATAATGCCTATAAGATAAATTGTAAAATCAAGCTGCATGAGTATTCTACTTAAGGTACTAATCCAAGACTGTAAGTTTCCTGAAACTTCTGATAACTAAGAAATGAAGAGCATCATTGCATCTTAAAAGTAATAACACTTGCTCTTGTTCTAGGCACACTGAAAACTATTTTATAGCAATGTGAAATTATGGGTTTCAAGATATCAGTGAATTCTGATAAAGAAGGCATCCAACAAATTGTGTAAATTTCAGCAAGAGATAAAATGTTAGGTAGTTTTATAATTCCTCAATCTATGTTAACATAACAAATATGCAGCCAATATTAAAGTGACATTACAAATATAGTAATATAAGGTCAAAAGCAAGATGAAATGTAAGAAAAAGAAAAAAAAAATGTGAAGGACATGCTTACAAAAGTTGATCATCCATTAACTTCGTGAAGCATTTTTTACTGGATCATCCAAAGAAAGCATCCATTAAAATTAGTCTTTTCTTATCATCTTGGGCATAAAGAGTTTCATCCACACTTTTAGATCACCCCCACTTCACGTTTGTTCTCCAAAATCGAGAAACTAAACACTAAGAAGAAGCTTATTCTCAAGATTGTGAAAAATAACTAATAGAGAGTACAGATGTCAGACACAAAACACAAATGGAATTAAGAATGTCACATTTTTTTAACAGGTCAGTCATGAACATGTGAGCCATGCACTTCCATCTAAAACAAGTTCTACCCTACAATAAATTTTACATAAGCACAAACACTATGATAGAAATGATAATAATAAGCAAAAGTCCACAAAGGATGTATGTTGCTGCATTGCATGATGATGTGGGGGCATCAACTACGATCGAGATGCAGTTGCTCTCTTGGTCATGTAATGTGTTAGCAGACTTAGACATCACATTCTTACTAATACTCCTACAATCTACCTTCTCTCTCTGGTGCATTGTCGTGGGTGGTAGCTCAACTGGCATCTTCTCATCAAGCCAAATAAACCATCCTGTATGTTGATCGTGGGCAGGGCAATGAAAGTACCACTTGCTAGATTAGGCTTTGAACGAACCTTGAGTAGCAGTATAGGCCCTTGACCGCATACATAGGGGGTGGGGGTTTTGCTCCATTAGACATCATGTACATATTTGTTATGTAAGTAATACACACAACTAGTAGAAGAAGACATCATTTAACTTTTCATAAACCAACTAAACAGACCAATAAAGAGATCGCACAACTACTGGTTATTTCTATGAACATAATTGAGCCAAACTTTGTGCACAATGGAAACACACCAAGTAGTAGCATCTCCTCTAGAAGACTCCTGCATAGGGCGTAATTGCATGCTCTGAGAATGTAACAGACCCAGGGTTCCAACAGTCATAATATTGTCCGCCTTGGGCGTAGCCCGCACGGTTTTGTTCTTTCCCAGTTTCCTAAGGAAAACGCGTTATATCGTGTATCAGAGTGACCTGCACAGTAGAAGATATTGTCCTCTCTAGGTCCCCTCAACTTATCTTGGGGTGTCCCCCTCAAGGTATCTTAGTGACGGCAACAGTTCAGCTCTCCCCCTTAGGGGACACGCGTCCTCGCATGTTTCCACGCGAGCACCCATGTGTGGTTAGCCACCCACCATCAGGTAGGGGTTAGGCTCTGATACCATTTGTAATAGACCTGAGGTTCCAATAGTCATAATATTGTCCGCTTTGGGTGTAGCCTGCACAATTTTGTTCTTCCCCAGTTTCCCAAGGAAAACGCATTATGAACATTAGAGTCATCTGAACTCTTATCAACCAGCCCAGATCTCCTCCCCAGGCGATGTGGGACTAACTCTCAGTACCTCCCCACCCTCATCCCCTCAGACCATCTTGGGGTCTTGCCTCAAACGGTTCCAACAGTCATAATATTGTCCGCTTTGGGCACAGCCCGCACGGTTTTGTTCTTTCCCAGTTTCCCAGGGAAAATGGTTTATATAGTGTATCAGAGTGACAGAGTGGATACAATATTGTTACTAGGTGGGCCTCCCAGCTGTTATAGAGAATTATCTTGACTCATCAGAGCTGCTTGTAAACCCCCATCTCTAGCTCATCCCGATGTAGTAATTGCATACCAATGTTTACCCTCTCCAAGTCTACAAATGTGGCAACCTCTTGATCCAAATCACTACTCAAGAGTACATTGTCATTGTCATTGTCACTTTTAGACTCTGAATTCTCTCCCATCTCCTCTGCTGGCCACATGTCATCGATGCGTTCCTACTACATAAAGTTGTGTAGTGCACATAATGCCTTCACAAGATTAATCTGTGTCCTAAGAGGAAAGGGAGACGCAGACTTGAGAATGGGAAATTTCGATTTTAGAACACCGAACGTTCTCTCTATTACATTCTTCAAGGATGTGTGTCGAAGGTTGAATAACTCCACTGCATTTTGTGGTTGCTGCATCCTCTGGCCAAACTCCTTCAGGTGATAACCTCATCTTTGAATAAGGGGCAAGAAATTGTTGTCTATTTGCATAACCCCCATCAACAAGGTAGTACTTCCCTGCACCATCATCGTGTCAATGATTAACCAATGAACCATCAAGGCAAAACCTACTAATGTAAACATATTTACACATAATGGATTTACCCTTAAGAATTGACAACCACATGCCTTCTCTCATAAGAGTTTCTTTCAGCACAGTATAGTCATGTGCAATCCCCTCAAAGCCAGTAAGCATGTATGTGAATTGCATGTCAAAATTGTAGCATGTAAGAATGTTTTATGTGATGAACCTCTTCCTATTACCCCACTTTGTCAAATTGCAAGGACCCACACCAAAAGCCCTAGCTAGGATTAATGTCTCATCTACAACTCAAATGCAACCTTGTAAACAAAATGAAAAATTGAACATTAAGTGTGCCGCATCTCGATTTGTCATATTAAAGATCAGAAAAGACAAATGGAGTTACCATGAAATGGTTGTCTCTCTAATAGTTGTTTGTAATCTTTTGGGTGGTCCTCTAGTTCATGAGGAGCCATAAGGCAACTGTATAACCACAATGTCATAAGAAGGGCCTTCTGGAAGTTAGTACTAGTGATGTAAGTGGACCTGAAAAGATCCTTTAGTGCAAGTTTGTACCTCGAGTTTTGAACAACAATCATTAAGAAGGTTGTCATTATCTCCTCCACTATCACCCAACGAGTTCCAGATAAGAGGCTAGTGTTCTAAAAAATACTAACCAACTTATCAAATTGAAACTAATGCATTCTGTATAATTTTTCGAATCTCATGCCCATTTCTTCATAAACTTGTCAAAATTCCTCATAACCTAGAGTATTTTTTTCTCACACGAATAGGCCTAGGTGTTTGCATATGCAATGTGGCATCCTCCTCCTCATGTTGCATAATTTGTGTAGGTAAGTGTGATGCAGTCAGGCTTACCACATGTTGCACTTCACGAAGTACTTCATCATTGAATGCAGCACTCTATGGACCCCCGTTGTCCATTGCCATGCATTGCCACAGATGAATCCAGCGATTGCCACAGATGAATGCAGCGATGGGTATACAGCAACATTGGTAAAATAGCTAGTGATAATTGCATCACAAATATAGATAACAACAATATTTTTCTTTTATTTTAACAAATTTTCAGCAGAGTATCCTCTGTTTTTTGGACATTTCACAATTCACACATGTGACGCATTACACCTAATAATCAACATTTACAAGCATGGAAAATATATAACCTAGTATGTAGATCAGTGCATCACCCATATGTAATTAAAGTCCAAAATCATATAATGAAAGGAAAATGAAAGTTTGATTTTCCACTTCACGGTCTAGTGATGTCCATCACTACAGAAAAAAATAATATCCATGGTCTTAACATTTGTAATAATAAACAACAACTAGATTAAAAAAAGCCAAAAGTGGTCCAATATAGAAACACACCAATAAGTTTCAAACAACAAAAACCACAAAAACAATTCTAATTGAACAACATAGGTTCCCTAGAAAGTGTATCCTCCTACAAGTGAATCCTCACATACAGTAGCTATCTCTCCTATAGCCAATGAGCAAAACCCTCCCTAAAGCCTAGGTCCATTTATTACAAAATATTGTATGCCTTAACTCTCTCTAACTCAGTTAGACCCTCCAAAGTATTCAATGAGGCCATCAATGATGTGTTGTCAAGACCCACAAGTCTTTCCAGCCTTGATATAATGGAAGGATCAATTAATGGAGGGGATCATTAGATGTTTCGGATGCTACTAAACCAGCTTGTTTACCTTTTCCCCTCACTCGCCATGGCTTAATAGTCCTAGAAGAGGGCATCAAAGATGATGTTGTGGAGGTAGCTAGGTGAGTAGGGGGATGCAAAAGGTGTTTCGATGGATCATGTGGGTGCAATCCATCATTGTCCCCTTGTACTTCCTCCTCATAATATAGGACCTATGAGTCAAATGCATTAGCATCCACGTTTGACATATTCAATATATATATTTCCTCAACTGGTTTTGTATATTGATTTCTGGCCATGCTCTTCCCAGAGTTCCTCATCTTCTATAGAAATATTAATCCCATAGCACAATTCTCCTATAGCACTGCTCTCCCAAATACTGTCTCCAAGTGTTCATAATTCTATAAAATGAGCCTCCAGATTTGATTGTATAAACACATGAACATGTGTAAGGGCATTATAAAGGTAATGTATAGTGCTATAGTGTCAAAGTAGTGCATTACCTGCAGGTGGGTATTCATGATCTCCGGAGATGCAAGGAAGCAATTTCTCTTCGTGTCCCACCCTAATCCTGAGTCTCCATTCCTCAACTTTGTAAGTGTAACGTACTTGCTTTTAAAAAGCCTTATCTTTGTATTCAACTGCTTCATTGTCAGATCAACTCTAAATCAAATTTTGAAGAGAAGCAACAATTCCTTAATCATCGCACCCTTTGGCATACTCCCAATTACGATGATTCTACCCTCTGTTATTTTATCTTAGAGTGTTTCCAAGATAAATTCCTCTTGTTCCTTAGTCCACTTGTCTCCCTTAACTATGCCTTCAAATACAGTGTCTGGATCTTCGCCATCAACCAGATTAGGAGTCAAAGGAACTCTATCCTTTCTCTTGCGCGACATCTGAAAATAAATATATTTGTTATTTAGTCTATGAAAAGGTCTCAAAGAGATCACACAAATTAAAGTACGCATCATAAGAGTGTAATTGAAAGCAATAAAACTACTAATCTTTTTACTTATTTTTCTAGATCAAAGGAAAATTTGATTAACAATATAGAGAACAATGTAGAGAACAATATAGAGAAAGAATGAAAGTTGTTAAGTGTTCAATTTTGGTCAAAATACCCCTAATTTAGTATTTGATTAGAGCATCTAAACCATTAATTTTAAGATTTTACATCAAATATTTCATTTTAGCTTTAATTGGCCATCCAACTGTTGAATTGTAAAATTTAGTGGTTAGATGACTATTAAAGCTAATGGACGGTTTAGATTGCGCTAATTGGGTCTATGCATTGCAGATCGATCAACTCAGGCGTGGACGCTCCAGATTGAATCATGGAAATAAGATGGAATTTGAAGAATCCTAGTACAGGACAAAGTTGAAGACTTGCAGAGTTCTAGCAAGACTAGAATTCCAGTGGACCCCACTCTCTTTCTTATCTCTCTTACCTATCTCCTCTTCCTTCTCTTTCTCCTCTCTTTTCTCTCTTATCCTTCACTCATGTACATCTCTCCCCATCTCTCTTTTAAAAACACCCTTCTTCCTTCTCAAAAGAACGTTTTTTTTTCCTCTAGGGAGGCTGGGCTGGCCAACTTTCCCCCTCCTCTACTTCCCTTTTCTCTCCTCCTCTCCATCTCCATTGTTCTCTCTTTTTCTCTCCTTTGCTTCCCATCAGATCTACTGCCAGGCCGGCCATAGGTGCGTGACACACCTGGGCTGGCTGGCATCATCTTCTCTCTCTCTCTCTCTCTCTCTCTCTTGTCCTAGAGTTTCCAGTCGCCCAATCTCCTACCATCAGCTTCTATCCTCCTCTCCTCTCCTCCACCCTCTTCACCGGCCAGATAGCGCACCCAGCCCAACAGCTCCGGCGGATTTCTCGCCTTTGGATGCTCAGGGGAAGGAAACCCGAACTGGGTCTCCAACCCTGGGTTCCTTCTTCTCTCTCTCTCTCTCTCTCTCTCTCTCTCTCTCTCTCTCTCTCTCTCTCTCTCTCTCTCTCTCTCTCTCTCTCTCTTAGGCCAGCAACGTCTCTGCTTCTCTTCTCTTTCACACACGCGCGAGCTCGTCTGAACCAGCCGTGCCCAACCCAGATCGCACCAACCACCCCTGTCCGACAAGCTCTGCACGTCCATCCTCTTTCCTCTCCTTCTGCTTTCCTTCTCCCCCACTACTCGCATCAGGCGTCCCTCTTCCACCGCCCTCAGCCTCTGCCAACCAGCCATAGAGAGAAAACCCAGAACCCTTATCCTTTTCCTCCCTTCTTCTCAATCCCCCTTCTTCTCTTCACCGGACGCCCCGAGAGAGAAAACCCAACTCGGGTTTTCTCCCCATTTTTCTTCTCTCCCTTTCCTCTTCTCCTCCTTCCTCTATTCTTCTCCCTCTTCTCCCTCTTCCAGATTTCTCCCAAAACGTGTTTTTCTGGTTTTTTTCGTGAAAAACCAAAACCCTGAAGAAATTACAAATCTGCACCTGCAGATCTCAGAAATTACAATTCTGTCCTATTTCAGAAATTCCATCTGTGTCCTCAATAGAATTACATCTGTGTCCCTAAAAGAATTCCATCTGTGTCCCCTGGCAGATTTCAGAAATACCAATTGAGTCCCTTGTTTAATTACAACTGTGTCCCTATGCTATTCTGGTTTTAACTTATCTTCATTTTGACTATTCAGGGTCGGCAATCCAGACGGACTATTCAAGGACGGTACTAATCCGAGACAAGTAATCCAAGGACAAGCTTATCCAGGACGCATTTTAGTTTTATTTTCTGTTTTCTTTGGAATAAATAATTGTGAACATTGCAACAAGTGAATAAATCTGGATTCTATTTTTTTTAGTTTATATTCTTTTATTAATTGAATTTTATTGAAAACTCCATAATTTTAAATCAAGTCCTTGTGGGATCGACCCGTACTTGCATAAGCTACTCTACAATAGCCCGTGCACTTGCGGTTAAACAATCAATAAGTTTTTGGCGCCGTTGCCGGGGACTTGCAATGGAGTTTTTATAAAATTTAATTAAAAAATCCAAACAAATTCAAACAAATTCAAAAAAATGCAGAAAAATTCAAAAAAATAGGAATTGCATTTTAGGCATTCTTAGGTGCATCTTTAGGCATTTTTAGTGCATAATCACTTTATTTCCTGAATTTGGTACTAATTGTTATTTTTCTTTTTCAGGAAATTGGAGTGGAGCTTCATCAATTAGATAGATTTTTCTTGCTTTCCTAGATTAGGAATTTTATTTTTGAGTGAATCTTGTAGTGAGGCCCCTTGTAATTTTCACTTTTTATTTTAATTTTAAAGGGTTGTAATAATACAGGGCAAGTGTGGGACAAGGTGGCCCACACTTGATCTTCATCAGAAACCTCACTGTAAGTCTCCTCACTCATTTATTTTCTAGATTAGGGTTTGCATTTAGAATAATTTGCATTGTTTGGTAGTTAATTGCATATAGAAAGCATTTGTTATAATTGTTGCATTTTAGGGTTTTGCATTAGTTTATTGCTTTCAATTGCATTTTAGGACACGTCTAACGCTTTAATGTGAATTATATGTTGATCGAATTGCCATGGTGTGTGAAAATTAATTAGTAAGGGCACCCTACCCCACAAGATCAAGGGTGGATTTCATCACCACTCCTTGGCCCACCTAGGATAATCACCTCAAACGCGCAACCTCTTCGTTCACATTAATTTAAAATCAATCAAAAGAGACCTATAGGGTTATCATATGCTTGTAGGACCCTCTTAATAGGACACGAATTATTGTCACTCCGGTTGCTTTTGATCACTGTGGTTATTGGGGGTTGTCTAATAGAGCCTCGCTCTTCCCCCACCTCCTGTCGACGTTTGTTGAGGTCTAAATGCCTCCTTACACGAGGGTTGTATTAACCGCTTTGATTAGAACCTAACTGGTAAGCAGTAGTCAACTCCTAAAGAGAGTAGGAGCGTTAGATCAGGCTAATTGAAAGCATTGTCCCCATAGAAAATCAAGAAAATCAAAATATCTATGCTTGCTAGCCTAAGGGGATTGCTTGATTGTGTCCTTGATTGTGCATCATTCTAGGCATTTAGGTTGCATCATTTAGGAAAAATGAAAAAAGAGAAGAGAAGACATGATCAGTTGCACTTAATGAATAATTTAAATACTGATCCAAAGGGTAATTTACACCCTAGCAGTAATAGAGAAGATATTTCCCCATGGAGAAACAATCCACTCTTTAATGATGATGAATCACCTTTCATCTTTGATAATTATGATGTTTCCTCATGGACGAGCAATCCTCTCTTTAATGGTGATGATCCTCCACCTCTATTTCATGATGATATGCATCAATGGAGGAATCATTCTCAACCACATGGAAATAGGAGAAAGGACCAACATAAAACACATGAGAATAACCAAAATTCTTGTGGGAAAACACTAAGAGACTATTTACTGACCTAATTATACCAAATAAGACTTTCATGTATACTTTTACCTCCAAGTGCTGGTATGATTGACTTAAAGGTGGGAGTAATTCATTTACTTCCCAAATTCTATGGGTTGGATAGTGAGAGTCCTTACATGCATTTAAAAGAATTCGATGAAGTGTGCATGACTCAACATACACAAAACATTGAATTAGATATGGTAAGACTCAAACTATTTTCTTTTTCCTTGAAAGAAAAAGCTAAGATGTGGTTTCATTCAATGCCACCAAGTTCCATACCATCATGGGAAGAAATGACTAGGAAGTTCTTGAATAAGTTCTTTCCTAGACATAAGACAATTGCTCTTCATCGAAATATAGCGAATTTTACCCAGACGAATAATGAAACTTTCTATCAATGCTGGGAAAGATTTAAGGAATTATTGTTGACTTGTCCACATCATGGATACAAACTTTGGCATATCATTAGTTTCTTTTATGAAGGACTTAAATCTAATATGCGTCAATTTGTTGAAATGATGTGCAATGGTAATTTCTTAAATAAACAACCTGAAGAAGCACAAGAGTATTTGGAATGGTTGGCCGAGAGTGCACAAACTTGGGCTGATTCAGAAAAAGTAGGTTTTTCAAGTGAGCCTAAGACCACCACCACATCCTCTAGGGGAGAAATATATGCTATGACTGAAAAAGATGATATAAAAATAGCATCCCTAGATAGAATAGTTGAGGCCATGGAAATGGAGAAATGTCTCTCTAAGAAAGTTGAACAGGTGTGTAATATTTGTGAAAGTAATACACACCTCACTCAGGAATGTCCCATTGATGATGAATCGACACATTCTTATGAGCAACATTTTTCTCCTTGCGAGACATATAGTTCTAACTTGAGTAATCATTCTACTGTCACAAATGAATACGATTAGCTTTGCAGAAGGCCCAACACCAACCTTATTACAAAAAACAAGGATCACTTGTTCCTGGACCTACCTTCCTCCACATAAGAGGAAAGTGGAGGATGATTTTCATCTAGTCATGCAATACCAGGAGAAGAAAATTGCTCAAATTAAAGCTCAATTAAAAGAGAATACAAATTCCATGACTGAATTGAAGGACATGATGTCTCAAATGTTACAGACCATTGATAAAGAGGAATGTCCTATTCCACCAAATGGATATCTTGATGATATGGATGTAGGAGATGAGATTAATTCTTCATTTACAGACATGGAACAAACAAATGCAACTACCATTATTCATAATGGTAACATAATTGAGCAATTTGGTCCTAAAACGGCTGAAATAGTATCTAAACTGGTTAGAAAAAGAGATGAATTTATTGATCAGGAAAATGTCACGCCCAATGAGCAATATGTCATCCTTGCTCCATTTCCAAAAAGGCTGCATCGAACTCCTACAATTGTCTCTAATTCTGAGAAGCAGCCCAAAGATAAATTTATCTTGCCTTGTGATAAAATGAAATTTTTTAAATTGCAAGATAAATTTATCCATCATTCATTTTCAGAGGCCCGTCTAGCTTATTTCGTATGGGATCGAGGGAAGTTTCGAACTCAGTAATCTTTTTCCTCTGAAAATTTTTGTTTGAAAATAAAGTATGTGGTGTAGTTTTTACTTTCTTATTTTTCTTTTTCAGATTTTTTCTATATCTCTCAATTTTTTTGTGTGTTTCTCAATGCATTATCATCATCATACTTTTTAAACATTGAGGACAATGTTTCTGTCAGGTTGGGGGGTGTAGAATTCTAGCAAATTCTAGTTTTCTTTTAGTTTTTAGGTGTTTTCCTTCGTTTAAAAAAAAAAAAAAAAGGATGAAAAATGAAAAAAAAAAAAAAAAGAAGAAGAAGAAGAAAAATTTTAGGTCATTTCCTATACCATGATGAGAATTGGATTTTCTGAAGTATAATCTGGATAACTTTAGCTTATTAATGGAATTGAATATGATTAATTCAGTATTTTACTCATTTTCTAAAGTATTCCATAAAAGCAAAGTCTCAGATCACATTTGTACACGTAGTTGCATATAGATAATCTAGATTGATAAGTGGCTATAACTTAGAAATTCTGAAGAAATTCAATGGAGACCTATAACACAAGTGAGTTTTAGAGCCATTCATCCTTTTTGAGAGGTTATAAATGTTCAAAATTTTCTTCAGCGTGCTTAAAGAAAATTGATCCCAAACTCTTAAAATTGGCTAATTACCTGAATAATTAGAATACTACCTTTAAAATTCTGAAAGTTCATTGAATTTGATAGATTATATGAAACCTAGAAAATGATTTAGGCCATCCTTGCTATTAACCTAAAGACATAAAGCCTACCCAGAAGTATTTTTACCACTAGTTAGCCAAGTTGAGCCTTGAATATAAAGCCATTTTCTTTCGTCACCCAAATTACCATTTACCCATATTAACCCAGTATAAATTATCCATTACCCATTTTTCTTTGAAAAATAAGTTAGAGAAGAAGGAAAAAAATATCTTTTAGTTGCAACGAAAGTAGAAAAGTGGATATCAAGAAAAGAAATATTCTTCAAAGTGAGTCAAAAATATGAAAACAAAGAAAAGTGAAAAGAAAAGAAAAAGAAAAAGAGTTTGAAGAATGCAAAGAAATGGAAACAAAAATATTCACTTTAGAAAAAAGCAAAGAAAAGAAGAATTGTCAACTTTAGTAGAAGACCTCTACTTATTTTTTGAGGAAACTTTGAATACCTTTATACCCTTTCTTTGGTACCCTGTCCTAAGCTTATGTTTTGTCCCAATTAAAGACCTATTGATTCTAGGATGAATATAGTCTTGATGAGGAAATGAATGGATAGGATTAAAAGAGTGGTATTTCTAAATATGCAAAGGTAATGGCATCTATTCCAAAGGGATCAAAAGAAATTCCTTAGTAACTCCCATTCTTCATGAGTATATGTGAGATATATTTGTTTTCATTGACTCTTCTCACATAATTAAAAGAGAGATATGATTTAATCCCTCTATCTAAGAGACTTTATTTCTGAGCGTATGCCATTAGTAAGGATTGAGGTCAAAACATATTTCAGATGGAGTTCAAAAGTTAGAAGTCTACTTAGAGATAAAGATTATTCTATGTGTAAACTGCATATGCACACACTCAATCTAAGATCTAAGCTTAAGTGGAATATTTTTAGCATATGGGTAGGTTTTTTTTTAATTATTCAGTCATCTTTATTAGTTTGATAAAGTTGATAGATTTATTGAAGATAATTATCTGAGAAAAAAATGGAGATGACCTGAAAAAAAAATAATAATTTTGAGTTGATTTTTTCGCATCTTTTGCTAGGGACTAGCAAAATGCTGGTTGGGGGTGTGTTAAGTGTTCAATTTTGGTCAAAATACCCCTAATTTAGTATTTGATTAGAGCATCTAGACCATTAATTTTAAGATTTTACATCAAATATTTCATTTTAGCTTTAATTGGCCATCCAACCGTTGAATTGTAAAATTTAGTGGTTAGATGACTATTAAAGCTAATGGACGGTTTAGATTGCGCTAAATGGGTCTATGCATTGCAGATCGATCAACTCAGGCGTGGACGCTCCAGATTGAATCATGGAAATAAGATGAAATTTGAAGAATCCTAGTACAGGACAAAGTTGAAGACTTGCAGAGTTCTAGCAAGACTAGAATTCCAGTGGACCCCACTCTCTTTCTTATCTCTCTTACCTATCTCCTCTTCCTTCTCTTTCTCCTCTCTTTTCTCTCTTATCCTTCTCTCATGTACGTCTCTCCCCATCTCTCTTTTAAAAACACCCTTCTTCCTTCTCAAAAGAACGTTTTTTTTCCTCTAGGGAGGCTGGGCTGGCCAACTTTCCCCCTTCTCTACTTCCCTTTTCTCTCCTCCTCTCCATCTCCATTATTCTCTCTTTTTCTCTCCTTTGCTTCCCATCAGATCTACTGCCAAGCCGGCCATAGGTGCGTGACACACCTGGGCTGGCTGGCATCATCTTCTTCTTCTCCTCTCTCTCTCTCTCTCTCTCTCTCTCTCTCTCTCTCTCTCTCTCTCTCTCTCTCTCTCTCTCTCTCTCTCTCTCTCTCTCTCTCTCTCTCTCTCTCTCTCTCTCTCTCTCTCTCTCTCTCTCTCTCTCTTGTCCTAGAGTTTCCAGTCACCCAATCTCCTACCATCAGCTTCTATCCTCCTCTCCTCTCTTCCACCCTCTTCACCGGCCAGATAGCGCACCCAGCCCAACAGCTCCAGCGGATTTCTCGCCTTTGGACGCTCAGGGGAAGGAAACCCGAACTGGGTCTCCAACCCCGAGTTCCTTCTTCTCTCTCTCTCTCTCTCTCTCTCTCTCTCTCTCTCTCTCTCTCTTAGGCCAACAACGTCTCTGCTTCTCTTCTCTTTCACACACGCGCGAGCTCGTCTGAACCAGCCGTGCCCAACCCAGATCGCACCAACCACCCCTGTCCGACAAGCTCTGCACGTCCATCCTCTTTTCTCTCCTTCTGCTTTCCTTCTCCCCCACTACTCGCATCAGGCGTCCCTCTTCCACCGCCCTCAGCCTCTGCCAACCAGCCATAGAGAGAAAACCCAGAACCCTTATCCTTTTCCTCCCTTCTTCTCAATCCCCCTTCTTCTCTTCACCGGACGCCCCGAGAGAGAAAACCCAACTCGGGTTTTCTCCCCATTTTTCTTCTCTTCCTTTCCTCTTCTCCTCCTTCCTCTATTCTTCTCCCTCTTCTCCCTCTTCCAGATTTCTCCCAAAACGTGTTTTTCTGGTTTTTTTCGTGAAAAACCAGAACCCTGAAGAAATTACAAATCTGCACCTGCAGATCTCAGAAATTACAATTCTGTCCTATTTCAGAAATTCCATCTGTGTCCTCAATAGAATTACATCTGTGTCCCTAAAAGAATTCCATCTGTGTCCCCTGGCAGATTTCAGAAATACCAATTGAGTCCCTTGTTTAATTACAACTGTGTCCCTATGCTATTCTAAGAAATTACAAATCTGCACCTGCAGATCTCAGAAATTACAATTCTGTCCTATTTCAGAAATTCCATCTGTGTCCCCAAAAGAATTACATCTGTGTCCCTAAAAGAATTCCATCTGTGTCCCCTGGCAGATTTCAGAAATACCAATTGAGTCCCTTGTTTAATTACAACTGTGTCCCTATGCTATTCTGGTTTTAACTTATCTTCATTTTGACTATTCAGGGTCAGTGCAATCCAGGACAGACTAATCCAGAGACAGTGCAATCCAAGGACAAGCTTATCCAGGACGCATTTTAGTTTTATTTTCTGTTTTCTTTGGAATAAATAATTGTGAACATTGCAACAAGTGAATAAATCTAGATTCTATTTTTTTAGTTTATATTCTTTTATTAATTGAATTTTATTGAAAACTCCATAATTTTAAATCAAGTCCTCGTGGGATCGACCCGTACTTGCATAAGCTACTCTACAATAGCCCGTGCACTTGCGGTTAAACAATCAACAAAAGTTCATGCACATAAAGCCTAAAGTTTTAATATAAGCCTAGGTAGTATGATGCTATTGATATATGTAATGTACCATTCTTAAGGAAGTGCAAACTTCAGCTATCCAATAGGTAAAAGGGCATGTGTCTATTCAGCTTTTTCCTCGAAAACTGAAAAGGGTCATCTTAAGCAACAACTATGCTTTGTCATGCAACCTCCTTTTTCATGATTATTTTGCTTCCATCTAAGCTAGCTCAAGAGACAAGCATCGCCTTCTAAACTAGCTTAATGTCATTGGGACCACCCCCATCTCATCTTTACTAAAGCTTCAAACCTTTCATCATCTCCCTTATCACTGTTTCTAAGTCATGGTATATACTAATGCTAGAACACCACAAGAAATCTCCATATATATGTCCAAATGGAAATGGTTATGCCTTTATCATTGAAGGCCTTTGGTCGGCATCCTGAATCTCTTCATATTTTGATGCCTTTTCTTCATCTTCTTGATAAGCAAGAGGAATGCCATTCATAGCAAAAGTGATAATTGGCATCAGGCTATTGTTCTTTACTAGTATTACATACTATCTAGTGCTAAGAATTCTAAAGATAGAAATCCTAATGGACTTTATAGTTTTCTTGCTAATAACACCTAGGGTTCAGTCTGCAGTTCTGTGACGACCTGGGTTTTCTCATGCATTTTTAAATGAAAAATCTAAATTCCTAAGGTGGGATCCCGATTTGAAAAAAAACAATGCAATGTAGAGGAAAAATCTTCTATTTGGAATTCATTTTGAAAACCCCGAGTGTCATTTGCTTTCACAATAACTAAGGTAGTTTTTGAACAGCTTTAGAAATCACAAATACTTTTCCCAGTGCATGTCAGTCCACACACTGACCCAACTGTAATTAAATACAAATACATGTCCAAAGGGTTGAGAATTTACTTACATATATAAGTGTTTCCTTTTTGATTGACTTGCTTGTAGCACTAACATAGATGTCCTCTACTCATGGATGGAATCATCCTGAAAAATGTTAAGGATAGGGTGAGTATATACTATACTCAGTAGGAGTCTTTCACTACTAGTTTTATAAAGCATGCGATCTTTAAAATCATGTGCTCATAAAAACATATGCATGTTGTTCGAATAATCACGTTCAATATCGATATTAAAAGCTTCTGTCAAACAGGAATACTAACGACTTAAAGAAATACCATAATCCAAGTTGAAAGTATCATATATCATAATCATAAAAATATGCATCAGATGCTCAACTGAATCCAACTCATGGATATCTATCATGGTATGGTCGACCAACCTTATATCATGCCATATGCAATGCACATAAATCCACGAAACCATAGGGTCCCACTATGCCCACGACCTCACCACCGTGTGGTCCCCGGGTACCTAGGGACATAGGATCATATACCTCCACAGGGCATATGACACTTCGACCCAGTGCCGTGACACCAGTGGTAGCCCCATGTACCACATGTAGTCGAAGCAAGGACATGCACTTTTTGGGCGTGGTACCCATCCACCTAATAGTGGTAGAGGTTGGGTGGCCAACCCACACCCCTTGGCATAGCACCCATGAGCTTACTAGCCCAAATCATGTTCGATCAAATAAGCCAAAAACCTTTGTTCAAAACCTGTCCTCTTTGGGTCCCTCACAACTGCCTGGCCCTCGGCACTCCAACGTCCTTTGGCAACCCTCAAGGACATGCAATCTTTGCAAGTACTTAAATCATGCGATGTATGCACTTGTTTGCAAAACATATATGTGCATAATGTATATGCAATCATTTACAAAACATGTCTATGTACAAAACATTTATCACATGCATGCTGAATCAAGTCATGCTAAACAAGTCATATACTTATAACATATGTTCTCAAAACAATAATAGATCTTTTAAAAGAATCTAATAGTGATAGAGCACCTACCTGGCTAGGTCGCGCTAACCCTTTTGTCCTCGGACGCTCCTGATCATGGTTTGGGGAAATCAAGGTTAGTTTTGCCTATCTTTTATGGGTTTTAGAGTAATTGGTATTATTACTTAGGAATTAGGGGTCCATCCCTATGCCTATGGGTGTCCTAAGGTCCTAATTGGGCCTTAGTATCCTTAGTTTTCCAAGGTTCTAGTGGCCACGCGTCACCATCCTATTTTAAGGGTCATTACCACCTTTGATTTGTCCTTGATTAGGGATTTTATAGTTTGGATGTGTCCGCATCGTCGACATGGACACAACACCTTTTGCGGCGCCTCAATCGGAGCTCTAGATCTCAAGTTATAAGCATTTTAGTGTTGTATGTACATAAAGTCTTAAAGATAAAAAGACAGAATGCTAGGGCGCTGCGCGTCTGCGACGTGCGCCCCGGCTTCCCTAAGGAATCAAAAGACAACGCGCTGCTAGTGCGCTGCGCGTATACGGCCTGCGCCTTAGCGGGCATGTCTGTAGACGTGCCGGGTTTTCCTGCCGCTCCTCTCTTTTGCGGGCGCGTCCCTGGACGCGCCCATTTGGTTTTTCAAATGGGGGTCGACGCAGGTCGACGTGGGACGTTCCTATTGGATCGTCCTGCTCGTTAGGGACCCGGGTCGTCCTCAAGTCACCCTGGTTTGACCCTGTCGAACCAGTGCGGCCTTGGGGACGTCCCAGGGTCCTTGGTGACTCCCTAGAAGCCTATTCCCCATGGATTTTCATGCAAAAACCTAGGGAAACTAAGCCTACGACTATGGGTGAGATGGGTTTGGGGAGTTTTTGGGCGTACCTGCTTTGTGGCTGGTTTTCTCTCCACATTTTCTCCTCTAGGTTACTACTACACGATGGGTTTTCTCCAACATTTTAGGCTGCCATTAGAGGCACCCAAGAGCTCTATTTATAGAGATAAGAGAGGGTTCTGGAGGGGGCTCTCACCGCCTTTGAATGGCGGTGGAGAAACCTCCAGAATGGCGGTGATTTCTCCTCCAATCATTGCCGTTCTAGAACTCTCTAGGAGGTGGAAGATGAAGGGTGCCTGTATCAAAACGGGCCCCTATGTTTTTGCAGTTAATTCGTTTTGTAAAAATTACAGTTTTGCCCATGTACTTCAAAGGGCCATAACTTGCTCATTTTAACTCCGTTTTAGGTGATTTTGGTCTTGTTGGATTCCTTTTTCTGAGACGCATCTAATGGTACCATTTTTAGGACTAAGTTTCTAGGTTTAGTCAAGGCGACTAGTGAAATGACCAAAATGCCCTTATCTTTAAAACTGAACTTTTCATGGGATTTTAATATTACAAAAATTGGGGTCATTACAAGTTCAATCCATGGTTCAAGAAGCGATTGCATGCATAATACTTTGCCTCCACAAATGCAATCAACTAAGCTTGGCTTGGCAAAGTACTTTACTGCTCTCCTAGATTAGAGACAACTTCTTGTTAACATGATTTTAGATATTCACTAGTCTCTTAGATAAATCAATGGATGCCATACTTCGTGACCGTGTCGGTGCACTCAATCCTTGTACCTACCCATTTAAGATAAGCAATGGACCAAAAAATGAAGACAAAACCCAAACTTCATCTCTCCTCCTTCTACCTACCACTTTTCCACGTTCCTCATGACACTAATCTAATCAATCTACATCCCACCAGATGTAGTTTAATTGTCATTCTGCAATTAAACTACAATACTCTTCCCCTAACTACACTTTCATATTAAAAAATAGTAAATTCAAAAATTGCCTCTTAAGCTCTAACAACAAACAAATGAACACTTCTCAACAATCATTCAAAGACCTATTTTTTCCAATCACCAAATCAATAAGTGGAATCACACATGGAACAATAAATCCTTAGGTTTAAGTAAAAATTTGTAGCAATCGAATGAATGATGATACTATCCTAACAAATCCCTAGCTCATTATAGCCACCAAAACCTAAATATTCAAATCAAACACATTTCGCCCCAGAGTATACCAGCCTAACAGCTAAATCAAAACAAACAAAATTAGAAATAAGAACATGACATTCAAAACAACCAAAACCCAACTACGAAAAATCATAATAGGTCCCCAAAACCCAAAAAACCTTCAAAAGGGGGGAGGTGGGGTGATGAACAATATCTGCTAGAGACGAATACATCTATTGGAGACAACCAATGCGGCAATGGGATTTATCGAAGACAAGGACGGGAGCTGATGAATGGTGGTGATGCTAGGAAGGGTGGTGAAGGGATCTATCAGAGATGAAGAAGATAGGGAAATGTGAAGTCCTCTGCATTGAAGGCACCCACTTCTTCTCCCACTAAAAAACAATGATTTCAAGTTGATTTTTCTCTCTCTACAAATGATCAAATTTTACATTGTAAAGAGGGTTGGCATATCTTTGATAACACCAAACATGTCACATGCTAATAATGCTAAATAAAACTGATATCTAACATATGCCAAACATATTGCAGTTAAATAAACTTGATATCTCACATATGTACAAGATATTATTGTTAAATAAGTTGTACATTTGGGATATGCCATGATATCTCAGAAATGCCCAACATACACTGTTAAATAAACCGCCCTCAATGTATTCATTGATTTTTGAGTGAAATCTTACTAGACAAAAAGTCCCATTTATGGACCCTAATGAAATGCCATTAAGGTTTGTAGCCTCATTTGAGACACCAATGGAGATATTATTTCTGGACACTATTTGATTCACGATGGTTATAATGGCCTTATCTAAAAAATTAATGAGGATTTATATAGACTACTAACTTAGGTATTTTCAAACCAACATTGTTCGCACCAGATAGTAGAATCTTCTGATATGGTATCAGAGAGTAATGGGTGGACCTTTAATTGAGTGGTGTAGTGTAATGACTCAGCTTTTTTTAACACAATTTCTTTATAATTCTTTTCTAACAATAGGATCAATCCCCATTTTAGAATCTCCTTTATAAAAAATAATGTGTTTTAAAAATATCCACAAATACACGAGTTTATTGATGTATAGATTGCACAAAGTATGGTTCAACCCCATGAGGACTCTAATTTTGAAAATTACAAAATTTTAATCAAAACCTATTTTAAATTAATCCAACCTAGTCAACGAATGCGATCAATTAATCAATTAATTCTAAAAAATTCTGAAATAGATAAAATTACACTAAACCTGAGCCTAGGGTTTAGAATCCACAAGAATTAAACCTAAATATATCCAAATTCAATTAACTTAGATTTTTGTTATTACAAAGCCCTAATATCTATATTTTCTCAATTTTAGGGTTTTTCATGATTTAGTTTATTAGTCTAAGCACAACTTGTCTCTTAGGGCACAAAGTGTCTAAGATTTTCTAAACTTAATTGATTAACCTTACATAAGTAGTATCTCATCCTTAAGAAATAAGTAGTTATATAAGTTAATTTTCTTGTCTATAATTGATATTTAAGCACTTTTAAAACTTAAGAATAATTAAAGTGAACATAACTAACCATAATGTGGTTTCATCCTAACCCTAGGATAAAAACTAACCTAACATATTTAACATTAACTAAAGTTCAAATATAATAGAATGTGAAACTAATAATTATTAATCTACACTACTATTAGCAATTAAAGAAATAAAGTAATAACTAAAAGTTAAACTAACTAAAAAAATTAATAATCAACTAATTAATGAAAGGAAAACTAAACACTATTTCTTCCAATTAAAACTATTACAAGAGAGTTACATGAATGAAATACAACATAAACAAAATCCTATGAGTAAGAACAATATTAGCATAAATCTACTCATTGTGTCACTCAATGACATCTCTAGTAATCTTGCTCCAACCTGCACTACCACTATGCTAACATCATCCAATCGATGTCTTATCCATGTTGTGTCACTCAACAAGGTTGGAGGACATCACCGAACAACCACTAGCCTTAGAAGAATCAGCAATCACTCAACCACTCATAGGATGTTAAGAAGGATGGAAGGTTGGTATGATTAAGGGAAAGATGATAGGAAGAGTGTGTAGGAGATGGTGGGGGATGATAAGAGAGATGAGGTGGGGCCTTTCACTCTTTTACCATTTTCTTTCTTGCATTTAGAGAATTAAATAGGATTTCTAATTAGAACTTTTATCTAGTGAAATGTCTAGAGGGATTTTCTAATGGACTCCTATTATGCTTCCTCACTTGGGCATAAAAATTCCATCTTTATTTAAGCATAGAGAATTGGTGAAATTTCTAATTTTTTCTTGAGGAGAATTCTCAACCTTAGAAGAAGAGGTTTGTTTTCTCCAATCTAATTTTCATATACTACTTTAGTCAATTTAGCAATCTCATTTTCATTTTTTCCTATTATTTTTTTCAAAATCCAAGCATGAAAACTCCAACTATCCCTATGGGAGAAATTAGAGCTTCAAGGATTTTTCCATGATGGGTTTGTTTTAATGAAATTTGAAGCTTAAGGATGAAAACTTTAAAATTATTATTTAGATCCTTTAGGGTTTCCTACAACTTTCTCATTTTATTTGAAACAACTCCAAAGAGTGTGGCACCAAATAAAAATTTATATTCATGATCTTTTCTTTGAAAAGGCACTTAAAAATAAAGAACTTCTATAAGGGGAGTCTAGCATGATGTATGTGATGACTCTAATCTTTGAAGAAGATTATTTAATTTTTATAGGTTTCTTTTTATCTTTCTTTGAAAAGTTTAAGGATGAAAAAATTCACTTCCACTAATTTTTATCTTCTCTCCTCTTCTTAAGCATTATATGCTATAAATTTTACCTAGAATAAACAAAATGCATGTTTCTAGCATATTTGAATTCTAGTATCCATCATCTTCATCTCTTAGCAATACTAAAATTGGTGCTTTTAAAGATGGAAGAAGATGGTTTTCAACTAACCATCTTGTAAAAATAATTAAAGACAATGATTAAAATCATACTTAAGAAAATGTTTCTATGAGAACCATCTTAAAAGGTTTCACAGGAAGAATGTTTTTTCATGAAAAGGACAACGAGACAATTTGGCATAATTGTCTTTAAAAATTTAAGTTTAAGAAGATGGTTATTAATAACCATCTTTAATAACAATCTTTAAGAATTATACCTAAGAAAATGGTTATGCATAACTGTCTCTAAAATTCCTACTCTAACAAATAGTTTATGTTAACCATCTTTCAAAATCCTACATTTAAAGATGGTTTACCTTAACCTTCTTAAAAAGCCTGCTTACAAAACATAACGTCCTACAACTATCTTCTTCATCTAACTTTGACTTTCTTCATTTAGTAGGGCATTATCCTACACGTACATAGCCAAAAGCTCATCTAGGTACATTTCGCTCTTTCTAAATTCAACTGAACACTATGATCAAATTGAAATTACACATGGTTGTGTCTTCGAACTAGATTATTTTGATTGATAGCAACCAGAGTGGGTAAGTCTTTTTTGTTTTCTTGTTTTATATATATATGCATGATTATGGATAGAGAATTCCTTTCTTAAAGTTTTTCCTTCCTATGCATGGACCTTTCATGCTTGCATTAATCTCTCTATCAATTGGGAATCTCCATATGTATGCATATAATTTATTTTTTTGCAACATTGCATTTATTCACACACCCAATGTTTAGTAAAATGCCTAACAAAGTTCATTAATATTTTCATGTTTTGAAAAGTCTTCGCAAACATCAAAGCTTCAAATTTTAAAAAAATTGGATAGATATACATGGATGAGCACAGCAAGATCATCATGAGAATATGAGGATGGAACAAAAAAGTTCATAGAGTTTGTACATAGGATAGGGGGTGGTTATAATAGTATGTGTTATCCATGATCAAGATGTAGAAACTTGAAAATGGTAATTGTGGGCGAGTCGAGATATCATTTGTGCTTCAATAAAGTCAATGAAAGCTATTGCCCCTAGATCTGGCAAAAAGAAAGACTTCCTCATGGCCCCCTGTTAAGTGTTTAATTTTGGTCAAAATTCCCCTAATTTAGTGTTCAATTAGATCATCTAACCGTTCAATTTTACAGAACATAGCTTGATTTTGAATATAAATCCAATTGACCATCCAAACCTTAATTTGTCAAAATCAATGGTCAGATGATCATTAGAGTTCATTAGATGACTAATGTGCGGTTCAGATGATTCTAATTTAGTCTTTTCTTTTGCAGATCAACCAAAGGACGCACGGATGGATACGAGTAAAAGATAACGGTGCAGATCATCTTAAAGGGCGATGGATGGACCAGATCACCCATGGAGATAGATGAAATAGAAATCATGGACAAAATGGAAAGAACATGTAAAGGGCAACTCTTTCCCCCACTTCTCTTTCCTTTTCTTCCTCTTTCCCTCCTTATTCTCTTTTTCTTTCCTTCATTCTCTCTTTCCTTTCCCACTCCTTTTCTTTCTTTTCTTTTTCCTTCCTTTTCTTTCTTTTCTTTTTCTTTTTCTCTTCCTTTTCCTCTTTTCTTTCTTTCCTTTTCCTTTTCCTTTTCCTTCTCTTTCTTTTTCCTTCTTTCCTTTTTCTTTTTCCCTTCCTCATTCTCACGTACCCAACTCTCTCTTCTTATATATTTTTTTCTTCCTCTCCTTCTACTCCCTCTCCCTTCTCAACGTATTTTTCTCCTCTCTTCCTCTAAGGCTGGGTTGAAAGGAGGAACCGTGTTCCCCCCTTCTCCCACTCCTCTCTACTCCCTTCTCTCACTCCCCAGCCCCAGACCTCTTCTCCTCTCTCTTTCTCAACCGCACCAGCCCATCTGTACTTGCCCAGATCGCCCCAGCCGGCAGAAAAACCCCAGTTCCCTCATCTCCTTCTCCCGTCTCTCTCACTCCCAATCTCTCTCTCACTCATCTCCTTTCTCCAACACCCAATGCACCTGGCGCTGTCACCTTCCACTGGCCAAGCTCTCCATTCCCTCTACCGCACTGGTCTGCCCTTCATCCCCAGAAATTACGGCAGCACCGCCTAGATCAGAGCTCCCTATCTCTGCCCCATCACCGGCGTTCATCACCGGACGACGCCCCAGAGCCTCACCAGCCGGCCCGGACACGGAGACCCGAAAAGGGTTTCCTTTTTCTTCTCCTCTCTCGTCCCCCCTCTTCTCCCTCTTTTCCTCCCCCGGGTTTCTCCCTCCTTCTTCTCCCTTCTTCTTTCTTCCCCATCTTCATTCGTTGGGGTTTCCTAGTTTTTTTCTTAAAAACCAGATTTTCACAAAATTCCAAGTTTGCCCTCTCTCTTTAACAGAAATTACAAATCTACTCTTTCCCGCTAATTCCATCTGTGTCCCCAATTTAATTCCATCTGTGTCCTGCTTTATTCCGGTTTTGTTTTATCTGCGTTTTTCTTATCTAGGAACTGCTCAATCCATACCTGATCAATTAAGGCCTAACCTCTCAACGGTTTAGCCTTAATCAAAACAAAATCCTTGATTTCTCTTTCGTTTCTTAACGGAATTCAAATTAATTTTACAGGTTCATTCTTAGGACATCCCTAGACATAACCAATGCTTCTGATCTTAGATCTGAAATTCAGAAATCAATCTGAGCCGTCCAAATCCTGAAATCACAATTTAGCCTAGATCTTGACCATTTTGAAGAATCTGTCAAATCTGACCGGTGGATCACTAATCAAGAATGGGTTGAAGATATCTGTAAAGGAGGATCAGCTTTTAGAAGACCAGAAGTGAAGATTTTGAAGAAAATTGATCTAGGGAAGTAGTTTTTTCTCATTATTTGATTTTGTTTGTGTTCTTTAAGAACTGAAAATTCTATATTTTTGAGAAGTTTATTAGATCTGAACATTTATTCTCATTTTAATAATTCCAGTAATTGTAAGTGATTTATTTTTAATTTTAAATAATTAGATTTTATTGAAAACTCCATTTTAAATCAAGTCCTCGTGGGATCGACCCGTACTTGCATAAGCTATCCTACAATAGCCCGTGCACTTGCGAAAAAAAAACACTCAACACCCCCCTACTAGGGTGGAAAGATGTGAATATGAAGACACTAGAGGAAGTGTTATAGATAGTACAATAGCACTGATGTTTTAAGATGCATACAATGATTTACAGGATAACCTTGAACAATTTTAGACTACATTAAAGGAAGCTGATGAGTCATTGTATCTTAAGTGTATAGATTATTACCAAATTGTCAGCAGCAACAAAAATTTAGAATGTGAAATTAAGATTTGATTTATCAAATCAAGGTTTTATAGAAGTCTTAAAAGTGGTGGGTAAAAAGCTACTAAAGGAGAACAAACTGGGGAGGTCTATATGGGAAGCAAAGAAAACCACAATTGCACTGGGGTTGAACTATGAGAAGATGCATGCTTTTCCTATGACTATATGTTGTACTAGAAAGAGCATAAGGATAAAACTACATGCCACCTATAGATAGTTAGGATGAAAGTTGAAGATGAATTCAAATGAGTAGGTGAAAGATGTACCTACAAGGGTCCTATGGTATTTTCCCCTATTCTAAGGTTTAAATGAATGTTTTGTATTATGAAAATAATGAAGAAACTAGTATGGTATGCTATAGAAAGAGTAGCTAATAGCTATCTACACCATCTAGTAAATAGCCCAGCGTGGAAGCTCGTAAACTTCTTGTGGCCTAATTTTGGAGAAGAACCCAGAAAGATGCAACTTACAATATCTCAGACAAGATTATCCTCATGATTTGGTGAGCAGTAGGTGCAGTTGTTAGCATGTCATAACATCTTATTACAACCTCTCACTGTTCTTATGCATGGAGAGGAAGTTCATGATATTAATTATGATGATATCGGGTCCTAAGCAACCAGAGAATAACATTAATGCATACTTGGCTCCATTGATCAACAATCTTAAGACATTATGGGATGTAAGGATTGAAGCTTACTATACATATAAGAAAGAGTCATTCATCCTTAAAGTTATACTATTGTGGACGATAAGCTACTTTGATGCTTACTATAATTTAGTTGGATGCACCATGAAAGGATACAATGTTTGTCCTATCTATAGTAATCAAACATGTACCATACAACTTCAACATGGTAACAAAATGTGCATTGAGAAGAATGTGTAAGAAAACTTGACTAGTACCTTGCTTGACAGGCTTGGAAAAACAAAGGATGAACTTGTAGCTGGATTGAATCTTATGAAGATGGATTTGAAAATAAGGTTGCATTTGCATTATAAGAGTAACTAAAGAACACATTTTCCTAAAGCAAATTATATGCTAGATAGAGTGGAGAGAAGAATAGTGTGTAAAACTTTATCGGAGCTCAAAATCTTAGGCTGCTCCCCTTCGAACTTTCAAAACATTCTATCCATGAAGAGTTAGAATTTTTAGGGATGAAGCCACAAAATTGTCCAATTCCTGCATTTGGAAATATGTTCTATGTTGATGGATAAAGTTAGAGGATCTATTACGAAATTCTATTGCTTCTTTAATACTTTGTGTAAGAAGGTGGTTGATATTTCAAAATTACAAGAAATCTAAGACCATCTAGTAACAACTTTATGTGAGCTTATAACAATCTTCCCACCATCCTTATTTAATATGCTATTATACTTAATAGTGCACATCATTGATGAGGTTAGACTTTGAGGCCTGTTTACATGCAATGGATGTACTCATTTGAGAGGTACATGAAAGTGTTAAAGGGGTATATAAAAATACAATCGGTTAGAGGGGTATATAACTGAATGTTACATTGCAGAAGAAGTGGTGGAGTTTTGCATAGAGTATTTATCATGACTGAATGTTATTGGAATCCTAGGAAAGAATCAATCCTAATGTGGCGCATCTTTGCTCCCAGGGCACCCCATGCACCCTGGTCGAGCCAGGACCCGTGCCCCATGTCGCATGCGCACCTGAAGGCCGCACCTAGGACAATGTACGCACTATCGTACACCTGGAACCCATCCCAGGGACCCAGTCCCAGGTGCACGTGGTGCTTGGCGTCCTTGGGACGCCTGGCTCGTGTAGGGTTGTCTGAGCCATTTTGGGATGTTTTTCGGTTAGGAAATCCGGCTGGAAAACGTCTGAGATCACTAGATCCATCCTATATCTAGCCTGAAAGGGGAAGAACCAAGAGAAGGGAGGTAAGGACGTCTTACCTGGGCAGCCTGGGGAGTGCCCATTTCATGCTGGACCTTCCTGATCCCTGGAAAAACTCGCACAAGGTGGAAACCCCATTGCCTAGATCGAAAAAGAGAAGAGAGGGAAATGCGGAGACAGAAATGGCATGGCCGAGCTCACTTTGGCCTGGCCGTTGCCGGAAAATGCAGAGGAGACAGGTTTCCGATCTTGCCGGAAACCCCAGTCTCAAACGGCTGGAAAAACGCCGGAAAACTTGGGTTTTTAGAGAGGGGGAGATGGGGCTTTTTATAGCCTTGCTATGGTGGTGCTGCCAATGGCAGTGC
Organism: Warburgia ugandensis; assembly: GCA_035236585.1. Lineage (NCBI taxonomy): Eukaryota > Viridiplantae > Streptophyta > Magnoliopsida > Canellales > Canellaceae > Warburgia > Warburgia ugandensis. The sequence continues at coordinate 30,814,802 of CP141135.1, forward strand.
CGCCCTTGGTGGTGGCAGAATCCTCCAGAAAAATCAGGATCGAGGGTTTCTGGAGGGTTCTTGAGGTTGAAGACGAGAGGGGGTGCCGTTATCAAAATGGCCCCCTGTGTTTTTCGTCATTTTTCGTTTTAAACGTTTTCTGTTTAAATTCCAGAAATACCCCTATCTTTAAACGGCTGTAACTTCCTCATACGAACTCTGTTTTGGGTGATTTTTAAGGCGTTGGATTCCATTTTTTGAGTAGAATCTAATGGTACTAAGTTTTCTCACAAATTCCTTCGTTTACTATTTTAAATAAAGTCAAACATTCAACACAGTTTATTTCCTATAGAACATTCAATTTTTTGTTAAAAATAGTGTAAATTGCTCGGGCATTACATTATTACCCCCTTAAAAGATTTCGTCCTCAAAATTTCATAAATTATCATCTTCCAAGTATGTCTCTTAGATGATTTCTTGGTGAATGTATTCCCCCTTAGGAATCAAATCTAGGCTCATCCTCAATTTATCATTTCTATTGTTCTTCTTACAAGGCCTTACCTATAAGGGCCGCTTTTGCTGCGTACTCTAATGCATACTCCCATACGTGCCAATTTAACAATACTGGTTTCTAGCGGTAATTCATCTATCTCAAAATCCTTAGATGCCTGTACTTTTCTCATCATGTATAGTATAGTCTCCTCGTAGGATTATGCTTCTTCATTCATGTATATACTTCTTTCAAGATCATATTATCTTATTTCTCCTCTTTTATTTTGAATATCATAGGATAATCCCTTTCATCTAGTGATCTCTTTCATCATCCATAAGCCCAAAAAAGTTACCTTCTTTCTATTGTATCTAACTTTGCTTCTTATATTTGTCTCCAAGATACTTCAATAACTGATATGGTATCATGTGCTCTATAGCCAAACCTTTGATTAACTTCGAATTTCAACTGTCTGTCGTTTTCCATATGTGACTTTATTCCTCGACCAAAGTTACATTCAAAATAAAATCATGAAAGCCAATTAGCAGCTTCTTCCATCGAGGACCTTATCATATACTGAAAGTAAATGTCCTAACTCCATCTCCAGTTTCATAATTATTGAATTCATTAAACGCTTACCTCTGTGAAGATTTTATCCAAACTCAAGTCGATTCATCATCATGGGTCAAATGTTCTTGTCCAAAGGCCTATCTCACTATTCACATCAATTTGTCATTAGGATTTTCAATAATGTTCCTATTCATACAAAGCAAAAAGTCTCTTATTCATAACTGAGTACCCTTACTAGGTCATGATTGAATCCTTCATCATCCTCTTTTGTGCTTTCTTTTCTTGATGGTTTTCTTTGTAACCTTTCAGTCCAAAAGTTCCATACCTAATCCAGTAGGGTTAGTCCTTAGGAAATTCCTTCAATTGATTTTTCGTACTTGGTATATGCTCATAACAACTAACTATTTGTCTAAAGGCAACGTAACATTAAATCTTCACCTTATAGTGTGCTAGCCATCTCACCCTTTCTCCTTCCATCCCCTATGTCAATATATTGTTTAATCTTTTACCAAGGCTTTATCGTTAACCATGCAGTCTGTATCGTCAGGAGGTATAAGTAGTGATTTTCTCAATTCCTCAAATTTTATCCTCCAAGTGCCTCCTCATAATCAGCTTATAACCATAGTTATTATTCAATAGTGATTATATCAAGTCATACTGAAGTTGTTAACTCAACAAGTTTAACAACACTTAGGTAAGCATAAAACATTTTCTTAGCCATAGAAAGACTTTATTTGATTACCTATTGATCTCTTTCCAGATATATCTTTGTCATAAGCTCAAGGGCCTCTAAAGTGATCAATGCTTATTTGCCTTCCTTTTCAATCCAAGTCAGCAATATTTTTCAGACTCAAAGTAATTTCTTTACCTTGTCATGGTAGCCACTAAAGTTGAAAGATCTTTCACATTGGCTTAGATCACTTCTTATTTTCGCTCCTATCTCAGTTGCTACTGTCCTCATCAACTGACCTTATACCCTCAATTAACTTCGTTTAAGAAGTACTTCTTTCAAGGAAAACTCAAGTCTAAAGACTTATAAAATCCCTCTAAGTATATAACTTTGACTACTAACTTATAGATACTAACATACTTGACTAATTAGGGTGGGATCCCTTTATTTAGTCAACAGTACTCTAAAGGTAATGACTAAATAATGGTCTTAAGATTTTTGCTCCTCTAATCTATGATAGCAAGGCCTCAATTTGATCCTTGATGGTACCCTACTTGCTAAATGGACAAGTCATTGTTCCCGGCTTAATTCCTTTATTAGCAAGGTGGGATATCACTAGTTTTTCCTTTTTATTATATCCATTAGTGTTTCCCCATAAGCTAATGGATCTAATAAGAATCTAATTGTAATAATTGATATCAAACCACTTGTAGAATTTAATTTCTAGTTGGTCGTCATTCTTCTTTGAAAATTTCTTGTCACATAATCTCTTGAAATTCGATACTCTACTTAAAGTCTTAAACTCCATATGCTTTCTCTCTTTTATACTCTTTTACAATAAGATCACCAACTCACCTTGTATTATTCCTTTGCATTTGTTTGATTTACCTTGTTATGGGATTCAAGATGATAGAATTCTATGTATCTCCATGAAGTCATGATCTTCTTCTTTTGAATATTCAATATTTCATTGAATACTTATAGTTACACCTCTATCTCTTTCTTTCTTTTCTTCAAAATCCTCATTTGGTCTACCTAGATCAATGTCTTCATGTGCTTTGTTGCATATAATCGATACTTCATCTATTCCTTTACGTAACATATATGATCAAATGAATGCTTTTCAGAAATTCTAAACTGTCTTAAGAGCATTGAAATCCTCAATTGCCTGTAGCCTCAATAAAATTCATACAATGTCTTAACGACATTGACATTTTGATTATACTATACTTTTCTTACAAGTTCATGTTAGGATCAATCTATTATCACAGATCTATCATCTCCAATATTATTGTCAAAAATCTTTTGATAACTCGGCCGAATTCATTTACGTATCACATAATATGTCACTTGTATACATCTTTGGATTTGTTCCATAATACTGAAGTAGTTATTATTCGATAGCACTTCACTCTTTATAAGACTCCAATTAAGGCATCAAAATTGAGCTAAGTCCTTCAAGATCTATACCTTTGTGACCCAGTTCGAGTCATAGTCATCTCCTAATATTATCTTGCATTCTCATCCCTCTTAGATCATCAAAATCTTCTCAAAGTCCATCTTTTATATCTCTTATCATACTCATATCATATCCTTGTGATAGTGTACTCATATTCTGATATTCTTTATGATGGTAAGATAGCCATCTAGGTTCTTTGATTTTCTCACCTTTGATGAGATTACTTTATTGCAGGTCAAAACTATCTACTGACAAGTTCACCAACATCCTCATTCATCATTCTCATAATATGACCCATATATGAGTTTTTATATTTGCACCACACAACAATCCTTAATCCTTAAGTCATCTCAGACTAGATTTTGGATAAGGGTTGCACTATCCTCTGCCTAATTATTTGTTAAACCAAGCTGTGTTTCACCCATTTATTTATGGTGAAATGCCTTGAGCATTAATATTGTAATCCTCAAATAGAAGTAGTCATCTCTACTACTCCTATTTATACTATTTATTCTTGATTTTCTTTATTGTTCATGACCCTTGGACATGCTGGACTAGATGTGAAAGGATAAAACCTGGGCTCTGATACCAACTGTGACAACCCAGGTTTTCTCATGCATTTTTAAATGCAATATCTAATTTCCTAAGGCGGGATGCATCCCTATTTGAAAACCATTTTATAAAAACCATGCAATGTAGTGGAAAAATCTTTAGTTTTAAACTCATTTTGAAAACCTCGAGCGCCATTTGTTTTCACAACAACCAAAGTAATTTTTGAAAAACTTTAGAAACCATAAATGTTTTTCCCCAGGTCTTTCCACTCACAGCACACAGCCCAACTGTAATTAAATACAACTACATGTCCAAAGGGTTGAGAGTTTACTTACATGTATAACTGTCTCCTTTTTAATTCACTTGCTCGTAGCACTAATATCCCCTGGGGCGTCGTCTATTTGTGAGTGGAACTATCCTGAAAAATGTTAAGGATAGGGTGAGTATATACTATACTCAGTAGGAGTCTATCACTACTAGTTTTATAATGCATGAGATGTTTTAAAATCATATGCTCTTTCAAAACATGTGCATATCTTAATACTTAAGTTTAATATCGATATTAAAATCCATTGTCAAACTGAAATACTAACGACTTAAAGGATCACATAATCCAAAATCGAAAGTATCATATACATATATATCATAACATTATGATATGCATAAATGCTTCATTGAATCCAACTCATGGATATCTAGTATGGTATGGTCGACCAACCTCATATCATGCTATATGCAATGCAAATAAGTCCATAAACCATAGGGTCCACTATGCCCACGACCTCGCCGCTGTGTGGTCCCTGGGTACCTGAGGACACAACGTCATAGCCTCCATGGGGCATATGACACATCGACCCAGTGCCGTGACACTAGTGGTAGCCCCCTGTACCACATGCAGTCCACGTAGGGACATGCCCTTTTTAGGCATGGTACCCATTCCACCTAGTAGTGGTAGAGGCTGGGTGGCCAACCTAGACCCCTCAGCATAGCACCCACGAGCTTATCAGCCCAAATCATAATCCGATCAAACAAGCGAAAACCTCTCTTTTTTCAAAACCTGTCCTCTTCGAGTCCCTCACAACTGCCTGACCCTCAGCACTCCAACGTCTTTTGGTAACCCTTAAGGACATGTAATTTTTGCAAGAACTTAATGCTCACAAATCATGCAATGTATGCAATAGTCTGCAAAACATATCTATGCATAATGTATATGCAATCATTTACAAAACATGTCTATGCATAAAGCATTTATCACATGCATGCTGAATTAAATCATGTTAAACAAGTCATATACTTAAAACATGTATTCGCAAAACAATCATAGTTCTTTTAAAAGAATCTAGTAGCGATAGAGCACCTACCTCAAAGTCTCCTGGAGTCGCGTCCTTTATCGCTCAACCCGTCCTTGGGTCTCATTTATAAACTCCTGGGTATAAATGGACACAAGGAGTCCTAATTAATTTCAATCTATTTAAACATTAGACCGCTAACCCTGCCTATTGGGTCCCTGGTTCTTGCCTAATTCATTGTCAGGCTAGATCCTATGGTATGGATCTACTTTCTAATAGTTAAATTCTATAATTTATCCTCTAATCTAACTTTAAAGTCTTAATAGGTCCGCGTGCCTCGGTTCCCAGGACACCCGTGTATCCTGGTTGAACCGCGACTGCCTTAGGTGCGTGCGCGCCCAAAGGCTATGCCAAGGACTGCGTTTTGTACTCGTATATGCATGCTCAAGTGACGCGCTATAACGTGCATCATCACACGGACGCACCTTGTAGCATGGCGCGTCTCAGCTCCCAGGGCACCCCGTGCATCCTAGTCGAGCTAGGACCCGTGCCCCATGTTGTGCACGTACCCGAAGGCCATACTTGGGACAATGTTCGCACGTGCACAAGCATGCCTAAGCAACGCGCTATGACGCGCATCATCGCATGGACGCACCTTGTAGTGTGGCGTGTCTCAACTCCCAGGGCACCCCATGCACCCTGGTCAAGCCAGGACCCGTGCCCCATGTCGCGTGCGCACTTGAAGGCTGCACCTGGGACAATGTACGCACTGTCGTACACCTGGAACCCGTCCCAGGGACCCAGTCCCAGGTGCACGTGGTGCTTGGCATCCTTGGGATGCCTGGCTCGTGCAAGGTTGTCTGAGTCATTTTGGGACGTTTTCTGGCCAAGAAATCCAACTGGAAAACGTCTGAGAACACTAGATCCAGCCTGGATCTAGCCTGAAAGGGGAAGAACAAAGAGAAGGGAGGTAAGGACGTCTTACCTGAGTAGCCTAGGGAGTGCCCATTTCACGCTAGACCTTCCTGCTCGCCGGAAAAACTCGCACAAGGTGGAAACCCCATTGCCTAAATCGAAAAAGAGAAGAGAGGGGAAATGGGGAGACGGAAATGGCATGGCCGGGCTGACTTTGGCCTGACCGTTGCCGAAAAATGCAGAGGAGACGGGTTTTCGATCTTGCCAGAAATCCGAGTCTCAAACAGCTGGAAAAATGCCAGAAAACTTGGATTTTTAGAGAGGGGGAGATGGGGCTTTTTATAACCCTGCTATGGCAGTGTTGCCAATGGCGGTGCCGCCCTTGGTGGTGGCAGAATCCTCCAGAAAAATTAGGATCGAGGGTTTCTGGAGGGTTCTTGAGGTTGAAGACGACAGGGGGTACCGTTATCAAAACGGCCCCCTACGTTTTTCGTCCTTTTTCGTTTTAAACGTTTTCTGTTTAAATTCCAGAAATACCCCTATCTTTAAACGGCTGTAACTTTCTCATACGAACTCTGTTTTGCTGATTTTTGAGGCATTGGAATCCATTTTTTTAGTGGAATCTAATGGTACTAAGTTTCCTCACAAATTCCTTTTTTTACTATTTTAAATAATGTCAAACATTCAACACAGTTTATTTCCTATAGAACATTCAATTTTTCGTTAAAAATAGTGTAAATTGCTCGGGCATTACAAAGGGTTACAAAATCAAGTGAATATCAATAACCCTAAAGTAGACATGGTCAACAAAGGAGCAGAGGTTAAGCTTTTGAGGGGCTATTCTATCCTTGTACAATTTAACTCTCCTTCATGTATAGTATTACATGCAACTAATGTAGAACATTTTGAGTTAAAGCTAGGGGTAATTCAACTTTTTAGTATATTCTTCGATATGGATGAAAGATTTTTGGAGCTGTTTATGAATAAATTTTCAGTATTTGGTCATCTTTTAATTAGTGCTTGGCCACCTAGCCTTAGTATTAGTGAGGTGCCAAGAGAAAATTCTAGCGCTAAACTGGGAAAAATGCCATTTCATGATAAAGTGTGGAATTATTTTAGGACACATAATATCACAAAATGTCATAGAGGTTGATAAAGCCAAAGTGAATCTAATTTCTAATATTTCCCTTCCTAAGACGGTGAAGTAGATCTACTCATTCTTAGACCATACTGGATTTTATAGACAATTGATTAAAGATTTTTCACAAAATTTATAGACCACTTGTAATTTACTAATAAAGAAGGCAAATTTTGACTTTGATGAAAATTGTTAAAAGCATTTGAGCACCTAAAGGCTAAACTTACCTCTATAACTATCATTCAACAGCCAGATTGGAGTGCACCATTTGAGATAATGTGTGATGTTTCTAATTAAGCAATCAATGCTATGTTGGGGTAGTAATCAATGCCCAAGTCAATTATTCCACTATTGAAAAAGAGTTGTTGGCTATCTTATTTGCCTGGATAAATTTAGATCTTACTTACTAGGATCTAAGGTCATCATCTATTCAGTCCATGCAGCATTGAAGTGTCTTTTGTCAAAGAAATATGCTAAACCTATATTGATCCAATGCATTTTACTACTTTAAGAGTTTGATATAGAGACTCTGGATAAAAAAGGTTTCAAAAATGTTGTAGCAAACCATCTGCATTGGTTGATTATAGTGTCTTCTAGTGAATCTATACCAATAACAAAATCTTTTCTAGATGAACAACTTCTGAAGATTTCCCAATTACCTTAGTTTGATGATATTGTAAATTATCTTGTTGTGGGTCAAATGCATAATAACTGGTCAAAACAAGATAAGTCAAAAAATTTATCCAAGGTTAAGCAATTTTTTCTGGACAATCCGTCATTTTTTTAAGTACTGTCCCAAGCATATAGTAAGGAGATGTGTGCTTAATAACCACCACAATAGTATAATATCCTTCTGCCATGATCATGCTTGTGGAGGCCATTTTAGTAAAAGGAAGACCATTGCAAAGATTTTGCAATGTGAATTTTATATACTAAATTTTTTTAGGGATTCTCATGCTTACTATATAGCATATAACCATTGCAAAAAGTTATGAAACATGAAACATACGAATATGATTCCTTTGAACCCAATATTATTTATGAAACCTTTTTTCAGGTATGGGGTCTATAGGCCCATTTCCTAATTATTTTTTATACGTATACATTCTTCTGGGAGCAGACTATGTGTCTAAGTGAGCGGAGGCTGTAGCATGCAAGACAAATGACCACAAGGTGGTGGTTCAAAATCTAAGAGATAATTTATTTGAACGTTACAGTATTCCACACGTTATTATTAGTTATGGTGGAAAACACTTTTGTAACTGAGCCTTTGAAGGTTTAATAAAAAGATATGGAGTAACCCACATAGTTGCAACACCATACCATCCTCAAACTAGTGTCCAAATAGAGGTATCCAATAGGGAGATTAAGCATATTCTTGAAAAGACTGCAAATCCTAACCATAAGGATTGGTCTTCAAGACTTAGTGATGCATTCTGGTTATCATACTGCTTTTAAGACTCCCATTAGAATGCCACTCTACAAACTAGTTTATGGAAAGGCATGTCATTTTCTAGTTGAGTTAGAGCATAAAGCTTATTGGGTAGATCAACTATGATTACACTAAAGTAGGTGCCCACATGAAACTCCAATTCCAATAGTTGGAGGAAATCAGGAGAGATACTTATGATATGGCTAAGTACTATAAGGATTGAATGAAAAAGGTTTATATTTTGAAAAAGATGGGGTTATACACATTGTTTATCTACACAATGCAATAGACATTGAAAAAGATTGGGTTATATCCATAGTAAATGGTCCAAGGTTAAAAACTTTTATAGAGCTTAGGAACCCTGAAGAGGAGGTAATCCCTCTCGAAAATCTTGTTTAGTGGGATTGAGTCCACAATATGTCTATTGTGCATTAGTGAAGGTTTAGAGTTTGCACTTGCATTCACATTTGTTGTTGTAATGAGTTCATTTTTTTGTAACCTTGAAATCCCAAGTTGGTAATGAAAAGTTCACTTTTTGAGATAAGGGTATTTTAGTCATTTCACTGTTCACCCTAACTAGACCCAGAAATTTGGTCCTGAGAATGGTACCCTTAGGGGCATCTCAGAAAAACGAATCTAACAAGACCAGAATCACCCAAAACAGAGTTAAAATGAGCAAGTTATGGCCCTTTGAAGTTCAAGGGGCAAAATTGTAATTTAAGTTAAAAATGAATTTGGCCTGAGAAAATAGGGACCCGTTTTGATATGAGCACCCGCCTTCTTCCCAAACATATGAGAGGTTTCTAGAATGACGGTGTGCAGGGGAGAAACCACCGCCATTCTGGAGGTTTCTCCACCACCATTCCATGGCAGTAGAAACCCCCTCTAGAACCCTCTATAAGCTCTATAAATAGAGCTCTTAGGAACCTCCAATGGCAGCCCAAAACCCTGGGAAAAACCCATCTTGGAGAAGCAGGCAAGAGGAGAAAATGTAAAAAATACCTGGCCACGAACCAGGAACGTACGAGGACAAGGGGACTAATGCGATCAAACCAGGTAGGTGTTCTATCGCTACTAGACTTTTAAAAGAGAACCCATGATGCTTTGAGACTGCATGTTTTGAGTCATGGTTGCTTTTATATGCATGTTTTATGTATAGCATGAATTGATTTCATAAATGAACTTAGCATGCATATGAAAAATACATTGCGCATATATTGTTAAGACATGTGTTACATGCATAGACATGTTTTGAAAAAAGATTCTTGTTTGCATGATAAGTGTAGCCTTGGCCGATGAGGGCAGGACAGAGAGAGCTGACAAGCTTCTAGGCTATTAGGTTGTCAGGTAGGGTTATGACTTTGAATGCGATACTAGCATGAGTAGATTTTATGCATTGCATGCATGTTTTGCAACTGATTGCATAAATTGCATGATTTGAGATGATTGAGCTTTGGCTTTATCTTTAGATGCTTTTGGCCTAGTAAGCTCATGGCCACTATGCCGAGAGGTTCGGGGTGGCCTCCTAGCCTCTACCACTATAGGTGGAAAGGGTACCACACCAAAAAGGCATGTCCTTACTTCGATAGCTGAGTGGTACCGAGGACTACCACTGGTGTCACAGCACCCGATCGAAGTGTCATATGCCTTGTGGAGGCTATGACTGCGTGTCCCCAGGTACCCGAGGACCACACGGCGATGAGGTTGTGGGCATAGTGCGCCCTATGTTTTTGAGGATTTACTTGCATTGCATATGGCATGACATGAGGATGATCGACCATACTATAGATCCATGAGTTGGATTCAGTTGAGCATCTTATGCATATCATAGTATATTTTTATGATATCTATGTTACTTTTGACTTGGATTATGCGATTCTTTAAGTCGTCAGTATTCTATTTTGACAACGGCTTTTAATATCGATATTGAATATGAGTGTCCAAACATGCACATGGTTTAAAGAACATATGTTTTAAAACATAGCATGCATTGTAAAACTAATAGTGATAGACTCCTACTGAGTATAGTGTATACTCACCCAATCCTTAACATTTTTCAAATACAAGTAAACACTTAAGGACAAGATATACCGCTACAGACCCGTGATAGAGAACGTCCAAATTAAGTACAAGTAAGTAAACCCCTACCTTATCTTTTAGTGAATGTTACTTTATTGTAGTTACTCTCTGTAGCTGGGGCTGTGACTAACACTTTCTTGGGAATAGAGTTGATTTAAAACTATGCCATGGCTATATGATTTGAAAATGTGTTTTGACGCTCGGGGTTTTATAGGAAAGATTGCTTTCCAAAACAAAAGATTTTCATGCATTTCATATTCTAAAACAAGAGATCTCGCCTTTTTATGAAATTTGCATCTTATAAAACCTGGGTCGTCACAGTTGTATATTATTTTTCATTTAATTGTTCATATCAATAGGTTTAGGCACCATCATTGGAGTGCAAGTATAATTCTTCCTACCTTATCTCTTAGGTTTATTCTTTTCTACGTCCATGGTTTTTAATTCTAAACAATATTTAATTTAAGTCAAGGGTAGGATATTATCAAAGTTGATTAGTTCATCATAGATTTTCATTGATTTTGAGTCTTTTATTAGTTTCAAAGTCAAATTTTTATTTTTAAAAAGATAGATTATTCAAGATTTTTTTTGGTAAGTTCCTTTACAATAATAAGAATTTGAATTTTTTTAAATTTTAGTGTTATCTTTAGATGTTAGTTTATGAATAGATTTGTATACAAGTAGTTTATAATTATTTTCTCTTTTAAAGTTTTCATGAAAGTTAAACTCAAAATATTTACAATAGAAGTTGCCACATATATATAGTTTAAGTTGCAGAGTAAGTATAACTTAGAGATCTTGAAGAAGATAAGTAAAGACTTATAACCCATGGGAGACAAATTCAAAAATTTCTTCCAAAAACAAGAATTTTTGTTGGTCTAATTATTCTTTGTCTTGATCAACTATTTCGAAATTGTGTAAAAGACTATACCTTATATCTCCTATGATCATTTTTTAAGTCATATGAAACCTAGGAGATGATAAAGGCCATCTTTGATTAAGCCAGAGCCTTAGCCTTCCTAAGTTATCTTCACTAGTTAGAGCATTAAGCCATTATATTAAGCCTTTTCTTTGATAGCCAATTTACCTTTACCCATATTCAACCCTATATATTATATCTATTTCCCATTGTTTGAAAATATATAGAGATGATTGGATAAACATCTTGAAGAAAAAGTATGAGTAATATAGTTAAAGAAAGGAACACCAAAAGTGCTTTATGGAGAAAAAAAAAAAAAGGTTATAGTCAAGGGAAAAGTAAAGAAAAAGCCAATGGGAATGTTTACTCACATGTGGAGAAAAGAAGATTGAGAATACTATGGTAGAAAACCTTCACATATTCTTCTTTTGAACACCTTTGTTTGCCCATACACCACTTTGTTTGATAACCATGTCCTAAGCCTTTAGTTTGTCTTAGTGAAAATACCTAACTCGATCTTAGGAATTATTTGGATTGGATGTGGTTATGAATAAGTATGGATTCTTGTAAAATAAAACATCTTTTAATAGTTGATATCCTTTTCATGAGACCATTATCATATTTTTTTCCTAAGTCATTATTCTTTTTGTATGAAATATGTGAGAATTTAGCTTTGATATACATTATTCTACTCAAATATTAAAGAGAGTACTACCCACTTCTGAGTGGATTCTTTCTAAATGTCAATTATATCTTGTGAGATTTGAAGTCAAGGTATACTTTTGGATGGTAATTTAGGTAGTAGTTTACCTAAAAACTAATAATTATGTATATATTGGTTATATTCACACACTCACACTCTAAGGTTTGACTAGTAAGGGAATGTCTTTAGCATAAGGATAGGATTTTGAAGTGTTTTTCATTTTTATTAACATGCTAAAATTGGATATTAGACATTGAATTGAAGAAAATTCTCTAAGATAAATAAAGGAATTTCCATGAATGGTTTTTAAAATAAAATTTTTTACCCACACCACCACAACTTGATTTTCATGCCCCTACATTCTCATCTTATTCCTTACCATTGCATCTAATTATCTCACCAAGATCATCTCAAAACACATCCTTTTCTTACCCCTTTTCACTATCATTTTTACATGCATAATCCTTGGAATTACACACATAAAAACTTTAGATCTGTGGTGTAAAAATTCACCTTTGAGTTTTGGATACTGGAGAACATCTTATACTATTATTGAATGACATAATAAGAGTACAATATTATTTCATAGAAGAAAGAATGGAGGTAGCACATTAAGGAAAGCTTAAAGCAATCCTTGTTGAGTGGCATGGCAATTACTCAGTGAAAGCTCTCCTTATCATAGAAATTGTGTTTTCTTTTATTTTCTTTGAGTTGTAAGCATTATAAAATTTTACTTTAGTTAATGAGAATTTTGTAGTTAGTTGTTTCATTTATTTCATAGTTAATTGAATTTTTAATTAGCAGTTAGAATTTTTAAATTTGTGTAAATTTTACTCAGTAACATAGAATGATTTTTAAATTGAAATTCTTAGTGATTTAATTTCAGAGCATGAGCAAGTAAATTTTCTTTCCTAGGGTTAGGATGAAGTTATCGTGTGATTGAATGAATTTTTTATTAAGTAAAAGTGGAAATGAAAATTATACTTAATATTATTTTAAGGAATTTAGCGCTTAATTTATATATTTAGTGATTCTTACATTGGAACTGACTTGTAATTCTTATAGTAAAGAAATTAAATATGATAAATTAAGAAAGCTTAATATGTGAAAATCTTTGATAGTCTGTGTCCTTAAAAGACAGACTATGCATATAGTAAATATATTAACTTATGTTAATTCCTTAAAATAAGAAAAGTCCCTCAAATAGAGCTTTAAGAAAAAATATTAAATGGATGATAAAAATTCCACTTCTTAATCATAGGTTTGTTTAATTGCATTACAATATGTTCTAGACCCTATGCTTTATTGTTAAGTGATTTCATAATTTTTAGAAAGAATTCTTCATTTTTAGCAATTTCTATAAGTAATTGAATTATTGGGTAGGTTAAAGTAATTAAAATAGAATTTAACTAAAATTTCTAAAATTTTAAGTCCTCATGGGATCGACCCATATTTGCATCATCTATACTATAGTGGACCTTGCACTTGCTGTTAAATGTAAAATGTGTCAAGATGTATATATATCTATACTTATATATGATGTAGGTACATTAGTAATAGCCCAACCAGAGAATATATTTGCATCTTCATTGCATGGAGCAAGGATTTTTTTAAAGATGGTTGAGGTTTTTCATCTTTAAAAGTATCATTTTTAAAGTTGGTTTATTACAACCAACTATAGAACTCATTAAAAAATTTAGTTAGAAGGACTTCTTCAGCTACCCTTTCAACTTCTTGCCCTACCTCTACAACTCTCTCTCTCTCTCTCTCTCTAGCTTATGCATGCCCTTGAAAAAACCTGATTAATGTCAACTTTCACTGGTGACCATGTAGCTTCCCTCTCTCTCAATCTCTCTCTTTGTCAGTTGTGCACAATGAAAAAAAAACAACCACCCCAGCAACTCTCTCTCTCTCTCTCTCTTTGTCATTTGTGCACAGTCAGAAAAAACCAACCACCCCAGCAACTCTCTCTCTCTCAATTGTGATGGTTGAAAAAATCTAACTGTGCCAATGACTCTTTGTCTCTCTATTTGGGATTTTTTTATTTAATTCATATGCCTATAATTTTCCCTTTAGTATTACGAGTAACCCAAACAAGTTGGTGATTTTCTATGTGTAGTCATCTCCCTATGTGAATGAGTACTTTTACCTGAACTGATGATTTTCGGTCATATTTCTATTGGAGATGGCCAATTTGTTATCTTCTCCACCACGGGAGTTTTTCTTAATGGGTCATATGCATATGGGCATGACCAATTTGCTACTTATTGAAATATTTTTCTTGTGCAAGAAACATAGAATATGAAGAAAATCAAGTGCATGGAGAATAGTTTAACCCAAGTAACCTTCATAAGAGAGGGTGGAGGGCAAACAAAAATGGAAAGTATTGATAACCAGAATGCATGGAGTGAATTTGTATAGTGCCATTTATCTCTTAAATGGACAAAGTTTAAGGAATTGGAGGTGGAAAGTAGTCAGGGAAGAGGAAAAGTCATATTCAAAGTTAGGGTTTGCAGTTCCCACTTGAAACTAGTGTCCAATGACGAGAAATATCATCCAATGAAATTACTAACAAGCTTGGTCTTATCAATTTTGAGAACCTAGAAGTTCCAATGATAATGAGATTGAATAAATAACACAAAACTTCCATAAGGTCGAAGGAACCCATGGCCTGTAAAGTAGGAAAGAGTTGGTCAGTTAGGCACAAAAAGTCATTCAAACTTCAAATCATAAGGCACTGGTCGTTAATTCCATCTTCATAGAGGAAGAAGAATCTACTCAAATTAAAGCTCTATCAACAAAGGACCCGCAAGAGTGTGGTGTGACCTAAATACTAAGAGGCCAGATTTTCTTGAGATGGTTCCAGATTTTTTATTTGATCTTGTAGACAAGTACTTGAGAGTAAATCCTAGCCAAGCTTTTATTAATTAAAACAATTCCATTAATCAATGTTCTCACTTTTGGTATATGTAATCAAAGCATGGTTAAGTAAGAGCTACCCCAAAATTAATTTGCTTATTCTTGAGTTATTTTTATTTATAGTATGTGCAATTGTTGAAGCAGTGATGTATGATAACTTCCTCGGAGAAAGATCCCAACTTGAGAATATATGTTTGTCTTTATTGCATGGAGCAAGGAGTTACAAAATTTGCAATTGTTTAGAACAAAAACTTAATAAATAATGGTCAAAATTAAAGTCAATTTGGATTTTTCCAAGGCAAAACTATCTTTAAAAGGCATAGTTGTAAAGTCAGATCAAAGAACCATATTTAAAAATGGAATAGAGAACCTACTTTGAAAACGACCATTTTTAAAGTCATTTATGGAGACTGACTTTAAAAATCTTTACAAATTTTGGTTTAATATTGGTTCTCTAGCCTTCCCCTCCTTGTTACCCTAGCATTATCTCCCTCTATAGACTATCCCTCTTTCATAGCTCCCTCACAGCTCTCTTTCTCTATATTGCACACACCCTCATAAAGACCCGTTTGATAGTGACCACGTAAGCTCTCTCTCTCTCTCTCTCTCTCTCTCTCTCTCTCTCTCTCTCTCTCTCTCTCTCTCTCTCTCTCTCTCTCTCTCTCTCTCTCTCTCTCTCTCTCTCTCTCTCTCTCTCTCTGTTCAGTATTTCCAATTTAGCTCTTATGCCTGTGATTCTTTTTAGTATTATGAGAAACAAAATTGGGTTTGTGATTTTCTATGTTCAGTTAGCTAGTTCTGCTAACTTGAATTTCACATTACATTCCTCCCAAAATTGACATGCAATGCTTTATTTTCACTCATTGACCTATTTGCAAATTTATTGTTGTATCAACACAATGAAACAAGTTATAACTAGAGAATCTAGAGGCAAGAAGTACAATATATTGCCAATCTAAAAAGAATTGATGGGTTTTGGAATTCTCTTATCTTAATGCTTTTGGATAATGTATTAGTCATTTATTATGTCTTGGTAGTTATTCATTTTTTAGGTTTTGGAACTCAAAATGTTTTTTTTTTCTTGATTGAATGGAGGACTACAATTGTGTTATTGATGTGTCTTAGTAATTATTGCAAATGCACAGCTCTATTGAAGTATAGAATCAACAAATAAGGGCCAATATGTCATATTCGGATTTTCAAAATATGGTAGTTGGAAATTTTCTTTATTTTGAAACTGAATTGGAAAAGGCATAATATCTATATATTTTAGAAACACCCATCCTTAGAGTGGAATGTCATAGTGAAACCTTCTCACATAGATTAAAATAGGGAAAAATGCACTAAATTCATTTTTCTTTGCCATATGATCAGCTGTCACAACATAAATTACTATTAAAAACACAATTCCATTGATAGTCTATACTATTTACAATGTATCAAGTATCAACTTTAAATTTACAAGCTACCAATTATAGCTTATTACAAAATTCAACTTCTAACATAAGCAAATGATTTTTTGCTCACCGACAACAAAAGTGCTATGCTAACCACTCATCTATGGAGGTGCCTCCTCTCCTACTCCATGCCTCATTGACGTCTGTCTTGGAATGTTTATAGGGTTGTGAACATAAAACTCTCACCTTGGAATAAAGCTAATACTACTAGTCCTTCCATAATTTCAAGATAGCTAAATAGTATAGATGCATAAGTAGATAAGGAATGTATAATACTAAAGCATGTACAAACCATTTAGTAAAAGATGCAATGACATAATGTATTTCGAATTAATGAGTACATCTATGAAACAAAATTAGAACATGTATACTTGCAGGCATGCTTAAATTGGACAATAACTTCAATTCTACCATAATTAACATGTTATTTGGAAATATTTAGAAAACTACCCAAAATACAAGCTCTTGAATAAAAAAACTCCATAGGTGAATCCTTGATAATAAAATGTACAATGAGATGCTCTTATGAAGAAAAATAACAAGTGTTTTTCAAATATACTCACCAAAATCATGCAACGCCCGTTCTTACATACGGCGTGACAATTGTGTCCTTTAATGAGGACAATGGCACACCTATCTTACTAGTAGATACCTCCTACTGTCACACCACATATTGCCCAATGCTCCTACATAGGTCCAACACTCCTGGACATCAACAACACATCACACATTTTCCAATACTCCTAGACAAGGTCCAACACTCCTGACCCATGATCCAATGCCCTTGGAACAACATCAGACTCATATGCTCATATGCATACCTTTACCTCCAGGTAACTATCGTCAACATACATTTCCCACGGAGACCATGTGGTAATGTGCAATGATTCCCATGGGCAGTTAAGCGCTACACCCAAAGTAGTCCCCATGCTAACTACCCTTCCAAAAGTGAATCACCGAGTTGGTATCAATCACAATCAGAGGGTACAATTACAACCTCCTAGTACAAAATCTTAGGCCTTACAATTCGGCAAAACAAGCATGCCACTAGGGAGCACACCCACTACGCCTACATGTTGAGTAATCCCCTAAACAAATCAATCAAATCATAAAGTCTTATAGCTGCTTAGTGAACTATTGCCTCAGGGTCTACCTGCTTGTGCCACTATAGAGCAGTTCTTCCCAAATATCAAATAAATATCAAATAGGCCTTATGGCTACTTCAAGAGTGCATGCCTTAAAACTCCGATTAAGTTGGTAAATCACTTTCTAAATCAATTGTAACTTGAAATATGGAAGGAAGCACATTTTTCACCATCTCACACGTGAGTGATAAATATCCAATGGTTTGTAAAGTGTGGGCTTTCCATACATAGTGCCATGATTTAAGTGTCATCATCATTTTAAAATCAAAGTCTTACAAGTAGTAGACTTGTTACCATATTCACAATCTTTTCTTACTTACTTATTATCATAAGTAAGACTAAAAAGATAAGTATGAATCCCAAACATCACAAGTAACATACACTTCCACACACAAATATAAGTGGAAACAATTAGCAATCATTTGTGAAACCACCACAATTCTAGTAATCGTAGGATGTATCATAAAGTACTTACTAGTGGGATTTACAGGCATGCATTAGGGTGTCATGTTCATGTCATTTCCTAAGAGCGCATTAGAGGTTATTCTCACCAAAAAGCTCAATATTGTTAATATGGATGTGCATTGATTAGTTTAGAGTTTAAGGTAATTCGATAAAGGTGCCTAGTCATTCCTAGGCTAAGTGTTAACATGCCTTCACCTTAGGCTTGCATTTTTTGGGTAGTTGCTCCTAGAGTGTTTCCCCTAACTTGTAAGATGTTTAGTCAAAGGTCTTGCTAACATTAGTTGGTTTTCTTTACCAACCTATCTCTATGTTATTCCTTCTTATGACTCATGCTGCCTAGAAGTCTATGTATTGGTAACTAATTTTCCAAGTTCTCCCATAGCATTTCAACTCTCAATTTCCTAGTCTAGGAAATTACACCCTCTTAGATTCCTCATATCAATGCCCTTATCACAAGTTTTTCCATGGAAAGTGGTGTAGCATGTTCTTACCTCATGCCTAAATCATCCTTACATTTAAGTTAACATACACAAGTATAAACAAACATCATTAACCATAGTCATTATATGCTTTATGGGGCATTAATTTCCTCCAAAAACTAGTAGAAAGTTGTGTTGATTTATCCCCTTCTTTGTCTTAGAAATTTAGCTTCCCTTAGTTTAAGAATCAAGCACACATCCACCATAAAGTCCTTAATCATCCAACAACAAAAGGGAAAGGAAAGATAGCATTCTCAAGCCATCTTTGGATATCAACTTCCTATGACAATCTGTAAAAGATTGGGTCAAGTTTTTTGTTCCTTCTTGTTCTTTGGAAAAACCCTATCATACAATCAACTTACATATAAGAAACACCTCCACATTCATTTACATTCAATGGCCACATGATAGTAGCATCACCCTCCAATTTTCCCTAGGCTTTACTTGAGCTAAACTAGACTAAACAACATCTAGAACTAGACATGTCATTCATCTTCAAATAGACTAAGAAAGGAACATCCAATTCCATGGGCAATGCCTTCAAAGGTTGCTTTCAAAAATCCTTTCAAATTGACACCATTCATCTTCCATCATGTACATTGATTCCCACAAGTAAAACATCAATTTCCTTGCAAGGTTTTGAGGTGAAAACTTAGGATTTCTAGCATGGTATGCAAAACTTGAGAAGTTGAGTTTCACTGATTATCTAGAACTTGGATTTTTAGAGCATGCATGACATACGCATAACTTAATGGATTGAATCAGTCAAGAATTAATGATGGTATGTAATTAGTGTTAACCCAAGTAGAATTTCAAGTATAAAGCAATTATAACATGTGTAGCAAGAAAAATTGAGATTCACATATGGAAGTTGAGATTCTCCAATAATCCAAAACTAGGATTTACTAGAGCATAACAACATGTATACTGCTTTTATGGCTTGTATCATTCACCATTAAACACACAATAAGTAAATAGAGATACTCTAAGTGGAATTTGAAATAAAATCCAAGCATAACATGCAGATCATGAGAAGCTGAGATTCAAGGATATACCTAAAATCAAAATTTCTAGAGCGAAACAACATGCCTACTACCTTGATGGACTTGACCTTTCAACAATGAAAACAAAATAAGTAAATAGTGATAACCAAAGTGGGATTTCAATAAAATCCAAGTATAATATGTATAGTATAGAAAACTGAGATTCATTGATAAACCATAATGAGAGTTCATTAAGGCATAACATCATGTAAAATGCTTTGATGACTTAGATCGTTCAACAATGAGCATATGGAAAATGATTAGAGATAACCCAAATGGTATTTCAAACAAAAACTAAGCATAGCATATAAGGCTTAAGAAGCTCAAACTCATAGATTGAGCTAGAACAGAAATTTTTGCACTCACACAACATGCTTACTAATCTAAAGGCTATACCTAGTAATATTAGCAAAATTCTAGCATAAACCCCCTATCTTACAAGGATCAAGAACCACCTATAATTTTTCCCCAAATTGGATTCCTTGCTATCCTCAAATGAATTGGATTTTGCTGCTGAAATTGACCTCCCCTGTGTGGTGTGTGCCCTTCCAACAAGGCTCCAGTCTCCTCCTAGCTCCAAACCCTTTCCATCAAGGGTTCCCCTTCTTACTATAGCCAAAACTGGCCTTAAACCCTTCTCCACTTGCCCTACCTTTAAAGCATTCAAATTAGGTCATCTTCAAGGGAGGAGGTAGTAGGTTTTCAAAGTTTGGGACTACCTATTGTTTATGACTCCAACATCTAACCATTCCTCCTTATCAAAAACCCTACTTTTACCTTTTCTTTGTTACTGATTTATTCCAGCTCCTATTACCATCAAGCAAGAGTCTTCAAGATCAAGAGTTTTGTCAATTTTCATCTCTAGATTATCTTCATCCTTGGGCTAGAAATCTCCTTCATCCCCAACCTTGTAATGTCTCCAACTTCAGTCATTCTTTTAGCCAAAATGGTTTATACATATGAAGAAGAAATAAGGAGCTCTTATTTGGTTTCTAAGTCTTATTCTTAACTTAGGGAAACATGTGAGATGCAAGCATGCCAAACCATCCCCCAAACCTTATGTCCCTTAGGAAATGGTGCTGGTTCCATGTCATGCAACCCAGCCCATTTGATTTCCCCCTTCTACCTTTCCTGTTTTATGTTTTAGTCATTTACTTACGTACCATATTTTCCTTTAGTTTTTTCCATTACACCTACAAGGCAAGGTTTTGTTGTTAATTTTCTCCACTAAAATATAAATTTAATGTTCTCTTAACCACATTTTGATTAACATTTTGTACCCCTAAGAATGTAAGGTGAAAATTAATAGGAAAATGAAAAATCCCCCATTTTTTTTGTAGCTTTCAGGTATATATAATAAGGGGTTTACATAGTCATTGGTCTTACACAATCCTATGAGGACTCTTTTAATAAAAATTGTTAATTAAGACCTAAGTTGTTTTACCCTAACCTAGCCAACTTTAAAGAAAGGGAAGAAATCTAAATGAAACAATTAATCTAAGCAAGGAAATAAACTAAAGTAAGGAAACTATCTAAGTAATTAAAGCAAGTAAACAAGTAATGAACTAATTCAACTAAGTAAAAGAAAAGAACACTTTCATTAATGGAACTTGAATTACAAGAAAAATAAAGACATGAAGAAAGGAAAAAAAAAAAAAAAAAGCAAATAAAGAAACTTCCTTGAACTAGCTGCTATAAGAGTCCTTTGTTGTGTCACCCAACAAGGCTCTTTACACATCCTCTTCTTTTATGGGCTTGAACTCCCTTTATGGTCTTCTTTTTGTGTCACTCAATAAGGGCCTATATACTTGCTTTCACCTCAATGTACACTGATCTACAACTAAGCTTTCCTCATCTCATTAACCCAACATGCCATAAACCCAATGTTTCTCAACCATGCTTTAAGAATTATAAGAGTCCTTAACTACCATTGTAAGGTGTTCTTTCTTTTACTTTTTCCTAAATCCCAAAGAAAGAGAAAAGATGGAAGATAGAAGGTGGAAGGCTAGGCATAGAAGAGAAAGGGAGACAAGAAGAGGGATTTTGTGTAAGATGTATAGAAGAGTGGAAAGGACTAGATGTGTAAGATCTAGATTGAGTTGGATGAGGAATATGATGCAAAAAATAATGAAAAGAATGGGAGAAGAAGAAGATGGGGAAGAAAGAAAGGGAAGTGGGAATGGAAGAGCTTCCTTACCTCTTCTTCAATGGATGAGCTTTGACCTTATGAGAGCTTCAATGAAGGTGATCTCTCTCCCTCTATTTCTCTTAAATATAGCTTTCAAGTACAAGAAAAAGGTAAGAGATAAACCTTTTTATTCATTTTCACCTCTTATTTATAAAGTTTGAGGAAAGAAAGCTCTATGAATGAATAGTTAATATCTAAAGGAGAAGGGAAGAAAGAATGGAAGAGATTAGATCAAAGAAAGGTAAGCTAAGAAGAGCAGGGGCATAGATTTAATATTAGGAAAGTGGAAGGGAGTTTGGGTAGGAGTAGGATAAGAAATTGGGGTGGGAGAAGGAAGGAAAGTAGTAGGGAAAATGATTTGACTACTAAGAGAAAGAAATTTGCTTAGAAGGGAGGGAGTTAGAATAGGAAGTTGATTTGACTTTGGTCAAATTTAGAAAGTAGTAGGTGGGGGAGGCATCTTTTTCATGAGGGATTTTGGGGTGGAAAATGGAAGGTAGTGATAAGAAAAGAAAAGTAAATGAGTTAGTGGAAAGATAAGGAATAAGTGGAAAGGGAAATGAATGGAAAGAAAAGAGAAAGAAATGGAAAGTAGGTGGAGGAATTTAACATGATTCAATAATAGAAAGTTCTAACAAGGGGCGTGGAATTCGTGTGTGTGTGTGTGTGTGTGTGTGTGTGTGTGTGATGTTCTTAGAAATTCTATGAAGCATGGACCATTGGATGAGGATGGGTGCTTGAGATCCTCTTTTCCTTAGGTTTTTGGGTTGAATTTTAATATAGAAAAGGTGACTAGGGTTTTGATCTTTCCAATACTTCATTCACATCCCTTCGATCGTGCTTACCCTTACTTAGATGGATGGGATCCCTTTATGACATGTAAATATTCTTTAAGTTTCATTTTCTTTTCATCATTGGATTGAGGTACCCTAGCATGAAACCTAGATTCTTATAAATCTTCATATGCTTTATATGAATCAATTATTCTTCAATTCCTTACATGGATAAGACATCCAATCATTGGTTGATCTTTTTCTTTTAGTTGAGGAGAGAGAAAAAGTAAGTAAAAAGTCTTCATGCAAGTTTGGGTCATTTTTTATTTCTGAGAAGCTTTCATTATAAATGATCCCATTGTATGTGAATTGAACTTCTTTTATAAGCTTCTTAAAGTGATGAAATGTATTTAAGTATGCATTCATAAATAATTTGCCACCTTTTCACCCTAGATAGAGTATGAGTAGTGTATGAAGTTTATGACTGCTCTAACTTTGATAGTGACACCCAATGATTATTCTGAACCTCTAAGACTTCATTTCTTAGTACATGTGAGTCCAAAATGTAGCTTAAAAGATAAAATTGCTCCTTTTAGGATAAAATTGATAATTTTGTGCATTTTTTAATTTATATCATGGACCTGCAAAATTGGTTAATTAACCCTAATTAGTGATAATTAAGTGATTTTTTAGGCTAAAACTTGCTAAATATAGAGGTATATATGTAATATATATATATATATATATTAGTTATGACTAAGTTTTTGTGGATTTTATTGAATTTTTTTTTTTTGTGGTTTTTAGCTTCAAACAAAAATCCCTTTACAAGTTCTATAGCTCATTATCATATTCTATGTTGACATTGTTTGCTTACAATGTGGGAAATTAGGAAAGATTATTTGTGGTGTTAATTGTCTCTTAAGGAGCGTCATTTATTTACAGTGTAATTGCAGCTTTAGATTAGAATTGTTTGATGGCAATAGAGTACTTTTTGTCATATATGTACTATGTAATACAAGACTAAACTTCTTTATTTATATGGATGTGTGTGTGTAGAGAAGTATGGGTGTAGGTGCTCAGGAAGATTTTTTTCATTTCTTTGAGTTTTTAAATGTTGGAAGTGAATGTGTGCATATATGGATGTTGAAGTGAATGTGGAAGTGAATGTGAATGTTGTAGTTTCTTTTTTCAAGCCTTTTAAATATTTATGAAGATTGTAATAGTAAGAAGATTGTAAACTCTCATTGAATGTTCAGGAATATTGTAATAGCATGTTATACAAAGCTAGGTTTTACATAAATATGCATGGATGCAGTAAATGTGAATTCTTTTTCATGTCTTCGAAGATTGTAGGAAGACTATAATAATAGTAGTTTATTGAATGTGTACGAAGATTAATAAGTATTCACTTTTGTATAAAAAGTACCTAATTAGTTGCCCATGTCTTATAACTTATAGTGTTAAATCAGGGTTTTTCTGGCCAAAATTTATAACACATGCATTTCTGACCTAATAATTCAAAAATATGATATTTTATAGGTTCAGAGACTAATCTAGAGTATGCATATGAATGGTTATATTTTTAGGATTTTATTAGGTTTTCCACCTTTTATAAATCTTGGAGAGATGATCCAAAGGTTGAGATTTATCGAGATGAGAATTGAATATCAAGATCAAAAGATTGAGTCAAGGCCTAGATTTTAACATTTCAAAGTAGGTCAAGGTTCAAGATTTTATCAAGGCAAGATGTTAGATCAATGGAAGCAATTGGAAAAGATAAAGTTAATTAAAATGGGTCCATGAAGCAAGCCATGCATTTTCACCCCCTTTGCATGGGAACCATTCAAGCCACTTTAGCCATATAAGCCATGAGAGAAGGTGACAAACTAAGGAATTCAAGCCATTAAAGACAAGGGTGTGAGTCATGTAGCCAAGCCAAATGAGCCCTCAAAGTGAGCCACATAAGCCAATTAAGAAAAATGCCACATGGAGTCATACAATTGGAGGAGAATTTAAGTAATGATACACCTTCTAAATTTGGCAAGGTTTAATTAGAAGGTTTGAGAGAATTATGTAAAAGGTAAGATAACTATGCATTGGTGGACCATCAAGAGAGAAACCTTACTTTCTAACTCCATCTCCTACTCTTTTTCCATTCCATTGGCCTAGGGTTACTAGCTAAAAGAAGGAAGCACCTCTTTAGGAAAAAGATGCCCCCCTTGCCTAATTGGTGATCAAGTGGTTTCCTAAATAGGAAACCTTATATCTACTTTAATTTAAATAACTTCAAAACCCTAGATCTCTATACATCTTTCCTAAACCTTATTTCTTACCTATTCCTTGACTTTCCATCAACCAAATGTCATAAGAATAGAAGGAAAAGAGCTCCACTTTCCTTCTAGGAAAAAGGCGCCTACCCGCTTTTCATAATTAGATACCAGCCAGCCCATGATTCTTATGTCTATCTTATGTCATGTTATGACATCATCTTACTAATTCATCTTCCACCACCTTCCTCATTCAATACCCTAACCCTAAGGCCACTTTCCTCATGGTTTCACCATTTCTTAAGTTAGAAACCCACTCATCTATATTCAACCCATGTTGCATGTGAATTTTCCAAGTAGAGGTGGGTGAGACACCTTAAAATCAAGCTCTTCTTTGGTGTTATTTGCAGCTAAACTTTGGGATTTATTAGATGCTTCTATTCCTTTGGATTTCTAGTTATTGTCTTAGTTATTTGTTTGCTCTGGTTAGTTTTCATTGCTTTAGTTTTCATTATTTTGCTTTCTAGTTTTGCACAATTCTTTCCATCTACTCTTTCTTTATTTTCCTAAATTCCACTTGTTTTTCTTTGTTATTTCCTCAAGATTCAAGTTAACAATTCTCTGGTAGTGACAACCAAGAGAAGAGTTAGCTTAGGCCTTGATTTTCCCTCTTGAATTTCACTTTTTGCTCCTTTTGTTTGCCCTTAATTTTAGGTTAATTTTTTTGCATTAGTTCACCCACTTAGCTTTCTTCTCTTAAATTCCTTTCTGAGTTTTCTTTGCACGCCATTGTACTTTAGTTTATGAGCATTAGATAACATTGTTGGTGTTGTTTAGATAGGATTTCATGTTTAAGAATTAGAAACAATTTCCAGTAATTGAACATGTATTATGCATCTAATCTTTTATGTAATTTGGAGATGATTTAATTAAGTTTTGTGGGAATTCTTGTTCTAGAATGTTCATTTATCAAAGTACTTCGGATCTGAGTTATTTTCTTGAATGAAAGTTGTGGTTTCAATTGCCTCCTTGTGCTTGAGTTGTTTGATGTTCTTAAGTAGTTGAACTATGGAAGTTTTCTCCCCTTAACTTTCTACTTTGTTTCTAGGCATTTAAACACCTTACTTGATTGAATCCTTAAGAACCCATTTAGATTTTTATGTTGTTTATTAGATCCATTAATTATTTTCCAAGATAGTTCACACTAAATTTATCAATTTTGGTTACTTTTGCACCTTAAAACCATGCATACAATCCATGGATCATGCACATGGTATTAGGCCACTTTGCTTTTTGGTTTCTTGCTTAGTTTATTTAATTAGTTAAGTTTTTGCAGTAGTCAATTGATTGTTTGCATCTTAATTTAGGTTTAGAAAGTTTCATTTATGAATTTTAGGAAGTTTCATCTTTAGCAAGTTATAGGATTTAGAAAGTGTTAAATTTAGAAAGTTTTTTTAATGGTAGTTTCCATTCACATGCATGTTTCTAATTTCTTGTAAAAGCTAGATAGATCTCATTGGTTACTTGTTTTTTTATGTTAGTTTAGTGTTAGAAAGTTTTCTAAAGTGGTTTTAAAAAGTTCTATTTTTAGAAAGTTTCTAATTCTAGTTTAGGAAAGTGTTAATTTAAAAAAGTGTCATTTTTAGTAATTTTCTTTAATTAAGTTTCTTAATTTGATTCAGTGGTTTCATTTTGTTGTTTGCATGTTAGTTAGGTTGGTTTCTAATTTCATTTTTTAGTAAGTTTCTTTTAAGTTTAGTTTCTAATTCGATGCATGCTACCATTTCATGTTGTTTAATTTCCTAGTTTAATCACAACTCTTCTTCTTTGAATGAAGTTATTTAATTCAAATAAAATCTAATCCATTAGAAATCTGTGAGATTCCTTGTGGGATTGACATCACTTGTATGAAAATGCTACATTGATTTGTACGCTTGCGAGTAATTTTGAAACAATACACCAAAGATTATAATAACAAGTTAATAATCCTCTATATAGCGTGCAAAAAAAAAAAAGAAGAAGTTTTTAAAAGTGGTTCAAAAATCATCTTTAAATGTGTAGAAATTTAAAGAGAGTTCTAAAATACCATCTTTAAAATTAGAAACATTTAAAGATGGTTTTAGGAAAATCATGGTTCATTGTACTTTTAAAGACGATTCTAAACCGTCTTCTTTTTTTAATGGATTTTGTTTTAGAACTGTATTCTATATAGTTTTTAACTATCTCTAAAATCCTTCAGTGTAGTGATCTAGCATTAGTCAGGTTCCCAATTTATAACATCCAATGTATTCAATATTTACTTTCTTTCATATTTCTAATTCATTAACATCATCTTTTGGTTTTAGGCATGTTTCTATTTTTTAGTCATTCATTACATTTATTTTCTAATTTTAATCATTTTTTAAAATTTAATTCATGTCTACATCATGTTGCATTCTTCACTTAGTTTTACTCATGTTTCTTCAAGTTTATAGCATCTAGTTGTAGTGCTATTTGCATGTCTCCCTCACTTCATGCTTCTAATCCTTGGTTTCATGTTTTCCAAATATGGCTTCTCTCTCTAATTCCTATATGTTTCCAACTTTATCCATGCTTTTAGTTCTTTAGATTGTATGTTTCTAATCCCATCCATATCTTTAGATCTGTGTATTACATGTTTCCTTTCCTAGATTTGTGAATAATATGTTTCTAGTTTCTATCTTAGGACTACTTTATCTAGTACCTACTTTGGTGTTTTCGAATGATGTTTGTATGTGTGTGTGTTCCTCATTTGTTTGATGAATAACTTACTTTAAATGTTTCTTGTTTATCTTTTATGTACTTATCCCAATTTTTTAAATTGGTTAAAAGCAAATTTAAACTAATAAGGCTTTTAAACCTAGAGGAATAGGGGGTTTGTTTTGCTTGGACTCCTTACCAGTTTAATTCTTAGAGATGTCAAACTTAGATATTTGGTTAAGTGGACTCATTTGAGTCATTAGGGACTTGGGGCCTTGTTTACCTTAGGTGGCGACTCATCTCATAATCTACTTAGATTCACTTGAATTCAGGTTATAAAATAAAATCATTAGAAAAGATCAAACTAAATTTAGGGTCTCTCCTACAAAAAAAAAAAAAAAAATGAAAAAAAAGAAAGAAGACTAATCCAAGTTAATGTAAAGATACAAGTATGCACCAAGAACTTCTTAACAACAATCTAGGAGAAAGACAACACTACTCAACACCACTGATATTTTAATTTGATAAGAACATAATACAACAAAGGATTGTCCCACCATGTGCTCTCTAACAGTGCTTTAATGGCTTCTGGACATACAAGAAAGAATAATAGGAAAGAAGATCTACAAAGCAATGAAAATCTTCTATATCCTTGGGAGGCTTGTGGCATGCCAATTTATAGCCATCTCCACCAATCAGCTCATCGATTTGACCTTTCAGTAGACCTCTAACATGATAGTTGTATAACAACAATAGGGGTGGCTAGATCATTTAATGTGTTAAGCAAAGAGTAGCTGCAGGTGATTTTTCGTGTTGACAGTCAACCTTCCATTGTTAAACGATGCATACCGTCAGGTTGGTAGACCTCAGGACCCACCACCAAGGGGCATTACCCTCTTGGATCCCCACAAGGGCTTCCGCCTTGAGCGCTGCCCCCAAACCCCCATTATTCCTTCTTATAACCATTGTGGTCCCTAATGACCTCACCAACACTAAGTTGGTCATACAAATCTCATACCACTGTGGTACACCAAGTGGTATCTTATTGAGGTGGGCATTGTTATATACCAATAGTTAAAAGGAATACATGGATTCCTTAAGCCATCTTTTAATTGCCATTTCAAATAAAATCCCAATTTCTAACCTAGGTCAAGATAAAAATACCTTTTCCTTGCAAGTAGCTTTCTAATGCTTACATCAAGAAAAAGTCTTCCTTTCCTTCTACTGACATCCAGTCAACTCAATTTCCATATTAGCTTGCTTGTTTTCATTTAACAGATTGGATTTATGAAATAGTTGATTTTTTTTTTCCCCTAAACATTAGAATTGCTTGACATTTCCTTACAATTAAGTCACCTTAGCTATTTCAATTTTACCTAGCTCAAATTGTAATTTCCTGGAATTCTGTACCATGTAAATATAATTACTTGTGAATGTTTATTAATAAAGCTAAGTTAGCTTAGTTGGTCAAGTTGTGAACCTGCTAACTTGTATAGCAGAGTTCAACTCACTGAATAAACAACTTAACTATCTTTTTGAGCAATTTGACCGAGTCAATAGATGTTTTGATTGAAGGGGAGCCTTGGCACATTGGTAAAGTTGTCGTCATATGACTTGAGGTCACGGGTTCAAGGTGTGAAACAGCCTCTTGCAAAGATGCAAGGTAAGGCTGCATTCTATAGACCCTTGTGGTCCACCCCTTCCCCAGACCCCACATAGGTGTGAGCTTCATGCATCATGGCTGCCCTTTTCAATAGATGTTTTGATTATATGGACTAGGAGCAATTTTGACAATAGAAGATTGAATGGCTAGGATCATATAAAAAATCTAATTTGAAAATCTGATCAATAGCTGAGATGCACAGCCAAAATATTATGATCATAGAAGAAAATGAATGGCTGAGATAGAGTCATAACATTTGGATCCTAGAAGATTGGGTGGTTGGGATTAACAATAAATAATTAGGAAACAAAAATATATAACAACGTGTGATTAAAGGAGTCAAGGGAGTGATCTGCTAAGGGGGATCACGCCTAACTCATGGGAGAATTTGGTTCTTGATTGTGCCAACATAGAAGTGGATTAGGAAAAGCTTTAGCAAGCCAACGCTGGATCCTATTTTGTAGTCCTCAACCATGTCTATATGAGAGATGTGGTGGACTGCAGGAAAGAAAGAAAGAAAATGCAGTGAAGTGAGGAAAGGAAAGTGAGAAAGAGGAAAGAAAAGAAAAGAAAAGAAAGAAAGACAAGGAGAAGAAGGGAGAAAGAGGAGAACATGCATTGTTGCAGTGGTTGATGAAGGAGGATTAGTCCTCTACAACATAGAGAGGGAGTTCATCGCGATGCGGGAGTGAACTCTCAACAGTTAGGGGGCACAGGATCTCCCATGTTTAGGCCTCTGTTTTCCATCTTCAAACCTCATTGATAATGCATTGAAAAGCTTCTTTTTATTGATATGATCATAATGTCTAGAAGTTCGAGTTTGATCATGTACTATTTATATGTTTTGGAAAGGACTCCAACATGATTTGAATGTTTAAAATGATGATAGATCTACATTTTTTTTTAAGCCTCTGATTCATTGTGGTGAAAACATAAGCCTCTAATGTAGTTCCACATCTATTTCTTGTATGTACTCTGATCTTTCAATGATTTTGTTCTATGTATCAATTGGCATGAGAAATATATAACAGTGATGTAACGGCTGATCTTGCTATTGTCATAAACCAGTAAAAGTATATGTATGATTTAGTGTTATGATCGGTCGGATCCGAAACACTAATCCATTATTGTTATAGACTAAATAGAACTTAGAAATGGAATTAGTTGTGTCTGACTCCGGGATGCCTTGCTGATAAACGAATGGAAGACTCTTCTTTTTCAATGTTTTGACGATCAAACCTCTCTTACTTAATCCATGTTCATCACTTAATCAGTGTAGTTGATACCAATTTGTTGTTGATCTATTTAAACTAGTTACTGAGGTTCCAACAATCCTATTTCTGCTATGTTTTAAAGCTAAGTGACTGTGGGACATTAGTTGAAGTCAAACTGCTCACTGCTTTAGGCAGTGAATGGTTCACTTCAACCGATGAATTGGCTATGATAGAAAATATTAAAAGAACCTGGATGTTGACAATAGACTAGTTTTCATTGAAAACTCAACCATTAACAGAGAGCTAACTATCAAAATCTGACCGTTCGCAACTCTCAGAAACTGAATGACTGCAGGCCATGGCAGGAAGACGACATGTTCTAGCAGTCATTGACGACTTTAATCCGCCTGTAACCTATCCAAAAAGTAGCATACAAATTAGTAATGGCAGTCACTTAGTCATTTAGAATCTAAACTAGGAAAATCGACCAAGAAAGAAACAAGATTCGGATGTGTTGTAGTCCAATATCCTTACAATTTTCTACTAAGAAGTGCAGTAAAACCTGTTATGAAACTGTCCCTAACTACTATGGATTATATGCTACAAACACAGTCCAAGCTGCTATAAGTAGTCCTTGATTACAGTGAATTTGTGCTACAAACCTCAATCGTTACATACTAAAAAAACTAAGTCAAAACCTCCACAAAACAATCCATGTTTACTATAACTTTCTGCTACAAAATATTAACTACCTCCTGTTACTAAACCAAACCAATAATAAAATAGTTTGTAACTTTAGTAAAACCTACTACACTATCAATCCAAAGATCTAGTGGTTTCCTCAACAAAATCAACCAAAACCTTAGTGAACTATAACATAATGACAGTCCAAAACATCCATGAGTTCTGCTACAATCACAATCCAAACTTTGATTCTCTTTGGTAAATAGCAATAGTCCTAGCGTCAGTAAAAAATAGTTATAACTTTGTCTACACCTTATCACCAAATAGTTAAAAAAAAAAAAAAAAAAAAGGAAAGGAAAGGAAAATAGCCATAACAATAAACAAACACTTAGAATCAACATCGAGAAAACAGTCCTTTACTACTATAGTGATGAGTCCAACATCACGGACAGTAACAAATAGAAATGAACTGTTCTCTGCACATGCTTTACTATGAAAGCTTTTACAAACATCTGAGAATTTCAGAAAAGATTATCTTATCATAACTGAATTTGATATTCGATTTGAGTATTCAAAGTGGATTGATAAATGAAAGCTCTTGTACTATAGAATTTGAAATATAGTGGGATCTCATGTTTTTCACCTTGAGAGGTGCTTTATTTTTGGACCCGATGTGGGCATATATCTTGAGATTGTGTACTAAGTGTGTGAACAAAATAGCAAAGATATGAACAACTAATAATAGTCGTACAGAGGGTTATATACCCAAATGGCTCTATGCTAGAAGGATTCAGGCCAACCCTTGGCCTTCGACACAAGTACCTCCAAAATAAGGATTATTTTGACAAGGATTGACATGTTGGCCATCCTCGAGGTTACAGACCAGTTGCCAATAAGGCCATGTGACATGATGAATACTGCCACTCAGTGGTCTAAATATGACATGATTTGATAGTATAGTCTTCAATTTTTCACACAGCTTATGATTTTCTAATTATATCAAACTGATTGATGATTGTGGATTTGATATTGATAGTTTAATCGGATGCATCTCTTTTATTTCACAAATATGCATCCTTTCAACAGTTTTTGGTCTAGCATAGCAGAGTCCTCCAGAGTGGTCATACTCACTCACAAAAAAATCACAGGTGAATCTTCTAGAGACTAGTCTACTTGGGTGAGTGAAAGCATACGAAGAATGAAGTGTTAGTTTTAGTTTAGCTATGTTAGATATGATGTACTAGTTATTAGTGAACATATATTAAGGAAACTGAAACCTCATTATATGGTTTAAGACTTTATTATATGGTTTATGAATTTATTTAGTTATGATAAAAATGCTCACTTTTCTGTGCTTATTTTGATTATGTGTGAAGTTTTGAAATGACACTGAGGCTTAAAGAAGCAATTTTGGAAATTAGTTATATGGTATATTTCTAACTTCTTTTTTTTTTTAACTTCAAAAATCCTGAATATTTCCAAAATATTTTACAAAAAACTATTTCTAAAAATTGAGAGTCGTCACAAAAATTGTGAAACTAAGATATTTGATTGAAAATGGAAAAATAAAGAGAAAGGGTGAAAATGAGACATGTAGAAAGAGTAAAAGAGTGTTTGTGTTCATTTTCACAATAAATGTGTAAATGTTTGCATTCTAATACTAAAATCAACAACCCTATACCAATGTTTTCATATTTTCTATATATTTTTTTACTTTTTTTGGTTTTTTTTTTTTTTTGCTTTCTTGTAAAATTTATGAAATAGCTATTGTTTTTTTTGTTAAATTCAGTAGCAATACTAAAAAAATCATTGTAATTCTCTAAAATAATAATTCCACATCATCCTTTACATAATTTGTATGTTTCCTTTACTATTTTTTGTTTTTTTATTACTTTCTTGTAAAATTCATGAAATAGCCACTGTCATTGGTTAAATTCAGTCGCAATACTAAAAAAATCATTGTAATGCTAAAAATTGATAATTCCACATCATCCTTTGCATAATTTGTATGTTTCCTTTACCTGTTTTTGCTTCTTTTTTTTTGTTACTTTCTTGTAAAATTCAAGAAATACACTAGTGTTTTTTAGTTCAATTCAGTAGTAATACTAAAAAATCATTGTAATGCTAAAAGAATGACAATTCCACATGTCATCATCCTTTGCATAATTTTTATTTTTTTACTATTTTTTGTTTTTTGTTATTACTTTCATGTAAAATTCATGAAATACACTACTATTTTTTTGTTAGTTTCAGTTACTGTTTTTTTACATTGTTTATTTCTTATGTTTGTTAACTTTGTTTGTAGGGTTCAACTTAGGTTTCCATTCCACAAGACAAACTATAAAATGTCTTCATCAATGGGTTCTAACAATGCATTATCAAAATCAAGGGATCCAGGATGGGAATATGGAGAGGCAAGGGATCCAAATGTCAAAACTTTAGTTTGGTGCAAGCTTTGTGGGAATAGGTACAATGGTAGAATATTTAGATTGAAACAACATTTGATGGGTGGTCATAGAAATACAAAAAAAAAAAAATGCTCTCTTGTCACTTCTGACATTTCTAAGAAGATATTAGATCATATGAATGAATCAAAGAAGAAGATAGAGAACAGAGAGAGAATAATAAAGGAGATGGAGAAGCCAGAGAATTTATTTAGCTTGCACAATGATGATGATGATGGTGGTGGTGATGATGACGAGGTGGAGGAGATTGATAGTACTAGGACTGGTGGCATTTCCATTGGAAGCAAGAAGCACAATGGAAAGGCACCCATGCAACAAACAACAAAGCGGCCTATTGACTATCTATTTACTCCCAACCCTAAGGCCTAAGGTAAGGGGCAAGCACCCATGCAGCAAACGACAATAAGCAGAGCATATAAGGAGTTTAGGACAAGAGCATACGATTACATTGCCTCTTGGTTTTATGAACATAGTATTGCGTTCAATGCTACTTGTAGCTATTCCTTTCGGACCATGTTAGAGGCAATTGCACAACATGGTCCAGGTATATATCTTATATTTTTAATAATAAATAATTTAATACTTATTCTAGCCTTTTACCTAATCTTACATCCTATAATCTTATATGACTAAGGTTTCAAGGCACCCTCGTATCACAAGTTGAGGGTGAGTCTTCTTCAAAAGTAAGTAGAGAAGACAAAAGAGTACATAGAGCACTATAAAGCTGACTGGATTAGGTATGTATTCATTATTATTGCATATTCCTTTCTAGTCTCAAGTTGACACTGACAACAAGAGTGCTTCATTATGCTTTTATAGATATGGGTGCTTCATGTCAGATTGGTGGATTGATGGTAAGGGTCTCACCCTTATCAACTTTCTAGTGAACTATCCAACTAGGATAGTTTTTCTTAAATCTCTTGATAGGTCTATGCATGTCAAGAGCACAAACTTAATACTTGACATGCTAGAGAAGGTGATTGATGAAGTTGGGGAGAACAGTGTAGTTCAGGTAATTGTTTAATTTTATATTTATAATTTGTTAAGTATTTTAACTTGTTTATAATTCAAGTTCATCCTATATAATTTTACCTTTTTTTTATATTTTAGGTCATAATTGACAATGCCCCTAACTATGTGGCTGCAGGAAGGGAGTTGATGGTGAGGAGGCCACATTATATTGGACCCCTTGTGCAACTCACTGCATTGATCTGATGTTAGAGGACATAGGGAAATTACCAATTGTGAAGAAAACTATGGCAGAAGCTAGGGCAATGACGATTTTTATATGTAGCCACACACATGTCCTATATATTATGAGAAGATTTATGAAAAAAAAAAAGAGATTTGGCCAGACTTGTAGTGATGTGCTTTGCAACCAACTTCTTAAGCTGAGAAAGCATTCACAATTTGAAAACAGAGTTGAGGACAATGTTCCACTATTCAGAGTGGATGAACAGTAAATGGTCGAAAAGGCCTAAACGAAAAAGAGTTGAAAAAATTGTGTTCCTTACCAACTACTGGAACCACGTCCTCTTTTGATTGAAGATCATGGCTCCACTTGTAGAGGTTTTGAGGGTGGTGGACATTGAAGAGAAGTCTGCAATGGGATATATCTTTGAGGTTATAGCCAAGGCCAAAGAAAAGATTTAAGCCAATCTAGCAGGGGATGAGTATCAGGCTACTCATATTTGGGGGATTATAAACAATAGTTGGAGTTCTTAGCTTCACCAACCTTTGCATGTAACTGGATATTATCTTAACCCATCCTTCTACTATGACCATGACATTGAAATTGAGCGCAACAGTGACGTAAAAAATGGTCTAATGCATGCCATCAGTAGGCCATATGATGGACAAGAGGTTGACATGGTGGTAGATGAAATATCTATTTATAGACATGCTAAAGGCTTGTTTGGCAATGACCTGGCAATACACAAGAGAAAAACCCTAGCCCCTTGTAAGTGTTTTGTGTTATTCTATGTTTTAAGTTTTAAATTTTATTTTATAATATTCTATTTTATTTTATTTTTCTAACTTTATTTTTCTTCAACTTTTGTAGGTAAGTGGTGGATTAACTTTAGGGCTGAAGCCCCACATCTTCAGACATTCACCCTTAGGGTCCTCTCCTAAATATGTAGCGCATCTCTTTACAAGCGTAACTAGAGTGTCTTTGAGAATGTAAGCTACTTAAATATTAAGATTTAGTACTTATTAGTCATTAGTTATTTAGTATATATTCATTATATTCTAAATTTATATGTATTTTTTCTTTTAAAATCCACATTAAGAAGAGGAATAAGCTGCATGCCAAGAAATTGAACGATCTAGTATAAGTTTAATACAATCAATGCCTTCATCGTTAACATGAAGATCGTTTGAAAATACAAACATATATAGACCCTATTCTTTTACGAGAGGTCAACAAAAGTGATGAGTAGATTGTTCAAGAAGATGCAGGAGATGATCTAGGGCGTCTAGGTGACGACCTCACCTGGTTAAATGTCGAGCTCGATGAAGGATCAAGTGCAAGTGATGCTCCCTCTACTAGGCAATACTAGAGGTAGGAGAGGGGGCAGAGGGGGAACCACATTTCTCAGTCTTAAACTCAACAAGAACCACATAAGAATGTTGGAGAAGAGCAGGATGATGAGGAGATTGAGGAGGAGGATGTCTATATTTTTTAGGAAGATAATTCTAATGATGATCTTGATCTTCTTGATGAGAAAGAGGTACAGAAAGATGACTCTTAAGTCTTAGTAGTTAACTCTAATATTTATTTTATTTTATTTATGTAACTATTGTTTAATTATTTATTGTTACTAGATTTACAAGAAGATAGTGGCGATAATGATGAAGACACAAGGGATTGAAGGAGTAGCATGGGGATCACTACCATTATATTTGTATGTCTCTGAACTTAAGTATGTCTGATTGTTTGGTTTAACTATAGGTTATTGTTGTTGACATGTTGATTTATTACTTAAGAGAATTTCATTTCACTCATTTGACAAGTATTTATTTATATCTTTATATTTCTATTTTTTGGATTTTTTTATAATTTTTTAGATTTATTCTGAATTTTTTCTTTTTCTAAATATTTAAATTCCTTAATTTTGTGTCTTAACACCTATGCGCTTAGTCCCTTTGGGTTCAAGTAGCACCCCTTGCGCCTATGACTACATAGGGCATATGATGATCTCTATAATAGTCTAGGATCAAGAGAAGGTGAGAAAGATGTGTTTAAACTTGAAAAAATAAGACAATAGAAGGCTAAGGACTTAAACCATGTTAAGTGCATTAGAAGTGATGATCAAAGGGTACTAGTCAAAGATAAAGAGATCAAACAAAGGTGGGAAAGTTCTTTTGAAA
Source organism: Warburgia ugandensis (assembly GCA_035236585.1). NCBI lineage: Eukaryota > Viridiplantae > Streptophyta > Magnoliopsida > Canellales > Canellaceae > Warburgia > Warburgia ugandensis. Next base: position 30,851,849 of record CP141135.1, read on the forward strand.
GTTGCTAAATAACAATTGCCCCCATAATGTAGGGATTGAAAGTTTTGTATACCTAAATAACATTGGACATTATAAATATGTTCGTAAGATTAGAATACCTAAAGTGAAAGAGGCCTTGAAAAAGATGAAATCAGGAAAGGCCTTGGGGCCCAATGGTATACCAATAGAGGTTTGGAAGCATATGGGAGATATTGGAGTAGTTTGGTTGGCCAGGTTGTTTAACAAGATTATAAAATTAAAAAAAGATGCTGGATGAATGGAGGAAGAGCTCTATTGTATCAATTTATAAGAATAAGGGAGATATATTGAGTTGCACTAATTATCAGGGGGATCAAACTTATGAGCCACACTATGAAATTTTTGAAAGAGTGATTGAGAAGAGGCTATGGCATGAGACAATTGTATCAGAGAACCAATTTGGTTTCATGCTTAGGAGGTTTACCATAGAAGCTATTTTCTTACTAAGACAATTGATAGAGAAGTATAGGGAGAGGAGGAAGGACCTCCACATGGTCTTTATTAACTTAGAAAAAGCTTATGGTAGGGTCCCTAGAGAGTTAATATGGATAGTGTTGGCGAGAAAGGGGTGGGTATATAGACCCAATTAAAGATATGTATGAGAGAGTGGTAACAAATGTTGAGACCACTAGTGGAGAGACCGGTGATTTTTATATTATTGTAGGATTGCACCAAGTATTGGCATTGAGCCTGTACCTTTTCACATTAGTTATGGATGAGTTAACAAAACATTTGCTCGAGGAGATTCCATGGAGAATGCTATTTGTAGATGATATAGTTTTAATTGATGAGACAAGGCAGGGTGTAAACACAAAGCTAGAGTTATGGAGAGAAGCATTAGAACCTAAAGGATTTAAAATCAGCCGAACTAAGATGGAGCATATGGAATGCAATTTTAGTAAGGAGAGGAGTGGGAGTGGAGCACCAGTAAAGATTGATAGCCAAGAAGTCCCCGTAAAAGACTTCCGGTACTTAGGATCGATGCTTCATGAGAGTGGAGAGATTGAGAGAGAGGTTACCTAGAGAATCCAAGTGGGTTGGAACAAATGGAGATGTGAATATGGAGTTATGTGTGATCAGCAAGTGCCATTCAAACTAAAAGGAAAATTCTATATAATGGCTATAATGTTGGCCATGCTCTATGGATCAGAGTATTAGGCAGTTAAAGAACATCATGTTCATAGGCTAAGCATAGCAGAAATGAGGATGTTGAGATGGATAAGTGGCAAGACAAGAAAGGATAGAATTAGAAATGAAAACATTAGAGGAAACTTAGTGTAGCATCAATGGGTAACAAGATGAGGGAGATTAGACTTAGATGATTTGGACATGTCCAAAGAAGACCAAAAATGGCACCAATTAGGAGTGAGGCAATGCAAGTTGAAGGTTCTTAAAGGGCAAGGAGAAGGCCTAAATGAACGTGGACAAAAGTGGTGAGAAAAGATTTAAAAACTTTGGGACTAAAGGAAGCCATGATACTTAATAGAGGGGAATGGAGGAACAAGATTCATGTGGCCGACCCCTAATTAGGATAAGGTCTTGATGATGATGATGATGATGATGATGATGATGATGATGATGATGATGATGATGATGATGATGATGATGATGATGATGATGATGATGATGATGATGATGATGATGATGATGATGATGATGATGATGATGATGGCTATTTTTATGCATCTATTGGGCATGGAACTTCTTCATCCTTCTTGTTTCACTTGGGCAATGTATATCTGCTCTTGTAGGTTGTGTTAATCGAGGTGGACCTAGAAATTATGCCAAACAAAATGATGTTGTTGACTATTGATTATGTTAAGTACTTATTATTTGATGCTACCATGATACTTGTATTGTAATTTCACCATAATTTTTTTTTTCAGGTGCTTGGTGTTGATGTTTTTCGCAAGTGCACGGGCTATTGCAGTATAGCTTATGCAAGTACGGGTTGATCCCACGGAGACTTGATTTAAAATGATGGATTTTTCAATAAAATTCAATTAATAAAAGAATAAAAATAAAGAATATCCCAGAAATAAACTAAGATTAACTAAAATTTCTTAATTTATTCAACTGCTGCAATGACAAAATTCTTTATTCAAAATAAATAGAAAACAACACTAAATAAGCTGTCCTAGATAAGCCTGTCCCTAGATAGTCAGAATGTGGATAAAGCAAAACCAGAATAGCACAGGGACACAGATGGTATTTCAGACAAAGGACAGAGATGTGATAACTCAGATCTACTAGGGGCAGAATTGTAATTTTCTTGAATTTCTGGTTTTTAATGAAAACTAGATGAAAACGTTGAAGAGAACCAGAGAAGCAAGGGGGAAGAAGGAGAAGAGGGAAGAAGGAGGGAGAGGGAAGGAGGAAAAAAGAAAAGTAAGACGCGGGAGTGGAAACCCAGTTCGGGTTTCCTTCCTTGCGCAGTGTGGCGACTCAAAGACGCTGGATTCGAGAGAAGAGGGAACTGGAGCTTGGGACGATGTCTTGATGGGGATTTGGGGAGCTCTGAACAATCTGGCCAGTGAAGGATGGAACGTGTCAATTGGCCAGTGTTGGATGTCTGGGATTCGCCTATGTTACTTCTTATCAGTAGGTAATCTGAGAAGAAGGAAATAGCAGAAAAGGAGGGAGGAGAAGAGAGGATTGGGATGGAAAGAAAAGAACGAGCAAGAGAGAGAGAACGTGATAAAGAGAGTATAGAGGGAGATGGAGAAAATACCAGGCCTGCTTGGTGTGTCATGCACCAATGGCCGGCCAGTGGGGAAACAAGAGTGAGAGATCTGGGAGAGTAAGAGAAAGAGAGAGCTACGGGTTGAGGAGGATACGGGAAAGAGAAAATAGAGAGGTGCTGATGCCAGGCCTTCTAGGTGTGTCATGCACCTATGGTCGGCCAAGAGAAGAGGGATGAGAACATTGTGTAGGGGCTGAGTTTGTGTGGCTTGAAAGAGGCAACAAGAGGGAGCAAAGAGAGAGACGTGGGTAATCAAGTAGAGAATGAGGGAGAAAAGAGGAAGAGCAGAAAGAGAGATATGAGAAGAAAATAGAAGCAGGAGAAGAGGAGAGGAGAGGAGAATAATAAAGAGAGAGGAGAGTCAGCCAGCCCCCCGAAAAGAAAGAAAAAAACATCCCTTTAGGGCGGGAAGAAGGGTGCTTAAAAGAGAGAGAGAGACGTATAGGAGAGAGGGATAAGAGAGAGAGAGAAAGAGAGGAGAGAGATAAGAGGAAAAGAAAGAGAAGATAGAGGGAAAAAAAAAGAAGATAAGAGAGAGCGTGGGGTCCACTAGCTTTCTGGTCTTGTTAGAACTCTAGCTTCAACTTTGTCCTGTCCTAGGACTCTTCAAAGTCTTCTTTTGCCATGAAACTTCATCATCCTCATCTGATATCCTTGATTCAATCTGGAGCGTCCACGCCTGAGTCAATTAATTTGCAATGCACAAGACCTAATTAGAATCATCTGAATCTTTCAGTATTCTTTTGATTAGCTGTAATGATCATCTGACCACTAAATCTTTCAATTCAATGGTTGATGGCCAATTAAAGCTAAAATGAAATATTTTATGTAAAATCTTGAAATTAATGGCCTAAATGCTCTAATTGAACACTAAATTAGGGGTATTTTGACCAAAATTGAACACTTAACACACCTCCCAACCAGAATTTTGCTAGTCCCAAGCAAAACATGCAGACAACTATTTTATACAAAACTGGTACAATATGCCACTTTCGTAGGCACTCACGATTGCATTTAGCGTATGCAACAAAGCCCTTAAACCACTAGGTTACCCCTAGTGGAAGAGTTAAGCCTCCTGAGGGTTTGCAGTGAATATACCCACAAAATTCAGTAATGTTAAGTCCCCTATTTTATCTCAGAGAATCCTCATTCATTAGCAAATTGACTAGTTTTTTCACAGCTTAATGAAGAGGATATGACAATTTTACACACCATACACACAGTAAAGACATTTTATTTGAGCTATTTCTCAGAGTGGATATGTGTGTGTACAACCTCATAAATCTTGACTTCTAATTGGATATGCTTACATTCCATTGGAAATATGCTTTGACCTCAAATCCTCATAGGTATACGCTCAGAAATAAAACTCTCAGATAAGGGGTTAAACATATTTCTCTCATTATGTGACAAAATCCAACAAGCTAATGGTTCACATAATTCTTTTCAATGCTCATGAGCCAAAGGAAAGTGATCCATAAGAGTGGATGTTATCACCAAGAATATTAGGAGTCTTTTACCTTCATTCTTTCTTTTTATCTCTTCTGTAAGGCTATGTCCACCTAAGATCAATAGGTCTTTACTTAGGACAAAATGTAGGCTTAGGACAGGTTTAGAAAAGAAAGGTATAAAGACTTCAAAGGTTCAAAATTGAGTAGATGTCTTCAATGAATATCTTCTAGGACAACTTTTCTTTTTGGTTTGTTCTTGAAGTGAATTTCTCTTTTAGACTTTGGTCTTTCTTTTTCTTTTCTTCTTCTTCTTTTTTTTTTTTGAAAGAAAGATAGCTAATTTTTCTCACTTCTTTGGCTTTTTGTCCTATTTTTGAACTTTTTCTACTCTACTCATTTTGAAGATGGGTAGTGGTATTTATTTTACTGGGTTATTCTGGGTTAGGGTGAATGAGGTTAAGAAAGATAAAGCTTAATAACAGGCTCAAAAGGCTAACTAGTGGTATACTCTATTGGGTAGGCTTTATGTCTCTAGGCTGAGTAAGGATAGCCTATATCATTTCCTAGGTTTCCTAAAGCCTATCAGATTCGATAAATTTCTAGAATTAAAGCTATTACTCCTATTTATTCTTGATGTTTAACCAAAACAAGGATAACTGAATCACACTAATGTATGCACACTGAAGAAATTATGGAATTACTTATAACTCTCTCAAAGAAGATAGTCTCAACCTCTCATTAGGTTATAAGTCTCCACTAGTTTTCCTCAGGGTCTCTAAGTCATATCTCTATATTAGTCTTGATTATGTGCTGTGTGTAAATGGTTTCTGAGAATTAACTTTCATAAAATGCTTCAACACATGAATGACATGCAAAACTAATCATATGCATTCCCATTAAGAGGTGAAAACAGTATATTTACTAAATTTTGAACATCCAGTTCTCATCACAATAAGGGAACTCTTTTTTTTAAAACTTTTTGTTTTTTCTCAAAAAATTTCATCCTTTTTCTTTTTTTTTCTTTTTTTCAAAAAAATCTCTAGTGCATCTACACCCCCCAACCTGAATGAAACATTGTCCCTAATTTTTGAAAACATAGGATTCTATATGAAAGTTGAGAGATGTAGACTCTAAACCCTTAGGTTGCCTCCCAATAAGCGCTAAGTTTACCGTCTTCAGCCAAACATTACCTAACCTAACTTTCTAAAACTAGAGTTAACTGGGTTAGCTTTATTTGTCCTAATCCCAACCCTAAGATGACAGGGTGAGAATTCTCACACCACTTCAAAATTTTGCGGTAATCTATATATGGCCTCCACCTTGAAATTTTAGGTGGTGATATGAATATATACAGTAGGTCATCGCAATTGTGAAGGTAGTGGGACCATATTGATGATCCCCCATCTTTAAGATTTCACGGTAGTCATTATAATTGCTCCACCTCAAAAATTGAGGTGAAGGTAACACAATGACTGCATGAACTACCTTGTATTTCCTTAGACCATATGGTGACAAACAGTCCTTATCTTGTCCAAATTGAGGGATAATAATGATCATTCTATTCAATGTATCATTTTCCTCTGTGTCCTTATCATTATCCTGAACAAGGGTAATAACCTGACTCTTACCTTCTCTAATAGGTTGTTCTTGTATTACTAGAGGCAGGGACAAGGTTTGGCTTAAACCCTGGTTATCTTCTAATGTGTACCCTATAGTAGGTTGATGCATATCAACTGACTCTGCTTCTTTCTGTGTGATAAGTACAGGTACGGTAGCAATTGGGCCTATATTATCATTTGATGTTTGTTCAAATAAGGCTGCTAGGTCCCAATCAGGTACATCTTCTACATTAAAAGGCGCAATTTGAATTTCATGCTTAGGATGATCTACTCTGACTTGCCATCTAGAAGTGTCCATTAGAGGCATAGTATCCAACAACTTAGGCATCTCCTCAATAGATGTGTCTTCATCAGAGTCATACAAATAGGTGGGACACGCATCTAGAGGATTAGGGTTGGATTTTTCTAAAGTGTTATGCTCTTCATCAATGGAAGTCTCTTCATAATCAGAATCAGGACATGACTCTAGTATATTTATGTTGGAGATTTCTAAGGATGGTGGTAAATGTTGTGACTCATAAGGATCATAAGAAATTTCCATCCTAGTGTCAAGAATACATTGCTCTTTATCCTCTCTAATTTGGTTCAGTAACTCCTTAAATTCCTCCCTTCCTCGTTTTATTTCCTCAGTGAACTCTTCCATCATTGGTTTTAATTTCTTATTCCTAGCAGCCATGCATTCTTGTTCTCTTATTGCACACCTATGCTGCATATTTTCTTCTAATAATGGTTCTTCTAGTAGGGGAATTGACTCATAGGGTTGGTATTGTTGTGGCATTGAGGTACTGAAAAAGGACTGAGCAGGCTGAACACATGATGGTTGACCCTGATATTTGGAATAATCATGGTAGTATTGATCAGGGTGAGACCATTGTGGTTCTTCCTGATATTGGTAATCCTGAGACCATGGTTGTTCATGATGCCTAGCCCATCCATTAGAGTCTTGATAATTTGTCTCAGAATAAAAATTGCTAGGGTATGTGAATGCATCAAGTGCATCCACTAGCTCCTGATAGTATTCATTATATGTGGAGCTTGATGAGGGCCATGAAGGGGTGGAATATGAATGCTCAGAATATGTATAGTCATTATGGTATTGAGGTTGTGGCGCACTTTGCCTAGAAGCTATTAGCCTAAGCAATTGACTTTCCATAAGATCTAGCTAATCCATCTATGAAATCTATCCCCTTCTTGATAGGCCTCTTTTTTTCTTTTCTCTTTTTTAAGATGAAAACTAACCTACATGATGCAACCTAACTTCCTAGAATGATGAACAAATAAGGGACACAATATAATCCTTGAGGCTAACAAGCAACATATTGATTTTCTTGAAATTATGTGGGGACAATACTTTTAATTAGCCTAATTTAGCGCTTCTACTCTCCTTCAGACTTGATTATTGCTTACCAGTTAGGTTCTTCACAAGATGGGTAATACAACCCTTATGTAAGGAGGCGTTTAGACCTCACAAACGTCAACAGGAGGTGAGGGAAGAGCAAGGCTCTATTAGACAACCCTCATTAACCATAGTGCTCAAAAGCTACTGGAGTGACAATAAATCAAGTCTTAGTAAGAGGGTCCTACGAGCATGTGATGGCCCTATAGATCTCTTCTGGTTGATTTTAATTTGAATTAAAGGCTAGGGTAGCATGCTTGAGGTGATTATCCTATGTGGGCCAAGGAGTGGTGATAAAATCCACCCTTGATCTTATGGGGGTAGGGTGCCCTTACTAATGAATTCCACACTCCATGACAGTTCGATCAGCATATATATCACCTTAAAGCATTAACCGTGTCCTAAAATGCACTGAAAAGCAATAAACTAATGGAAAAACCTAAAAATGCAACAATTATAAGAGGATGCTTTCTATATGATTTATACTACCAAACAATGCAAATTTACTCTATATGCAAACCCTAATCTAGGAATTTAAATGAGTGAGGAGACTTACAGTAGGGTTTCTGATGAAGATCAAGTGTGGACCACCTTATCCCACACTTGCCCTGTATTATACAACCCTTTAAAATGAAAATAGAAAATGCAATTTACAAGGATCCTCACTACAAGCTTCACTCAAAAGAAAAAAAAATCCTAATATAAGAAAGCAGGGAAATTTTCATGTTGATGAAGATTTTCTTGCCAATTTTCTCCACTTTCCTGTTTCTTGAAAAAGAAAATTTAGAAATAAGTACCAATTTCAGGAAATTAGGTGGTTATGCATTAAAAAAAATGAAAAATGCACCTAAAATGCATTTCCTAATATTTTTTATTTTTTTTATTTTTTTGGATTTTTAATTAAATTTTATCAAAACTCCTTTGTAAGTACCCGGCAACGGCGCCAAAAACTTGTTGATATTTTCCGCAAGTGCACGGGCTATTGCAGTATAGCTTATGCAAGTATGGGTCGATCCCATGGAGACTTGATTTAAAATGGAGTTTTTAATAAAATTCAATTAATAAAAGAATAAAAATAAAGAATATCCCAGAAATAAACTAAGAATAACTAAAATTTCTCAATTTATTCAACTACTTTAGTGTACAGAATTCTTTATTCCAAAATAAACAGAAAACAACACTAAATAAGCTGTCCTAGATAAGCCTGTCCCTGGATAGTCAGAATGTGGATAAAACAAAACCAGAATAGCACAGGGACACAGATGGTATTTTAGACAAAGGACAGAGATGTGATAACTCAAATCTGCCAGGGGCAGAATTGTAATTTTCTCAAATTTCTGGTTTTTAGCTAAAACCAGATGAAAACGTTGAAGAGAACTAGAGAAGCAAGGGGGAAGAAGGAGAAGCGGGAAGAAGGAGGGAGAGGGAAGGAGGAAAAAAGAAAAGTAAGATGCGGGAGTGGAAACCCAGTTCGGGTTTCCTTCCTCGCACCATGTGGCGATGCAATGATGACAGATCCAAGAGAAGAGGGATCCAAAGCTTGGGACGACGTCTTAGATGGGGATTTGGGGAGCTCTGAGCAATCTGGCCAGTGAAGGATGGAACACGTCAACTGGCCAGTGCTGGATGTCTGGGATTCGCCTGCGTTGCTTCTTATCAGCCGGTAATCTGAGAAGAAGGAAATAGAAGAAAAGGAGGGAGGAGAAGAGAGGACTGGGATGGAAAGAGAAGAACGAGCAAGAGAGAGAGAATGTGGGAAAGAGAGTAGAGATGGAGAGGGAGAAAATGCCAGGCCTGCTTGGTGTGTCACGCACCAATGGCCGGCCAGTGGGGAAATGAGAGTGAGAGATCTAGGAGAGCAAGAGAAAGAGAGAGCTATGGGTTGATGAGGATACGAGAAAGAGAAAATAGAGAGGTGCTGATGCCAGGCCTTCTAGGTGAGTCACGCACCTATGGCCAGCCAAGAGAAAAGGGATGAGAAGATCGTGTATGGGCTAAGTTTGTGTGGTTTGCAAGAGGGAACAAGAGGGAGCAAAGAGAGAGACGTAGACGTGGGTAATAGAGTAGAGAATAAGGGAGAAAAGAGGAAGAGGAAGAGGAGAAAGAGAGATATGAGAAGAAAAGAGAAGCACGAGAGGAGAATGATAAGGAGAAAGGAGAGTCGGCCAGCCCCCCAAAAAGAAAGAAAAAAACGTCCCTTTGGGGAAGGAAGAAGGGTGCTTAAAAGAGAGAGATGTATAGGAGAGAGGGATAAGAGAAAAAGAGAGAAAAGAGAGGAGAGAGATAAGAAGAAAAGAAAGAGAAGATAGAGGAAAAAAAAAACATAAGAGAGAGTGGGGTCCACTAGCTTTCTGGTCTTGTTAGAACTCTAGCTTCAACTTTGTCCTATCCTAGGACTCTTCAAAGTCTTCTTTTTCCATGAAACTTCATCATCATCATCTGATATCCTTGATTCGATCTGGAGCGTCCACGCCTGAGTCGATTAATCTGCAATGCACAGGACCCAATTAGAATCATCTGAATCGTTCAGTATTCCTCTGATTAGCTTTAATGATCATCTGACAACTAAATCTTTCAATTCAATGGTTTATGGCTAATTAAAGCTAAAATGAAATATTTTATGTATAATCTTGAAATTAATGGCCTAGATGCTCTAATTGAACACTAAATTAGGGATATTTTGACCAAAATTGAACACTTAACACTTGGCTGATGGAACTGAACTGGATGTTAGCGACCAAATTAGTTCTTTGGAAAGCAAGTATCAATAGGCAATTTTCCTAAAATATCCTCTTGTAGTTTGTCCAATTATTGTTTTTGTGATAGAAGAAATAAGATGCTCTATGCAGTTACATTGAAATGAAATTGTGATATTTCAATTTCTTCTCAGAGATACATGTTAAACAAGCAGGGCAATCCTGCTCATTTCCCTTAAAAATAAAATACGAACGACTAACAAAGAAAAGCTGTGTGCTCAGATAAAAGTCAATAATAAACAACTAGGCCCCTTTCGCACTGATCCTCAGAGATGCCTGATTTCTGAACTGGGATCTTGGCTCAAGAGAGTTATTCTCTACTGGTAGGTTTTTCTTTATTCTGTTTGAACTGTCTATACCATTGTGTGTACCCATGATGAATTGGATACAAGCTGATACATATTGTGGTTTGATTATCAGCATAGCTGAATGGGAAAAGGTTGTTAGTGATATTTGTTATTTGCTTTAGCTGTTGAATTGGAGATATCCTATGCTGACCTTCTGCTATTGATCTTGAAGACAATTTTCTGTCCTGTTGATCACATTGCAGATTGTTCTCCCAAGAAGATACAATAACCTGAAATATCTCTTCTGTATTTGCGTTTCCCTTCCAAAATCAGCATTCCTGAATGCAATAGTGGCTTATCTATGTTGAAATACTTGTTACATAGTTAGGTTCCCCTCCACATATAGCATTTGTGATTGCTATTCGCATAATTCATGACTTTTTACTGCAAAGCATCTTTCTGATGTCATTTGAATGGTTGATAACTATTTTTACTACATGCATGTTGTTTATGTATAAGATGGAAAGCCTTGTCCTTAGCATTCACTGTCAACTATAGAGAATGATAGGTACTACGCAGACATATAATGTTTCTATATTAAGTTGGAATTTTCATTTACATTGCCTAGAGTTAACACTTCCTAGTCACTAGAATATCCTTTCTGTATGAAATTGGATAAGTTTCAATTAGCTATAAGTGCAACTTTATCCTTGTATTATCTGAAATCATGTTCTATAATTAGAAAAATTTAATGCCTGTTGCCCTTTTTTTCATACTTGCTGGTCATGGAAGGTGTCTGCCTTCTTCCCAGGAATCTCAGTTACTCCACATTGGGAGTAGGAACAATATGGATATGGTAAGAATCATTGGTTGGCGATTATGACTATACATCAGGGATCTCCAGGCTCAACCATTCCTGGTAAGAAGAAAGGATTAGGCAAGGCAAGTGGTCATCGTAGATGAGATGGAAGGAACAGGTATAGGTGTAGAATCTGAGAGGAGCAAAGGTAAGAAAATGATGTGTAAGGGGTTGTAGGGGATGGAAAGAGGAAAAGAATAGAAAGCAACACTGAGATTTTCCTATAAGAAGAGAGAACTTATAATCTGTAGTGAATTTGGCAACTCTAAAATACCTCTCATTGGTCCAGCAAACATGTGATTCATGCATTAGTTACACTGACTCTCAAGAATTTGGAAACTCAGTAGAGAGAGTTTCTTTTTCCCCTTTTGCTAATAATAAATCGTAGCTTCTTGTCTAACCATATAGGTTCTACACCTATATTGAAGGAAAATTTGGGCTATGTATAATCTTTGCACTTTTATTGCTATGATTAGGCAATACTTTTTCTTCAAGTTGTACATTTTATTGTTAATATATTCAAATGGACAGCCAAGATGGTGTATGGAAGTGCTCCATATCATCTGAAATTTAGTGACAGTGGACAAGCTGCCATCTCCATCCCCGACTGCCACCACCACGCGCCACCACCCTCCTCTCTAACCACTTGTTTTTTTATTTGTAAAAAATCAGTCATACTTCTTTTAGAGCTCAAAGCAGTATGCACTAAGATCATTCAATGATCGTGATTTTGGTAAGTAGCCAATCTGATAACGGCCTAAATGATGAATAGCTTAGCCCCGTAAAAAACTATGCCTACATGTGACATTTTAAACATCACCTACACTTTACCAGTGTCTATATATACGTAGGGCCAGTACGAGAAATCATGACCATTGGATGATCTTAGAGCTTGCTTCTTTGAGTTGTAAAAGCATGACTATACAATATAAGGAAAATTATAGAAGATTAGAAGCCAAAGTTAAGAATTGGGAAGGTTGGATGAAGATGAAGTTAGGAGAGACGTGAGGGAGTGGTGCTTAAGAGAGTAATAGAGGATATTTTTCAAATAGAAAAATTATTGGAGAAATAAAACCTATCAATCAAAAGAGTTGGTTTTTAGTTCTGATGCCTCCTCGAAATGGGGGAGCTTCGTGGATGCATAGTTGTAAACTTGGTGTGGAATGTTCCTATCATATTGACGGAAATCTGTCACTGTTAAGCCTCTAAAACTCCTGGTATTGGTTTATATGAAGATTCACTCCATCTGTACCATATTGTCTTACAACATTCCTCCATTAGTTGATAAACAAAGGTGTGCCCAAATATAAATATAGATAAAGATGGAATTTGCTTCCTTTCTCCTAGTGTTGCGTCCATCTGTTGGACGGACCTTTTAATGCTTATAGGTATTTTCCATTCAGTTCTGTAACTATATAATTTTCTCCCCTTGTCTCAAGGAGAGTGTGATCTGGCTTTTATAAGAGCACCATCTAACAGTGGTCAGCTTCTGTAACACATGCTAGCTGGAGACTCTGCTGGTTATGATGATCCATCAGTTGTGACCGGTATTGGGATCATAGATGGCAAAAGCTATATGTTCATTGGCCATCAAAAGGGCAGAAATACGAGGGAGAATATCCAGCAGAATTTTGGCATGCCAACTCCACATGGGTATTTTTCTTGGGACCTTGATTCAGTAGTTGAACTGAACCTACTCTATAGATGTCTTTCAAACTGCTCAGCTCGTGAAATATATTATCAAATGACTCAAGTCTCAATTCAAAAGCTACAAATAAACTGTACCAAATCTAGGATTTGATCCTGTTCCAGAGGCCGGGTTCTTAATGCCTGCTTTTGAATTCATGTGGCATCGTGAGTCCAAATTTTTGTTCTATAAGTGGTTCAGAAGACAGAGAGATTGATGCTTAATTGTTATGTAATCCTCCAAAAACTTAGAAGAAATCTTTTAGGCAAGGTGCCGCTTCAGCCATCATCCATCTCTACCTATTGCTCCAAACCCAACTGCCAGTACAATGTTTAAACCAACTGCAAGTCTATCCAAATTGTTCTATAGATAACACCGTGGAAACCTTGCAACTCTATCTTTGTGGTTCTATCAGTATTCTTTTGTAAGTTTGCTGTCTGGAATCTAGATACTTAAAAGGAATAACCAAATTTAATATTTCCGTATATGATTGAACATTATCATGCTTTCCATTTTTCTGTTTCTTTTTCAGTAGATCTTTCATTCCCACTCCTTCCTGAAAATTTTGGTATCTGTGGCGCTGCTTTCTTTCTCTGTCCTATTTGTTGTGTGAACTTGTTTATTATATTGGGTAGAAGAGGAAACAGTCCAGTGAAAATGCATTGGTTGTTGTAACAGCTACTGTTAGGCTTTGCATATGATGGAATATGCTGATCATCATGGATTTCCCATCATTACATTGATTGATACTCCTGGGGGTTTCGCTGATCTCAAATTTAAGGAGCTTGGTCAAGTATGTATCTGACTACTATTTGTGTATTGTTCTGCATGTAAAGTATCCTTGCTGATACAACAGTATGAAAGTATGTGTCACATGTTTGGTTCATGATCAGTCACACACTGCAGGGTGAAGCAATAGCCCATAACCTAAGGAATATGTTTGGCCTAAAGGTTCCTATTGTTACTGTGGTAATTGGTGAAGGTGGATCTGGAGGAGCTCTTGCGATCGGCTGTGCCAATAAACTGTTCATGTTGGAAAATTCTGTCTTTTATGTTGCCAGGTGATAATTGTTTCCTGCTTCTAAATGATTTTCTTGTTTCAAACTGTAGTTTAATTAACTCCTTGTTTCTTGAGGTGGAGCCAATCTGGATACTTTCCCTTGTCATGAGTGTGCTTTAACACTCTCCACGAAGCTAGAGCACAGATGAAAGTTGAGCCCACTTGGAACACATGTAGGAAAGGACCGGTAGCTAAAGCTTGCTGAAGATATCGGTGCTTTGATCTTTGGTCTTCACATAAAGAGTGATATCTTCACACTCATGACTGCTTCCCTTACAAAGTGACAGTCCAATTCAGTACGTTTAGTTACGTCATGAGACACAAGATTACTAGAGATATAGAGGGCGAATTCATTGTCATAGCACTTCTTCATAGGTGCACCAGTCCTGAATCTGGAGTACTCCATAAGAGACTTTAGCCACATCAATTGACATGCCATATGAACCATGACTCTATACTTTACCTTGGCACTCAAACAAGCAAGAGAAATATGTTTCTTGCTTCTCCATGTAACAAGGCCGGCCCCAATAAATGAGCATTATCCTGTTGTTGACCTTCTTTCTGACCTGGCCCTACTTAAATCAGCAACTGGGTAGCTAACATTATTCCAACTAGCATTTGTTTTGTAAGTCAAAAGTATGATCTATTGTGGCTGTCTACATGACATCAAATCCTCAAAACTAGGCTCTGATACCGTATCATGTAATTAGGGTTACAAAGAGAAGAAAAGAAAATGAAGAAGAGTGATTAGAAGGAAAAAGAGAAGGGAGACAATTTTCGTGAGATCAGGTCCACACAAATCTCTGTTGCATTTAGACTCAGGAAAGGATTTACAAAAGACAAAGCAGCCCTTTAATTGAAAGATGACATGAAATAAGCCATAAAAGATGAAACCTGCGTATGTACACATAAAGAACAGAAGTAACGACTACTCTAGTGTGCGTCAATGGTGGTAAAATACTCCTTGAAGACTTCAGATTCCAACATTAAACACCATCTGCAAGTTTGAGTTAATCGACATGTTGATCGTGTGTCTGAGCTTTGCTCCACCTTGTGTCTGAGTTTTGCTCTACCAAAGTGATGCAGGAGTATCTACTCCTAATCCTGAGGATTTAGAAGAGTTTATACAGTCATATGAACACCCTAAATAGGTTAAGGTATACGAGAGAGAAGTCGACTGATGGGAATAATGATAAGTAGGGACATGATCTCTTACAACACAGCCCCACCAATATACAATAAAGTGTTGCTGCAAGGGAGCTAAGTTGCTTTTCTTTTTCAATATGTTTTATTGACTTTCTTTCTTTCCAAGTTTCATAAAAGCATCATAAGTAGAAGGTAGAGAGAGAGTTCTAGTCTCTTTTCTTTGTTATTGGAGAGTTTTAGCTACATTTTAGGAGAAAGAGTATAAGGAGATGTGAAGAGCGTATCTGAGAGGATCTTTCTTGGTACAAGGAGGAAGAGTTTAATTACTTTCCTCTGCTTCACAGTTTGCTGGTTCTTGTTTCCTCTTATTTGTTCAAAAGCATTTGGAGACTTGAATTGGAGAGAGGTATATCAATCCGGTTTGCAGGTAACCTCTCAAACAGATACAAATTTCTCCCTTAGGATTTGTGTTTAAAGCTATTGCACATCGTTGTTTGCTGCTAACTGTCATTTGAGACTTTATTGCTACTGGTTGTATCAAGTTTTGGTGTCAGAACAACAGATTGCTCTTGAAACTTCTTCTATCACAGATTTTTGGCCTTCCTAGGCCTATTCACAACCCCTTTAAACCATTACAGTACATTTTTTATTGCAAATCTTTTCCACCTCTAAAAGCATATTGAATCCAAAACCCATCAAATCCTGTTTTCTTTCAACATTAGCCGTTTTACCAGGCCCAAAACCATTCATTCGTCCAGCCTAATTCCTGCTAATACCCAAAACACTGAAAACCAAAACGGTGTTTTATTCTGAAATGCTTCCCTAACCGCTGAAAAAAATTTCCACAGAAAGAAATCATGGACGTTTCAACTAAAGTCATGGAGGAATCAGTTCGAAGGTAATAAGCAAATCTGAAAGAGTTTCAACCACAAATTATGGGCACAATTACGGATAAAATCCAAACTGCCATTACGATGCAATTTGAGGCCCTCAATCTTAATCAGCATGTTGTTATTAACCCTTCAAGAAACAGTGAAGATAGAAGTGACGAACCTGTCCAAGAAGGTTGAGCTATTCAAAATGATCAAAATTAAGGAGAAGGATGCGTGTATCAGCTGCATCCTTATCTGAGTCATAGAGTTTCCTTTGAATCACAACAAAGTCAATGGGATGGTGGCGTAAGAATCGAAATTCCAGAAATTCTTAGGTGGTGCACTAGATAACTTTCTTGATTGGGTCGGAATTGTTGAGGACATATTTTTCTGCAAGGAAGTTCCAGTCAATAAAAAGGTTGCTTTTGTTTGTTACCGATTAAGAGGTTGGGCAGCCGCTTGGTACAATATTTTGAACCGCCTCTTATACATTGGGAGGAATTAGAAAGGTTCATGAATTGAGAGTTTTTACCATTCAACTATCCTCATACATGGTATGACAAATTACAAGAATTATCTCAAGGGTCAAAAATGGTGCAACAATATAATGAAGAATTCCATAATCTCTTGGCCGCACGTAATTGATTGAGCAGAAGTCCTGAGGTTGTTTTTGTTGGTATCTCGGTGGATTAAAACCCTTCATTTACAATGTTTTATAAGTGCAGTCAATAAATGACATATCCATTCCTCATTCTAACCAAGGATTTCGACAAGCATCCAACACTCCATCTATCTTGCCTACTTCAGTTTCTACCAATCAACAGAAAGGGTGTTAGCTGTTGCTCCAAAGTGAGGTGGACAAGGGTGAGCATTGGCAAAGAAACAGCATTTTCTTCAGTCATGGTTTAATTGAAAGATATTGTGCTAAATTAATTATTGATTTAGGTAGTTGTGGGAGTTTCATATCTCAACAAGCTGTCAGCAAATTACATCTCCAGATAGAATGACGCCATGCCTGTGCCTTATGCATTCACTTGGGTGGCTGCACCATGAGGTGAAGGTTGTTAAACAATTTTTAGTGGCCTTCTCAATTGAGTGACTTATATCATGCTAAAATTTGGTGTGATGTGATTACAATAGACACTTGTCATTTGTTATTAGGCCAACCATGAGAGTATAACTGCCATACACAACATGATGCTCGAGTTAAAAGCTATTCATTTGTCAAAGATGGACGCAACTTTGTTCATATACCACCTAAATTTCCCCATGCACAAGAGAAGAACAACTCGTTTACATGCTTGTCCCAACAAGATTTTGAATGCAAATTAAAACGGCATCAATTGCTTTATGCCTTCTACTGTGATGATTCACCCTTCAGCTGCCCAACCACTCTTGGATGAGTTTAAGGATGTTTTTGTTGAAAAATTACCACCTACTTTATTACCTTTGCACAAGGTGTGACATTGTATCATTTTTGCTTCCAACACAGTCTTGCCTAACAAGCCTCATTATAGGATGACACCAAAGAACATGAAGAACTACACATACAAGTGGAAGAATTGCTAGCACATGTATTATTCTTGATAGCACCGGTCCTTGTGCTGTGCCTGCATTATTAGTCCCCAAAAAAGGACGGTACTTGGCCAATGTGTGTGGATTTTTGTGCAATTAATAAATTACTATCAAATACCGCTTCCAAATGCAGTGTATTGTTTATATGCTAGATCACTTAAGTGGCACTTTTATGTTTTCAAAAATTTATTTGAAAAGTGGATGCTGTTAAATTTGTATCTGTCTTTGCAATGAGTGGAAAATTGCTTTGAAGGCATGCGAAGGCTTGTATGAATGGCTGGCTATGCCATTTGGTTTGTCAAATGCTTCGAGAACCTTTATTTGTGTGATGGACAAGGTCCTTTGTTTGTTCATAGCTCCTTTATGGTCATATACTTTGACAATATTGTAGTCTATAGTGCCAATCTTGCAGATCATCTGCAGCATTTAGGAGAAGTTTTAATAATTTTACAAGCTGAGCAATTATATGCATTCCTCAAGAAATGCTCCTTGTTAATCAATCAAGTTGTCTTCCTGGGTTATGAAATTTCAGCATGGGTATTTGCCCTGAAACAACCAAGATTAAAGCAATTGAAGAGTAGCCTGTACCGTAAAGTATTCATGAAGGATGGTCCTTTCATGGTCGCTCAAGTTTCTACCGCCATTTTATGAAGAATTTTAGTTCCATTATGGCATCTTTGACAGATATCTTAAAATCAACGACTTTTGTTTGAACAACTGCGGCACAAGCCTTCAACCAGATTGAGATACTTCTCAGTCTAGCACCTAGCCTGATTTAACCTAAACTATAATGTGCTCTTTGAACTTGATTGTGATGCTTTGGGGCTGTTTTGAGCCAAAATAAGCTGTCTATTGGTTTGTTCAGTGAAAAACTTAGTGGTGCCACCTTGAATTATTGAACCTATGACATTGAGTTGAATGCAATTTGTAAGGCTTTATGGTTCTGGCTGCTTTACTTATTGCACTGTGATTTTGTGCTTTATTTGGCTCATGTGGCCTTAAAGTATGTCAATAGCCAGCACCACATGAATCCTTGGCATGCTAAGTGGATATCTTTTCTGCAAGAATTTACATTTTCCATCCATCACAAAGCAGGTACTCAAGATCATGTTGCCGATGCCCCCTGCAGACGCCAACCTTTGCAACTCTTTGCTGGTTTTATGCAGTTTGATGTGCCAAGATTTGACTGACTTAAAGAGAAGCTAGTTAATGACACATATTTAGGCCAATTTTAGCTGATTTACCTCATGCCAAGTTCTCAGATTACATTCTCTAGGATGGCTTTCTGTTCAAAGGTACCTACCTATGTATTCCTGATTTTCTTTACGTCAGCTGATAGTGCTAGAGACCTAACAGCATGTCACTTTGGGCGTAATAAAAACATTGCCCCTGTTCAGGAACAATTGTTTTGGCCTCAGGTTGATTGGGATATTTCTAGATATGTTAAAAATTTGTCATGTCTGCCGAGCTTTAAAGGATCATCAGCTACTGCTGGGATTTACATACCCTTGCCAATTCCATCCTATCCTTGGGTGGACTAATCTTAGACTTTGTTCTTGGCCTTCCTTGAACCTTTAGGGCTGCGGATAATATTCTTGTTGTCATTGATCACTTTTTGAAGATGGCCCATTTTACCCTGCCTATCTACTTATGATGCTCATAGAGTTGCTGAAATTTTCATTAAAGAAATAGATCATTATCATAGGCTGCCGCATTCTATTGTTTCAGATTGTGATACAAAATTCCTCCCCCATTTTTGCAATTGTTAATCAAAAAGTTTAGGTCATCTTTCAAATTTAGTTCCACTGCTCACCCTTAAACAAATGGCCAAACAGAGGTCATTGATCACACCTCAGGGAATTTACTGTGTTCATAGGTTAAGGTCTAGGGCAACGTGGATCTTGTGCTTCCAAAGATTGAATTTGAATACAACTGCTCAATTAATCACATCATTGGTCTTTTCCCTTTTCAAATTGTTTTTGGTCATAACTCCCAAGGTCCATTTGAACTTGTTAATGTTGCTACTATTGGCAAGATAAACAAGAAGGCTAAAGATTTGATTTGGGACTTACAAGCTATTCATGACCAGGCTTGCCTAAAAATTGAGACCAGCTATGCCTGCTACAAAGAACAAGCTGATAGCCACTACTGTCAAGTGGTCTTTGTGGAGGGTGACGAGGTCTGGGTGCATCTTCCTAAAGAATGCTATCCAAGTGGTGAATATCACAAGTTAAAACAAAAAAGGACTGGCCCTTGCAAACTTCTTTTTGGCTTAAATGACAATGCGTATAAGGTGACTCTCTCTTTGTATCATAATAGCAACAACACATTCGTTGTCCGTCATTTATCTCCACATGGCATCTAGAGCTCACGGGCGAGTTCTTTTCCACTTGGTGGATCTGATGTAGGATCATCAATTCCTAATGTTGAGGATTTTAGAAGAGGAGTTTATGCAGTATGATGAACACCCTAAAAGGATTAAGGTAGATGAGACGAAGAAGAGATGGGAATAATGAGAAGTGTGGACATGTGTTTGATTTCCACAAGTGTACGGGCTATTGTAGTATAGTTTGTTTAAGTATGGGTTGATCACATGGGGACTCGACTTGAAAGTGGAGTTTAAATAAAATTTAAATGCCTAAAATTAACATAAATTAAAGGAACTATCTAACAGTGTATTAAAATTTTAGATCTATTGATTAATAGAAAATTACATAATTCTAAATTCCAAAGAAAGAAGAACTAAAGAAAATAACAAAATAATCAACTTCCTTAGCTTGACTGCAACAAAATTCTTCAAATCTGGACACATCCAAGTCAATCAACCTTCACCAATCTTTCACTCATGTCTCTGATTACTGATTCAACAGTTGGATTAAGCAAATTTGTCAAAAGATTAATTATTTAGATCAATGGATGAATTTGAAATTTGGACGTCTTAGATTGATTGTCTGAATTTCAAATGTATGATCAAAGCCAATGGATCAACTATGAATTAAACTAAGATGAAGATTTGAAATTGAAAGAGAAAAAGAAAAAAATTAAATTGATCTGGTTGTTTAAAGCTGAACCGTTGATTGGGGTCACTTAAAAACCAAACAGGGATTAATTTCGAATAGTTTAGGGGTTTCCTGAAAAAAAGACAAAACAAAGAATGGGACAATATAGAGATAAAGACGAAAAAGGATGTAGAAGTAATTAAATAAATGGATGTGAAGGTAAAATTGGAATTTTCTCTGAAAATTCTTTTCTTTTAACCTAGAGGAAGATGGTGATGCAAAAGAGCTCCCTGCAGCTATTTGAAAGATGAAAATGAAGGGGAAAAAAGGACATTTTGGGTGAGATAAAAATTGGGTTTTTATGGGAACAAAGCAAACTAGTAAAAAGGAACGAAATTGAGGGAAAATCTGTGGAAAAGAAGGGGAAAAATCAGGTGTGAGAAACCATGGAAAATCATGGAAACTACGGCAAATGAGGGAAAATGGTAGTGACGGGTAGAGATATTCTGGGAAGATAAGCAATAGGAAAGGAAGGCAGGGAGAGAGTGCTGGCATCTTATGGTGCAGAGTGCCCGAGAAAGAGAGATTAGGGATGGAGATGGTTTCGCTCCTTTCTCTCTTCAGCTCTACGGTCTACTTCTCCCCTTTTACAGTGCTCTTTAGCTCTTAGAATTTGTTGTTGAGTCCAAGTCAACTTCTCTGTTCCATTTGTGATTCCTTGTCCAAATTTAGTTTCTTGATTGTCTTCAACTTCTCCTTAAAAGCAGTTTCCTCTTGAATTTCATCTTGCATGATCTGGTTCTATTTAATGTAGTATTGCATGATCTTGCACTAAATATTCCAGAAATCTTAGTCTTGCTGCTGATTAGCAGGCTTTGTACTTTTCAAATCAAGTTTGGTTGAATACATGGATGGTGGTTCTTGAAAGGTTGACATCCTGTCTAAAATGTTTGGGGAAATTTTTTTGATATTATTGATGAGATATTCCGTCTACATAGACAGCTTGTTTCCTTGCTGAAAAATTTAAAAGAAGCTAATAGAGGCTGAGCAACCCAGCTAAAAAAGTTGTTGTATTCCTAGTTGTTGACAATCATTTCACATCTTCCGTTTTTTTTCTATTTTAAAATCTTTATGCTATCACTTAGAAAACTACTTGAAAAAGACCTGCATTTCTATCAATAGTTTCTTTGCACCCAAATCTCTGGCTGGCAGCTCCTTGTAGATCATCATATACGTTCTTTGCTTTGCTGTTTCCTAAATTGTTACCCATGCATGTTGATTTTGCTTGCTAGATCAGTAACATTCCTTGATTTTATCCACATACCAAGAAAAGAAAAGGGAAATCAAGCTTTAGCATTGGTTCATGTTTCACTTTGCATAGACACTGGTTTTGGTTGAACTTGTCTGTAATCATATATTTTGCACCAATTTTTTTCAGTATCCTTAAAGTTATGATTTGTAGGATAGTTGTATTTCCCTCTTATCTGTGTGACTCGTGCATTGACACGACGCCTGTGTCAACACTTCCAAGCATATTAACAACCATCCAACTCAAAAACAGCCTTTCATGTGGGACTTTGGACTTTCATTATAACTTTCAATGGAGCTGCTGCATTTTTCACTTGGCTTCTTATCTGGATTTTTTTTTTTAATTTAGCCTTTTTGCAATAATTATTTGTTTATCTGGCTTGTCCCAGTGTCTCATTTTAAAGAAGATGCCATGTCAGAGACATTTATCTGTATTTAGATACCTGTGTCAATGTCCTCAGGTCATAGCCTTGAAGTATGGGCAATTATATCTTTAAATTCTGTGAACTTTCAATTGCTATGAGTGCTTTAAGTCATTGATCGGCTTATCCAAGCTTCATCCACAAATTTTACATTTTTTAGCAAGCAGCTTTTCTTTACTAAATCTTTTAATTGGTCAAGATGAGAATTAAATGGAATATAAAACAGTTCCCTTCAGCTTACCCAAGCTTCATATACAAACGTTAGCTCTTTATGTATACATCTTGTCTTTAATACCTTGTTTTGTTAATTGATCAAAATGAGAACTAAGTGACATGTAAAATACTTCCCTTTCCAAAATCATTAAATATGGCAGCTTTACTTTGTCAGGCTATATTATGTCAACTTCCTTCCTATATGTGCCAACTTGAGTTGGTGTCTGTTGCATGTAGCCCAGAAGCATGTGCTGCAATCCTGTGGAAGTCTGCTCAAGCAGCTCCTAAGTTATTGACTCATCTGATGGTTGTTCTTTCCTTGTAGTATGTTCTCTCATTACCGACCTATTATATTACCTTCTTCTTTAGGCTGCTGAGAAATTGAAAATCATAGCTAAAGAACTATGCAAGCTCAAAATTCCAGATGGAATAATTCCCTTGAGTTACTTTTTCTTTCATTATTGACTTCTTTTCAAACACGTTCTCCTTTAACATTCATCATTATTTACCTATTTAATAAGGAACAGGAACAAACTTAGGTTAACATGCTTGTCCAGAATTCTGATTCTCATTGGAGTACATGTGCTCATAATCATTCAACTTCTTGTAATTGTCTTGGTCCTGTGCAACATACGTTGATTTTTTGAACATAGTATGTGGTACCGATAGAATGGGAGCCTTGGTGCAATGGTAAAAGTTGTCATCATGTGACCTTGAGGTCACAGGTTTAAGGCGTGGAAGTAGCCTCTTGCAAAAATGCAAGGTAAGGCTGCATACTATAGACCCTTGTGGTCCGCACCCTTCCCTAGACCCCGCATAGGTGGGAGCTTCGTGCACTGGGGGCTACCCTAGTATGTAATACTGATGCTGAGGTTTTTGGTGGTTGTTGCTAGAAGGATTTAATCAGTGGTCGTTAGCAGATCATGCGTTTTGTTGGTACGAAGATGAACAGAGCCAGTCAAGGTTGTTTTTCAGATCTGCAAATAGTGGTACATTTCTAAAACTAGAATAATTTTCATTTCCAAAAGTACATTTCCAGGTTCACATAACTTGTTGATTTCAAAGGTCCTAAAGTTGATGTGGATCATTGTGAACAGTTCCATAGTCATAAATAGCTATGGCATCAGATAGCTGTTGTACTGGTAAGATATAGAAAAGAAAACTTCAGAGAAGATTAGGAAAATAAATGCATTATATAGAAGTTCAGGAAAGAACAAAGAAGAAGTAGTTCTGTAAATTCTGTGTGTTAATCTTAAATTCAGGAAACAAACAAATGCAGGAAACTGGTTATGTTGAAGATGAAGTTGCAGCAGCCAACTGCTAAACTAAGAAGCCACTTTAGGAGTTGATAAACTCATCACAAGCAAATGGAATTAGTTCAAAAGGAAACGAAGCTGTGTAGCCTGTCCAGCACAAAAAAAATTCTTGTGTTCAGAACACAGGAATTCGTGTGTAGCATGTACACTTCTTGACATTTTGCATGGTCATTTGCAAGCTCTGGAACGGTATGTTATCTAACTGATTCTACAAAACTGTGCCACCAAGATCCACCGTTGCCAATAGGATTTTGTGTGCTTTGAAGACTAGTCCTGCTTCTGACTGCTGTTTTCCTTTGAAACTGCAGTCAAACCCTTCCTAAATTTTATCATTGGTTTTGCAAATTGTATAAGTTATTGAGTACTGTAGTTATCATGAATTACCAACCTTTTTGCATGAAAATATCCATTACGTCCTACCCAATCTTCTTTCCACTTTTTGCTGTTTCCAGTGTGGAACTTCTGAATATGGCAGATTTTTTACCTTAGAAGCATTTCCAATTTTTCATTTCTTACCTACGATTATGAAATATGTGTGTGGTATGACCAACTGGAGTCCTCCAGTTGATTAAATAAATATATACATTTTTTCCTTTTTGGAGCTCTTGTAAGTCATACTTCAAAATGTCTTTCTAAAATATTTGAATAATTCTAAGATACAACATATAATAAGTTATCACTTGTCCTACGCTATCCATTGACAGATTTTTCATAAGCTAATGTCTAACGTGTAAAGCATGTAGTCATGAGGGCCATGGACGTCCAACATGACTTGTATGAAACTGGGTAAGGAAATATGGATTGACTTACAACAGCCTTCCCATTCCCATCAATCCAAAGAGTGAAAAGGGAACTAAGGGAGAGTATCTGTCTTCTCAGCAGATGCTTTACTGTTGCTACCAAGCTCCAGGATTAGCAGTCAAATTTGCCCTGTTCCTGGTGTTTGGGTAGCCTTAACTTCTTAGTTTAGGTAGCTAATGGTCCAAGTTACATACTACTGTAGAAATAACAACTGATGGAACTGATTGGATTTGACTGGAGTTTCTGCTGATCAAAAATATGTCTCTAAGATATCTTCATTATATAGTCTCCTGTTGCTACTCTGGTGCTGCTTAACTGGAGTGCTGGACATTTTTCCTTCATTTAGCCTTTTTTTTTAATTCTGTTGGCTTGATATTTCCTCATCTTAGTTCATGCAATGCTATATCTGTATCCATCGGCTTTACGAATAAGGTATTGTTCATTGAAAAATAACCTCTGTTATCTCCATTGCTGCCTCAATGTCGTACTTGTATTTGATTGGAAGCAATGTGCTATTCATTTGGCTTAATTTCTCTGTCTATGCCATTGTTATCAATGACAGGAACCTTTTGGTGGTGCTCACACTGATCCATCTTGAACTTCCCAACAGATAAAGCATGTAGTCATGAAGGCCATGGACGTATGTTTACTTTCTAGTCAGATATTTCTTTTGCCACTTTCATTTTCTTTCTGGAAGCAATCTTTTGCTGCTAGGGATATTTAGATCTTTTAATAAGGTTCAGAAAAGTAATTTGCATGGTTGATCTTGAAGTTCTTTTGAGTTTCCTAATGTTTGCAAGATGTTGATTGTTTTACCGCAAGTGCACGGGCTATTGTAGTGTAGCTTATGCAAGTACGGGTCGATCCCACAAGGACTTGATTTAAAATGGAGTTTTTAATAAAATCTAATTATTTAAAATTAAAAATAAATCACTCAAAATTACTGGAATTATTAAAATGAGAATCAATGTTCAGTTCTAATAAACTTCTCATAAATACAGAATTTCCAGTTCTTAAAGAAAACAAACAAAATCAAATAATGAGAAAAAACTACTTCCCTAGATCAATTTTCATCAAAATCTTCACTTCTGGTCTTCTAAAAGCTGATCCTCCTTTACAGATATCTTCACCCCGTTCTTGATTAGTGGTCCACCGGTCGGATTTGACAGATTCTTCAAAATGGTCAAGGTCTGGGCTAAATTGTGATTTCAAGATTTGGACAGCTCAGATTGATTTCTGGATTTCAGATCTAAGATCAGAAGCGTTGGTTATGTCTAGGGATGTCCTAAGAATGACTCTGTAAAATTAATTTGAAATTTGAGAAGAAACGAAGGAGAAATTGAGGATTTGGTTTTGATTAAGGCTAAACCATTGAGAAGTTAGGCCTTGATTGATCTGTCTCAGATTGAACAGTTCCTTTATAAGAAAAACGAAGATAAAACAAAACCGGAATAGAACGGGGCACAAATGGAATTAAACTATGGACACAGATGGAATTAACGAGAAAGAACAGATTTGTAATTTATGTTAAAGAGAGAGGGCAAACTTGGAATTACACAAAAAATCTGGTTTTTAGAAAAAAACCAGACTGAGAACCCGATGAAGAAGGGAAACCGGAGGAGGGGAAGGGAGAGGAGAAGAGAGGAAAGGAGGAGAGGCGAAGAAAACCCGGAGCTGGGTTTCCGTTTCTGGGCCTACCGATGGTTTGGTGAAGCGTCTTTGGTATGGGCGTGCCTGGCCGTCGTCAAGAGAGGAAAAACGACGCCTTTCTCGTATGGAGCAACGGAGCGTTGCACGATCGGGTTGGAGGAAAACGGGATGATCTGAAATGAGTTCCTGTTGGAAACCCAGAAAGAGAAATTGACTAGGTGTAAAAGGCAGGGTGCTGAACTAGAGGGGGCTGAGGCGGTGAATGGAAGAAACACTGGGTAGATGTGAGAGACTGCACAAGAGGATTAGGTAGACGGAGAGATGGATGTGAAGAGGAAGGTGGTGCTGGTACTTAAAGTGGAAACAGCCTAGAATTGGAGGAGATGGAGCTTGAAAGAAAGATGAAGGAGAAGAAACTAAAAGAGAAAGGAAAGAGAGAATGGAGTAGAGAGTGCGGTTGGGGATGGGGAAAACGTCAACCAAGGCTGGAGAACATCCGGTGGAGATATGTGGAGGGAAGAGCGTGTCGACAGGTGCTGTACTTGGAGATCTGGGGGTCTTACAGTCGGCAATAAGCGATGAGCGATGATGGAAGAAGCACTGGGGCAGGGCCGTTCCATAATGACAGATGAACTACCAGCGTGATAGAGATGGAATCCAGTTTTCCAACTGGAAATGGAGATAAAAAAACACACCAGGAAAGAATGATAGCAAAGTGGGAATAAGAAGAGATGGGGGTCCGCAGCTATTTCTCCTTCTAAGAATGTCGGAGCAAGCTGGTGACAGAGGGGAAGGTGAGTGAGTGAAGTAGACAGAGGGAGCTGAGATGGAGAGATGGAATAGATGGGAAGAACTATTAGGCAGATAGAAGAGATGAGGAAGATGTGTGGAGAGAAGAGGCTGTGCTTTGTGCGTGAAGATGGGCAGAAATGGGAGAATGGAGAGAGTTGGGTACGGTTGGGTGTAGGGAAGAAGAGGTTGGGAAAGAGAGGAAGAAGAAAAGTGAGAGGAGAGAATAGAATGGTGATAAAGTTGGGTACTTTGATGGTGAAGGTGGGTGGTGCGGTTGAAGAAGAGGGAGAGAAGGGAGAAGGAGCTGTGTACGGTTGGGAAAGAAGAGGTTGGGAAAGAGAGGGGAGAAGAGGTCTGGGGCAGTGGAGGCTGGGGAGTGAGAGAAGGGAGTAAAGAGGAAGACGAGAAGAGAAGAGAAGAGAGAAAGAGAGGTTGGGATGAAAAGAAAGAAAGAGGAGAAGCTGGGTACGGTTGGGGAAGAGAGGAAGATGGGAAGAGGAAAGAATAGCATGGTGAGAAAGGAGAAGAAGAGTAAGGAAAAAGTGGGTACGTGAGAGTGAGGAAAGAAAAAAAAGAAAAGGAAAGAAGGAAAAAGGAAAAAGGAAAAGGAAAGAAAGAAAAGAGAAAAAGGAAGGGAAAAAGGAAGAGGAAAAGGAAAAAAAGAAAAGAGAAAAAGGAAGGGAAAAAGGAAGAGGAAAAGGAGGAAAAAGAAAGAAAAAAAAAGAAAAAGAAAAGGTAAGAAAGAAGTGGGGGAAAGGGTTGCCTTTTTCTCCATGATTCTAAATTTAGCTCCATTGTCTTCTAGGAAACTATCACATCCATCTTCATGGGTGATCTGGTCCATCCATTGCCCTTTAAGATGATCTGCACCGTTATCTTTTAATCACAGCCGTCCGTGCGTCCTTTGGTTGATCTGCAAAAGAATAGACTGAATTAGACTCATCTGAACCGTACATTAGTCATCTAATGAGCTCTAATGATCATCTGACCGTTGATTTTGACAAATTAAGGTTTGGATGGTCAATTGGATTTATATTCAAAATCAAGCTAAGTTTTGTAAAATTGAACGGTTAGATGATCTAATTGAACGCTAAATTAGGGGAATTTTGACCAAAATTAAACACTTAACACAAGAGGACAACAGTCTTTTTCTTAAAATTTTCAAGCTGGAGCAATTATCTGCTGTTGATTGTGTCTCAACTTTTATTTATATCCGGCATTTGTTAAAATGATAATGATGTACACATAAATTTAAGACGGAGTAAAGTCTTTCCAGTTTTCCAATATAAATTCAGAATACTTTTCTGGACTTTCTCCCGTGACTTCGTTTGTAGTTTCCAGGGTACTGCAGAGAGAACATGAAAAGCCATTTGTTAATTTCAATCTAATAGTTAATGATTTTCAGGACTTAATAGGAAAGTCCAAATTCCTAATGATTGATCCCTTCTTATTTTCTCTCTAAGCTTGAAGAATCCCCTTTAAGTAAATGATTAGAAAAAGCCTTACCCAACTCAGGAGCTCACAGAGATGAATACCAATGAGTTGGTCCATCACCGAAACCTTAAGTTCCAGGTGCTCGGGGGGCTTCCAGGAAGGTATCCTAGCTAGTGCAGGAATTTAAACAGCAGTTATCCCAACCTGGTTCATATCTCAGGATAAAACAGAAGCTGGGAACTATAAACCAGGTTATCAGGCTGGCTAAGTGGAAAGTCAAAAGCGAGCGACTAAAACAAGAGCTAAACTAGAAACTTGCAAGTGCTGCAAAGCAGAAGATGGAGATTTTGAGAAAAGCTGAGGAAAGGGTGGCAAGTGGAGAGAAGTTGGATGAGGATCTGAATGTAGAGGTGGCAAGAGCAAAGACTGATTTGGAGGAGTTGTTGGAGTCAGCTAGTTTGGAGGTAGTGGGCTTGAGGAAGAAAAAGGGACCATCACCTCTGCAGGTAACAGAAAAGATGGCTAAGGTTGACAAGGAATAGGTAGGGAGATAGAGCGAGCAGTAAATTCAGCTGGATTGAGAGAGAAAATAGAGGAATTGAAAACTGAAATTGGCAGCGGATCAAGTAGGGAGAGGGTAGAGAGCTTGGAGGGAGAGATTAGGGAGGGCATTGTTGCTGTATTGGATTTAACATCACTGAAGGAGAAGGTGCATCATTTAACAGGGGAGTTGGTTCCAATACTGACAGTTGTAGCTGATGATAAGTTGGGTGCTGATAATGGAAGAGGGTGAGAGAAGGGGTCTAACTGTCAGTACTCTTCAAATGGCTGAGGTTGAAGGTCAATGCAATAGGACCCTGGTTACAGTCTAAAATCACAGGTTTGATCACTGCATTTTCTCTGTTTTCTTTGTTGTACTAGTGATGCTGAATGATTAGTTGTTCTCTGTTGGGTAGTTCAGTAGTTCTTTATATTCTTTTCCTTGATGAACTGGATGTAATTTGTTGAAAATAGGATGAGAACTATGAAATTATAAGCGGATTGACTGCAAATCACTTTCAGACTTAATACTACATGTCCTCTTCCGTGTAATATGAATATGGAACAATGAGCTGGTTCTACAGAAGACTTAATACTCCATGTCTTCTTCCGTGTGATATGAATATGGAACAATGAACTGGTTCTACAGAAGACTGAATTGCTTGTTTCCTGAGAGCTTTAGTATATACAAGTGAGAAGTCCAGATGACTCTGTTTGGCTGGAAGGAAATGGATGGAAATCGATTTCCATAGAAAAAGTTCTCCATATTAAGTGTTTTACTCCTTGAATTTGAATTACACCAAAGACCATAAAATTTTATGCTCTTCCCTGTTTTGAGTCTCTGGTATAATTCAATTTAAAGGCCACGGAACTCTCCACGGGGACTTACTTTTCCACTGGAAATTAATTTCCATTTATTACCAGCCACCCAAACAGGGTAGAGAATGTAACGTGAAATAGGCTAAAATTGCTTCTTAGTGGAAAATGCTCGAGTGTTGTTCATCGATGGTTTGGATAAACTGGACTCAACAGATTAGCAGTTCGTGGAAGGCTTACTGAATGAGATTGTTTCTTGCAAGTTTTCATTAATGCCTGCTTACTCTACTACTAACCAGTAAATGATTACACAGTCCGGTGGGAACATTTCCAAGAACCAGATGAGAGGGAACCAAAGCGCCCGATTTGCTACGCGGGTACGGGGAGTCCCGGTACAACCAACCTGCGTCAGCTAGGGTTGGTTGAAAAGAATTGGTTAAAACTTGAATAGTATATACGTCAAAGAAAATTTAGTGCATCTGGAGGTTTCCTAGTTCTTGTTTTTCGTGATGAAGTTTGTCTGGACTCTTTTCATTCTTGGGCGAAATGTTTGGATCTTTTTCAGTCATCAGAAAGGGGGTAGAAAAAGGAAAAATGTGAATATAATGAACCACCAGAATATGAGATCACTTGTTCTATAATTAGACGTTTCGTTTGCTTATGGATCCGCAGTACAATAAACAGTCTTTTATTACAAGTGAATCTTGTTCCTTCATCAGTGGAGTTTTTGATCATTTACATAGAGCTTGCATTTTTATTTTCCAAACTTGTCTTTCTTATTTGATGCTCTTTTCCTTGGTGCTAAACAGGGTTATGACGAACTTATTACTTACTCAAAACAGAAAATTAAACAATTCTTGATTTGTATTAGGAAATTTGGAAGCACATTACATGGGAAAACGCCTGATGGTTCTTCTCCCTGCAAAAAGGTAGGGAGAATTTCCGATTTTGTTTCATATTCAAAGCTACAGACTGGAATAAAAAGAAACGAACATCTCCTGCTTTGCGGCCATTTCATGTAGCTGTTATCACTAAACTTTCTGTGAGGACTAAGCTAGTCCATACGAGAATCGCAGCAACGATCACAACAATGATAATTGGTGTCCATTTCAATGCAATTACCTGCTCAAGTAAAACATAGCTATCAGATAATAGATAAATTTGTTTATTTCAACTAAATAAAGGATCCCGCGCAGCTAAGAATAAAGAAACAAAGAAGAAAAACAAAGGACAAGCTTGTTTCTCTACTTCAATTGATCCTTCCTGATATTCAGTTGGAGGACCTTGCTCGTTCAATATGGGTCCTTCCTGTATCCCTTTCTAACAATACATTTGCAAGCGACCACTTGGCTGACTGAGATTTCGTGATCAAAAGAATATACATAATACTTCTCCAAAAAAATAAATCACAATGGATATCCACTGGATAAGAACTACTCATCATTCTGACATCATGCACATAGGGATATCTCCAAATCAATTCTAATTACTGACCATATTTTCACAAAGGTGACTAACAATCATCATGAACATAACATTTTCAGAATCAGGAGAAGTTTCTTTTTTATTTTGCTACTTAATATGGCAAAAGTACTGAGAGTATCCTTGGCCAAGAAAAAGGATTGGACCCAACCATGCAATTAAATTTAATGGGTTCATCTCGTAGCAACACCCATTCAACCACATAATTAACAACTGATCATATCAACTGCTTGACCACCCGTCTGCGAGGCATGCATGAAATATGATTCTTGTTTCCTTATGTCATGAAAGTTTATAATGATCATGTCCGAAGATGCTTACAAACTTCAAAAGAGTGTCGTTCAATATTAAATAGAATCACCTATTATACTCTTCATCACATCTATATAGAAGGTAATTAAGCACGTGACTGTCTAGCTACTAGAGCTGCAACCTCTGAAATCTCAGAATTGCGAGTGTAATTTCCACTGGGCCTTTTTGTTTGATGTACTCCGGAATGATTGTAAAGGCACCTGACTGACAAGATCTTTGTAGCCATTTCCTCTTTTATTTACCCCCACCCACCCAAAGGAAAGAGCCGTCTTTAAAAGAGAAGGAGAAAAGAAGAAGCTGAAAAGAACCAGCCGCAAAATTCGGAGGCAAAAACCGACAAATCAAAATATTACATTGATTCAAATTGGAAAAGAACCCATATAGAAGGCCACAAGATTAATAGAATGGATAATTCTGGCCTCAAGTAGTGATCTCAATTTCTCGGCTTCTCAGGGTTCTTGTACTCTAATGGAACCTTACAGCAAATTACCTCTATCTTGTTCATTTTATAAGGCAGGAAAGTCATGGAATGAAGAATCGTATAAATTATCGCGGTAATACCAGTCCCTATATGCCTGTCCAACAACTGAAGTATATTTAAGTTCATGAACCTCCACGCAACCATAAAGAGTATCTCCTGTAATTATTGAATACTTGCCTCCAGTAGTTTCGAATTCCACATCCTGGACTGTGTACGAGGTGTTGGTGATATCCTCTCCGAAGGCTCTGCATAAATGAAATGAGCATCAAGGCATAGCCTATTCTATTCTTACATGAGCTCAAAACCACAATTGTAATGAATGATATTCTATGGGGCTATATTGGCAAGGTAATAACAGAACCCATTGATTAAGTTATTCCTGGATAGTGAAATCTTCCCCTCCTACATGCAACCTTGAGACAGATAAAATAGCCGTAAAAAGTTGGGCCATTCGTTCTTCAATAGTTTTATATATGTTTCAAGGCTGCCAATAGCAGGGAAAGGTTAGTTTTCCAAGAATAACTTGAACTCCACGGATTACTATTTTGTTCTGCAATTTTAATACCTTTCCTCGTGTCCAAAAAAAACTACTTCTAGCTCATCATTTAGAATATATATGAAGAAATGAGCTAAGGCCTTCAAGCATAGTGGCACAGTAAGAGTCACACCTGATCTTCGTCCGCTGCCAGTGACTTCAGATATATCCTTCGTAAAAATATCTAGCTCTTGTCGACGATTTGCATTTAGCTTGTAGAGATTGGCCTGGGTTCTCGTGTCCATGTACTGCTTTCTAATATTCCCAATCACAAACTCTGTGATAACAAAGCAAAATTAGTTGAAATTATAGATGAATTTGACTAAGCTCAGCATCACACTCTCCCTTTTCTTTGCTAATTGTTAATAAACACGGTTGATTTCCTCTTAAGAAATTGAGTTCACATTGGTCCTTTTTTAGAAACTGAAGCAGGATTAATTTACAAAGAAAGCAGATTACCAAATCTTATGAATGCATATGGTTTCGAGATTATCTCAAGAAATTTGGCGTCCACCTTCTGGAATTCCTTTTGCAAATCCTGTAAGTAATGGAAAGCCAATTTTCTTGGGTACGGAGAATCGCAGAGAGTCATGCAGCAGACTCCATTTTCAATCAGGTAACTACATGCCAAAAGATAAAGAAAACAAATAAAAGGATACGTTGCTTAGAAAAGCTAATGGCAAAATATGCATGTCTTAGTCACTTTATTGGGAGAATATCGTAATCCACATGTATAAAAGCGGCATAGTAAATAGGATAAATCATAAAAGGATACTGGAAGCAATGTTGATCGATGCGGATGGTCATCTTTGAAGGTACATGTGGTCCGCCGGAGATCTTCCGGAGTATCAACTCTCCTTGTTGCTTGTAGAACAGTGAGTCCTCGTTTTCGTCATTTAGATAGCGAGGGCCTTGAGCAAGAGGGAGCCCATCACTAATCCTCCCCACTATGGTTAGCTTAACCATTTCTTGGAAAAGAAAATTACTTCTTGCCTGAAGAATGTCTTGAGAAATTTGAGGGGCTTTACAAGGAACTGGTGTGCATGAAAGAGAAGGAAGAGACCTTTTATAGGAGTTTAAGAGGAAGAACTTGACAAAGAAGTAATGGCTTTGCCTTCATAAGGCACCAGAGGTGGAGATAAGCTTTGGGAAGCAAGCGGAAAACCTTACTATGTACAAAAGTAGAATGTCAATCTACCAAAAATAAAAAAAAGAAAGGAGAATGTTCTTTGCCTTTCTTCTATCTTTCTTTTGCTTTCCTCCGTTTTTTTGCAATTTTAGAGGGATTAAGTAAAGATTCTTTTCTTTAGTGTGTAGGTTATTTCGAGTGCGTTGAATTAAAACGAGCGAAGACAAGAGGGCTAGTCTTAGAAAGGGGAAGAAATTAGCCAGGTTCCCTACTTTTGTTTAGAAGAGGACAGGTGGGAGTAGGAACATAGGTTAACTCTTTAAAGGAAACAGCGGCCAGAAAAGACAACACAGTGTTTTTGCTCGACTCTACAAGCAGCCAGCGGAGACTCTGAACAGCCAAACTTGGTGGAGACAAACGATCTAAACCACTTGCTCAACTTGTAAGTTGTTGGACGATCCCCTTGGGCACTGTATCAGTCAAAAGCTTCACTCCTACAAATAATTTCTCCTGATTCGGTCTCTAGTCTTTAAGTGGCTCCTATATTTTTGCAGGCGTCTTTCAGTGGTCTTATCTTTTCAAGTTTTCGCATCTAGCCTTCAAGCTTCGAAAAACTATTGTACGGCTCCTTGCTCAGTTGTTGTATATATGTGGTATAAGAAAGTGTGGTGAGGTAGAGAAAAATTCAAGAGAAAATGGTTTTCTGTCGGATTATTTCCTAGATTTTTTTTGGTTTTTGAAAGAGGGAGAGAGAGAAGGGTGTACATCGAATTTTAGTTTCGTGAGATTTATCCAAACTGAAAGTTTTGTACTTTGTTTTCTCTAATTTCTCATAGTAAAGAAGAGCACTTGTGAAGTAGGCACATTGCCAAACCACACAAATCTACTGCATTTCTGCATGTGCTTTATTCCTTTTGCTTTTTATGTGCACCATGCTAGGTGTTTCAAAAAAAAAACAAATGGCTTTAAGTAACCCGAATGTTTGGAATGTGTTGTCAAAGCTAGTTTTAAGTGGAGGTAATTAGGGGATTCAATTTTCTATTCTTTCTAACACCCTAAAAGAGCTTATAAACAGTATTTTGTATCGGAAGTACCAAAGATGATGTCGGCTGCAACCCAATTGGTAAAATTTTCATTTCGTAGTGTTGCTTGTATCACACCTTCGTTATGCAAAATGGTTAATTATATTGATTTTGTCAATAGTTAGTGCTCAACTAAGGTTGTTTGTCATTCAAAAGGAAGATGTGATTTCTATTTCCATCTAGACACTACAACTTGCATACTTTTGGGAGTCTCATAACAATTTCTGCTGTGTGGGGGCTCCCAAAATCACTATTAGGAGGAGCAAATGCCTTCTAAGAAGAAGAAGGAAAGAAATGAAAGAAAGACCACACCTGGAAGTGAATTTTGTTAAAGAAGAAGAAAGATCACATGGTATGAACTTTAGATGGAACCTTGGTTTGATTTGAGGGAATCAAGAAAACTCCTAAAACTTGCATTTTTAAGAAGGCAAAAATATGCACACCAAGAACTTAGATTTATTAGAATCAATTAAAAACTATGTTGAATTGAGAATCTATCTTTAAAAACAATGCAAATATTGGAAACTATCATAGGAAAACTTGTAGAAAAAGGAAACTACTTATTCTAGCTTAATTATAATAGACGATTCCTAATTGACTAACTTCCTAATCAAGAAAACTCTAGGAAACACATCTCATGTGATAAGGTAAGCCATATGGGCCATCCTTCGTCTTATCATCCAACCACCCTCTAGAAAGAACCTTGTCCTATAGGTTCATGTCAGAAAACTTCTCTTGTAAATGCTAATAAGGTTACCAAATCATGTCCTAGTGTGGCATTCCTGCCTATTGCACTAATGTTTGTAGTTTAATCTTGCAAGTGCATAGTTAATCAATTGTAGTATTTGCAGGGTTGAATCCATAGGGAAGATATAGTGTGACGACAATTAAAGTACCAAATTATCCTCAAGTAATGATCATAAGATAATGTAGAAATTATAGTAAACTAAAAAGAATGAAATTGAGATGTTCTGATCAACAGATGAGATTAAAGTGACTTGATTTATGAATGATGGACTAGGATTAAAGATCACCTAGACTAAAATTAGGCTTACCACTTATTAGTTCACTTTATAAATCAAGAAGTGAATCGAAACTATGATTATTTTTATGAAAAATGGTTTCTTTAAAAATTTAATTTTAAAATGATAATACTTTAATAACTAGGGAGATTATCAAATCTTAAGCATTCTATGTAAAATCTACCTAGAATAGAGCAAGGATTTAATTTCAAAAATCCATTATGAAATATAATGACACAAAATGAAAAGATTACATGAAAGATAATCTTACCTTTTTCAAATTGAGATTAATTTTCAAATATTTTTTTTTAAGACATTTGAAAACATTAAAAATTGTAAGTAGATTCGCCTAATGCAGGCTATGATCACTTTAATCCTATTCTAACAAAATTTGGCCTAGCATGATTCTAATCTAGAAAATTTGTGCAATTTTACAATGCTAAACAATCGAAATAAAATTTCCTAAATTAGCCTAAAACTATAGAGAAAAAATATCTAAAAATTATAGCAAAACAATCATAAGAACTATAAAAAACAAGCCTAAAACTATCA
Organism: Warburgia ugandensis; assembly: GCA_035236585.1. NCBI lineage: Eukaryota > Viridiplantae > Streptophyta > Magnoliopsida > Canellales > Canellaceae > Warburgia > Warburgia ugandensis. The sequence continues at coordinate 30,888,204 of CP141135.1, forward strand.
TGAATGAAATTTAAAACATATTTCCTAACATGGTCACAATTAACATGTATTGTAGCTATGCCTAGGATCAGTGAAAATTGTCTTAGAATAGCTAGGAAACACTACTTAATCCTAAGTTAAAATTGTAGTAGCTAGTTCATAATTATGCTAGAATAAAATGAATAATCTATAGTTGCAACATGAAGTAAATTGTGATAACCCAGATTTTTAAGCACATTATCAAAGTCTTTTCTCAAGTTGGGATCCTTCGTTTAATAATTTATTTTTGAAACTAATAGTGGAAACATTTTCTTTAGTGAAAATATTCTCCCAAAACCCGAGCGTCATTGTTGACAAAACATAGATTTAACAACAAAATGATCCTTTCATTTCTATTGAAAATTCAAAATGTTCCTCTCTTTTTTTGAAAATTACATGTTTAATGCATGTGAAATGATATTCTAGATAAACACATGTATGACTATCTAAAATACATTAAAGACTCAGTCTCCACACATTGTAGTCAAACAAATTTGATAAGTTTTGAAATTCAAGTTTTTGAAATCAAAATAGTTTTAAAAAATTACCATTTTCTCATAAATTCTTCCAATCATAGTCCATTGTCCAACATTGTAATGTAACTAATTTTATAATCCAATTATATTATCAAAAGGAGGTATATTTTCCTTTAATTAACACCTTTTATGGAATTATTCAAATCAAATGATAGATATCCATTGTGATGTCAAGTGTAAAATTAAATAACAAGATCAATTGACAAACTTAAGGAAGCTAGTACCAAGTCTTAAATGAAGTGGAGTGTAGATTCCTAAGCTTAGAAAGAGACCATATACTATGAATAAGTCATTACTAGGCTATAAGATGATTAATATACATTTTAGCCTAGGCATGTACTATAGTGTAATTAAGATGGAATGGATAATTCACTAAGTGTTATTACAAATTAATGACACCCCTGGTGAATGGAATGTAAAACTTAGGTTATGACTTATACTTCATATATATATATATATATATATATATATGGGGATGGGAAATATACTTAATAGCATAATGGATTGATAATGAATAATAGATTAACACATTTTGTATGGTGTGTGTTACCCTAGGTTAGAACTGGGAACGAGTAGGAAAAAAACCACATACGCTAAGCAATTGTATAAAAAATGTAATGATGAAGTGAAAGAAAGATGTGGGGAGCTACCAATGCCCCCACATATGAATTCATAGAAGGTGGCTAACTATTTACAAGTGCCAGCCACCCCCGAAAATAGAATCTTGAATAAGTTAAAAGAAAGAGATGATGAGAAGACATAACAATGAGTGTGGAAGGAGCTCAATGATAGATTCCTCCACTAAAAACAACCTAGAATCTATTGATGATATAGAAAGATTATCATGGGCTGCAAAGGAATCCCTAGATAGGCTAAATGACAATGTAATATCAAGCGAATCAAATCTACAAACTAAATACAAAACTAGGAATCTTGATGATGACTTGGGGAAGTGCATTGTGGGATAGGACAGCCACCTTGCATAGCATAGTGATGTGAATTTTAAATGTACCACAAGTGTACACTTGTATTGAAGTATAAAAGCAACAAATACAGGTTGATCCAACGAGGACTCTTTAATAAATGTAGTTAATTAAAATCTAAGTTACTTTTTTCTTTAACCTATCTAATCAAAGATTAAGGAAAGTCAAGATTCTAAACATTAAACTAAATTAAGGAAATAAACTAAGAAAGGAAATAAACTAAGAAAGTAAGTAGCTAAGGAAATTAAGAAACTAAGAATAGAAGAAATTTTCAATAATAATTTGATTATAATGGATAGTAAATACATAAAGAAAGGAAAGAAAAAAATGCAAATAAAGAAACTTCATTTTTGAAGTATTTGTTGTAAGAATCCTTAGCTATACCAGGCTCTTTACATGTCCTCTTCTTTTCCCTGGGTTTGAATTCTGCTTTATAGCTTTCTTATTGCATCACTTAACAAGGTCATGTACACTTCTCTTCAACTCATGTTACACTAATTTACCACCAAGCTTTTCTCATCTTTACCCTAGTATGCCACTAACCCAAAGTTCAAGTCCGAAATCCAAAAAGTAACACCTTCAGAGAAAAAAATAAAAAGGGATGGAGTGGAGAAAGAAAACAAGTGTTCCCTTCTCCTTAGCTAAATACTCTACAAAGATGGTAGCTTTTAAGGAGTTAGCAAATAGGAGGATAAAGGGTTGTTCTTAAGTTAGGGCTGTCCATAAGAGATGCTGAAGAAAGAACTAGGGGGAAAAAAAAAAGAAAAGTAAAAGAAAATAGAGACAGCCGCCCTTGGATTAGGACTTACCAATTCCAGCCTTAGGAGATAATGAAGGAATTAGATACTTACTTGGAGTTCTCCTACTCTTAAGCATGATTCTTTTATTTAGGAACTTAGATGGCTTCTTAAATGGACTTGAATTCCTCAACCATATGTTTAAGATTGGAAGGAATTCATGAACATAGAAGAGTGTAAGGCTTCTTCCTTTTCCTTATGTTCCCAAATCCCAAAAATGAACAGAAAAATGTGAAAGACTAGGAGAGAGGATGGATGCATGTAAGTTTAGGGGTGGAAAGTGCTTAAAAGAGTGGAGTTTATGTGCAAATCTAATGAAGGATGGGAGTGTGTGTAAGGCTAGGGTGGTAGGATCATGAAGGATAGAGCATGAAAATGCAAAGCATGAAAGAGTGTGTGCTTTGTTAGAGTGGAGGATGCATGCAAGGGTTGTGAGTGCTAGTCTAATGGTGGAATGAAAAGATGATACATGTAAAAGAAGAGTAGATGGTGAAGGGTGTGGAATGCAAGGTGAAGTAACTATGCATGCAAGATCCAGATGGGAGAAAGAGAAGGGGCACAAGAGACAAGTTGGGAGAAGGAAGAAAGAAAAGCAGGGTGGGGGATAGTTGAGACATGTACCTCTTCTCTAAAGGATGTGGACATGTGGATATTGGGGAACTTTGATGAGGGTGATCTCTCTCCCTCTATTTCTCCAAGGTTTGGCTATAGCGTTTAGCAGAAGGTAAGAGATCCTTCATTCATTCCTTTTACCTCTATTATAGATTTTTAGAGTGGTATCCCTAAGCAATGAATGGGTGAGATCATAGGAGAAAAGAAGGATGATGACTAGGATTTAAGGGTGAATGGAGAAAAGAAATAAGAAACAGAAGCAAGTGGTGGGGGTGGAATGCAATGAGAGGAGGTGGGACATGGATTGTTAAGTGGGATGGAGATCTGGATGAGTGGAAAGAGATGAGGTGGGGAAGGAAGGAGGAAAAGTGGAAAGGGAAAGAGATAAAGGTGAGGGGGGTGAAGAGAATAAGTGGGAGTGAAAGAGATAGAAGGGAAGGGAGAAGATTGAGGGAAAATGTGGGAATTGGAAAGAATGGAAGATGGAGGCATGGGATTCTATGTGTTCATGTAGGAAGTTTAGAAAATATGTAGAAAGGTCAACCATTAGATGAGAATGGATGGTGGAGATCTTTTCTTCCTTAGGGTTTTATCTAGAATTCTCCTTGAATGGGTGGTGTGTAAGGTTTGTGACTTTTCTCGTCTTTATTCCTGGCCTTTGGATCATTTGTACCCTACCTTGAGTGGATGAGATTTTGTTGATGTATTTCTTATCCAAAAAGATCTTCTTTATGGGCACTTTTTCTCTCCACCATTAGATAGAGATGCTTTAGAGTGGATGACTTAGATTCCTTTGAGATTTCCATGTCCACTCTAGGTTTCACCTCTATTTTATCATAGGCCATCATTATCTTTCCCAGCCAATAAAGTTCAAGGAGGGTGGGACATCTCCCCCTTGGAAAACACATTTTTCTTTCGTGAAAATAGGTGGGCAGCACACCTAAAAGATCTCCCCCACTGGGGCTTCAATATGGTCTTCATTGATGTCTATCTTTTCATTGGTCCATTCTTGTTTGAGTGAGCGGTAATTGGTTGCTTAGGATGTCTTTCACTAAGGATAAATCTTGGCCTTTTAGTGTTTGAAAAGTAAGGGTGGTTTTCAACTGTAGATTTTCCATAAATTATCTCTCTCCTTACCTCTACTATTTTCTTCACATATCTTCCTTATTTTCCTCATGTAAAAATGTGGGATCGAGTGTGACTCATCTCTTATATGAAAATAATTGTATGGCTCCTTAGGTGGTCCCATCTTATGGTTAAGTAAGAGAGAAAGTGATTGGAAGAAGTCTTTATGTAAGCCCTTGTCTTCTAACTTGCTTTATTTTAGAGAACTTCTCATTGTATGCGATTCCACTTTATGTAATTTAAGCTTTCCTTAGAAGCTTTCCAAGGTGGTAGATAGCTTACATCATGCATGGGAAGTTTTGCCACCTCACTTTTGATACAAACACATTATAAGGATGAGGTCAATGTTCTATTTAGGTTTTTTAATAGCTCTACTTTGACAATGGCACCAAATTTTCCTTCTAAACTCCTAAAGTTCATGTTTAGTATGTGTGGGGCCATGATGTAGCTTGTACGCTAAACTTGCTGTTTTTGGGATTTTTATTGTAAAAAATATCCTTTTTTCTCATTTGTACTGTGGACTTGTAAAATGTAAAATTAACCCCAATTAGTTATATTTATTAAAAGTTCAAGGCTAAAACTTGCTCAAGATAGAGGTATGTATGTAATATTTCTCTCTCTCTCTCTCTCTCTCTCTCTCTCTCTCTCTCTCTCTCTCTCTCTCTCTCTCTCTCTCTCTCTCTCTCTCTCTCTATATATATATATATATATATATATATCATCTACACCCAACAAGTGGGGTGCCAAATGTGTTGGAAGGAGACACCTCTCCACTGCCCCCAAGTGACGACATGTAACCCATGAGATAGAGGAACAAAATGGCAAGGTTGGGAGAGTTCTCTCTAGGGAGAACATTACATGCACCTAGACATGGAAGGAGCTCCTAATCCCACTTAGCGAGAAACTAGGCAAGGAGAGGAGAGCTAAGGGAAACACAAAAAAGAAGAAGAAAGAAAGCAAGTAGAGGAGCAAGGCTTCGAGTGATGGAGAGCTTCAAAGAAAGAAGCCCAAAACATTGGAGAAGAACCACTTCAAATGACTTAGATCTTCTTCAATATTGAAAAGCCTATCAACTCAAGGACTCCACACTTGATCAAGCTTCAAAATCAAGTAGGAGGGCACTAGAAAAACCTTAGTTGGATCAATGGATTAGCCATGTAGTGGCCTTAACCTTGTGGTTCCTCTAGGACACCCCTTTAGGAGTTTGATGTATGTTTGAAATCCATGCTTTGAGCTACTATTTTACCATGCGCTCTTTCATCCATTTTGGCCCATAATCTTCTTGTGTTATGCATACTTCAATCATGTTTCTATTAATTCCTTTATGCCATGATGATTTGGGTGAAATGAAGGGGAAATATTGGTATATGCATACTTAACTTCATGGCCATTTGCAAAGGAGGAAATGACGCCTCTTTTCAGGGCTTGATATATTGAATGTACTATGCTTTTTCTTCATGCTTTATATGTTGATATGTTTCAACCTCTTCCATGTATCCATGTTTTAAGTGCTTGATATATCATAAAGTATGAAGCTAGGAAAAAATGACATTTTCACTATGAAAATGGAGCCACTTTGGATGAAGCATGCTTATTATTAGAGGCCTTTGTTTTGCATATTCTTTTGGGCCAGTAGCATGATAAGTCATGAGAATATCAGTAAGTTTTGATGTTGGGAAATTGGCCTTGAATAGCCCTAAAAGGGTGAATAGACTTCGTATGTTCTTGGCCCAAATTTGGGCTCTGACATCATCATCATCATCATCAAGAGCAAAGGAATAGAACAATTTTAAACATTGGAGCAAAGAATCTATTTTGTTATTTCTATGAATTAAATATTCTTCTTATGTTGACTGGATAAATTTCCAACCTTTATATTATGGGATGGGATTTCTATATGGGAATGATCATTATCAAGATAATTTATGATCTTATAGTTTGGATGATGAAAATATTAAAGAATTGATATATTTTGAGCCCAATCTTGTTGGATCATTTTCTTCATTCCCCACGGAAAAGAATGCCAATAAGTTCACTATTTTGGCAATAATTAAGAGTGATTAAGACTTGGAATTTTAAAAATATTCATGTACATTCATTGTTCTAACTAAATCCAATAATGAAGGAGTTAAGAATTCTAAGTTAAAACCCCTTAAATGATGAGTTCTATAAGGTGAAACCTGGGAAATTCCTAGGAACTTATGGGCTGCTATAGGTGCCTAAATGAATGGACCATTTGAATTCCACTTAGGCCTTCAATGTTATTTATAAAACTATCATGAGGATGTGACTTGTATAGTAATGAGTACCCTAAGGCCTTGCCTAGGGCATCAAGTGAAAAGTGAACCCAAAAGTTCCATGGAAGTGAGCTAGAAAACCATTGATGTAGCTCACTGCCATGATACCATTTGGAGTGTGCTTTTTCATGGAAAAAGTATAATTCAATACATTTTAATTTTAGTGTTGAGTGCTCAACATTAATCCAAAAATGCCAAATTTTGTATTATTTTAGTGCATTAAGTTGATCATGTTTACACTCATATGATGGATTTGCACTAAAATTCATGTAACCATAATCTGATGTATTTTTATTGTTAAATCATATTCCAAAGGTAGATATATTTAAAATCCTTTATGAAATAGTATTAATTAGGATTTTTCTATGTTTTGTAGGTTGTATGTTAAGATCCAAGTGGAGAGATTAAGTCAATCAACATTTTATCTCATCAATAAACCTTAAATATAAATGGATGGCTCAGATAAATCTAGGATGAAATGTAGATGAAATAAATCAATTGAAGAAACAGAAGCCCAAGTTTTTTATGATCATCCCATGTACTTCACCACCAATCTCATCATCATCATCAAGACCTTATCTCGATTAGGGGTCGACCACATGAAGCATGTTCCTCCATTCCCCTCTATTAACTATCATGGCTTCATTTAGTCTCAAAGTTTTTAAATCTTTTCTCACCCTTTCTATCTATGTTCTTTTGGGCCTTGTCCTTGCCTTTTAAAACCTTCGACATGCTTTGTCTCACTCCTTCTAATTGTTGCCATTTTTCTGTTGGACATGTCCAAACCATCTAATTCTAATAATCTCCCTCATCTTGTTACCTATTGGTGCTACTCCTAAGTTTCCTCTAATATTTTCATTTTTATTTCTTTCCCTTCTTATCTTACCACTCAACCATTTCTATTTGGGAACATTCTTCCAATGTATATGATCTCCCTTAACTACCTAACACTCTGATCCATAGAGAATGGTAGGCCTTGTAGCTTAGAATTTTCCTTTTAGTTTGAGTAGAATTAGCCAATCACACATAACTCTAAAGGCACATCTCCATTTGTTTCAATCAGCTTAGATTCTTTGGGTAACCTCCCTCTTAATCTCTCCACTCTCGTGAATCATCAATGCTAAGTACCAAATTTTTTAAAGGGACTTCTTTATTATCAATCTTTAGTGGTGCTCCACTCTTGCTCCTCTCCTTACTAAAATTGCATTTCATATACTCTTAGTTAGGATGATTTTAAATCCTTTAAATCCTAATGCTTCTCTTTATAACTCTAGCTTTGTGTTCACGCCTTTCGTTGCCTCATCAATTAAAACTATATCATCTGCACATAACATACAGCATGAGATCTTCCTGTGTAAATGTCTCATTAGCTCATCCATAACCAACATGCAAAGGTACAAATTCAATACCGATCCTTGGTACAATCCTACATTGATAGAAAAATCACTAATCTCTCCACTAGTGGTCCTAACATTTATTATCATTCACTCATGCATATCTTTAATTATGTCTATGTACCATTGTAAAATCCCTTTTTTGCCTAATGCCCACCATACTAACTCCCTAGGGACCCTATCATAAGCTTTTTCTAAGTTAATAAAGACCATGTGAAGGTCCTTCCTCCTCTCCCCATATTTCTTTATCAATTGTCTAAGTCAAAAGATAACTTCCATGGTAGACCTCTAAGGTATGAAACTAAACTAGTTATTGGATACAATTGTCTCATTTCAGAGCCTCTTCTCAATCACTCTTTCAAAAAGTTTCATAATGTGGTTCATAAGTTTGATCCACTGATAATTAGTGTAGCTCTGTATGTCTTCTTTATTCTTATAAATTTTTAGAATAGAGCTCTTCCTCCAGTCATCCAAAATTTTCTTTGATTTTATAATCTTATCATTGTTCGCCAAACCACTCTATTATCTCTATATGTGTCCAAACCTATATTGTTATACCATCAGGCCCTAGGACTTTTCTTGATCTCATCTTTTTCAAGGCTTCTTTCACTTCAAGTATTCTAATCTTACGATCGTATCTATGGTGTAAAAGTGAAAGATTATACATGGGTCCCACTCATTCCTTCATTCTTACACATGTCAAGGGCCCACAAGGTTGGGAATGTATAAAATAGAAGAATGTACAACATATGAATGATAAGGCAGTGTACGGGATATCATGTGAAGATGAGGGATTTTACTTAATGGTTTCCTAAAGTGAAGATCAAGAAAAAATAAGTAATTGAAAATGGATGGAGGGTGGAAATCTTAAGGACGATAGCTCTATGTTATAGCCAAGTATCACAAGGAAAGTTGCTAGCTAAAAGCATGGTGCGATTAGAGGAGAGTCAATGGTAGGTGAATGGAGGGCTGAAGTAGATAGGGAGTAGCTACTTACATTAGCTAATCCTCACTCTATATAAGAGGAAGAGGCTTGGACATCCAAAGTGGAGAGAAGAAAGAAGGGAGGGAAGAGAGAGGAGTAAGGAGAGAGGGGAGCAAGAAGAAAGGAGAGGAGAAAAAGGAACTCCACTCTCTCTTTGATCAATTAAGTAGTAAACCATTATTTTTAACAATTTTCTAGTTATAATTTCTTGTAATCTATCCTCTATAAGAGCTTGAAGTGAAGGATAGAAGTGTTCATTGCAAGTTTCTCTCTCTCTCTCTCTCTCTCTCTCTCTCTCTCTCTCTCTCTCTCTCTCTCTCTCTCTCTCTCTCTCCTTGAAATTGTATACAAGGATTGCTTACTAGTTTGCTCCACCCAGTGCTACTATCATTCTAGCTTCCAAATGCTATGAATGATAGTGAGCTAGAGGTTAAACTTGGTAAAGGAGAAGCTCGAAACTAGTTTTCTAGCTTTCCTCAATGGAGTCTTGTTGGGCGATAACAAGAAATCAAGGTGAGACACAAGTTTTTCACTTTGTTTCATCAATGCTACATATGTAGGTGTGCAATAACAAGGCATTGGATTTCTCCCTTGTGTTCATTTATTTTGGTGTTGACTCTCATCTTACTGAGGAAGAAGTGGAGTGAATTTTAATTAAGGAGAAGCAAAGTAGAGCAAGATATTTTCACCTTTGTCTTCTTTTGCCATTGTTGTTTATAGGAGGAGGCTATTGTTTTCTAAAATTTTAGACATTTTATGAATGGTTTTTTGATAAAATAAACCATTGGAAATGTTCTCCTAAGCCTCAGGAATTTTCCATTGGTTTCTCACAATTTCATTGAGTTTTGAGTGAGATTTATCAAAAGAGAGTAATTAGTGTTAGTAGTTGTGATGCATTTGTCATATTTCTGATCAAATATCTACATATATTTTTATTTTCTATAAGATCTAACCATAAAAATAGATTTATTGATATTTAAATATGCTAGGTATGAAATTTGAGTAAAAAATTCATTTTATAAGTAGGTCAAATCTTCAGCTAAAGTGTACCCACTCATCATGTGATCATTAATTTACATAGATAGTGATAGGGACTGTTACTGTGTGTGATGAATCATCCATCTTTCTAATCAAATATCTTCACTGTAGTTTTTATTCAAAATCTAACCATACCATTGGATTCTTTGACTTTCAATTATGCTAGATACCAAATTTGACATGGTGAAATCATTGGCCAAAGTACCCCTTTTCATTACACTCGTCGAGTGTATGAAGGAAAATTCTTGCAACTCCCAATTGCTACTGAAAATCTCTTTTGACTTATGTAACTTTATTTCTTATTCAATTCTTATCTGGTTTTAATTTCTAATACCTTGTTTAAAAGCTAATCAACCAAGAAATAATTTGGCATGTGTCAGCGTAGCTGATAATTACTAGTCTTTTTTTCTACATTAAATGCTAATGGCACTCTTTGAAGTCACATCCGTACATTGCAGACACATGTTTCTCTGAGTTCTTATTGGATTTGACTAACATTTGAGATGAAGGTTCTTAGATACATTTGAAACATGATGAAATAAGTAAATGTTGATAAATATTGTCAGAACTTACAATATTTAATACTAATTGTTTCTTTGAGCTTTATTATACTATTTTGTAAATTTTCTCTTTCTCAATCAGGGTAACAACCAAGTGAAAAAATAGTGAAAATTAGATATTATTTAGCATAGTTTTTAGGGTGGTTTTTCCCTTTAGTTGCAAATTAGTTTAATTTATTTAAATTTTTGTTACTTTAATATTAGTTTAATTAATTTATGTTAACTTAGAAATTATATTAGGCTAGTTTATTTTTGCGGAGGGTTAGACTGATCCTAGAATAACATTATGAAACACCACTTCGTAATATCTTAAGTGTAATTTGAAATTTATCTCAATTTAGAAAAAATAGAATTGCCCTTAGTACAATTCTTTGATTCAATGTCATTACCTTTCATAATGAATACTTGGAAATAGTTATTGACTCATTATAGTTAGGTTTTACATGGAATACTTAGGATTTTATAATCTATTTAGTTTTTAACTTAAATTTTCAAAGAAATCACATTCTGAGAAAATGATTGTAGTTTCTACCTACTTCTTGAGTTATAAAGAGAAATAACTAGTGATGGATCCTAATACAAGTCTAGGTGATCTCTAATCGTAACCCTCAATTGTAGTTTATTCTCTTGATTCAAAAAAATCTCATCCATTTGATTATTTCATGACCTCATTTGTAATCACATTAGTGTAAATATTTTAGGATCATTAGGCTATAATAATTTGGCGTTTTAAACTCACATTATATCCTCCCTATAGATTGGACTCTATAATACAACAATTGACTAACTATGCAGTTTCAAGAAAACTCTCAATAATTAGTTAGAAGAATGGTGAGACTGAGGCTTGATAATGTATAAAATTTGCACCCAAATTGGGTGGAAATGTACTTAGGAACCTAGGCTGCTCTATGGTGAGATTTGGGACTAGGTGACATATGGAGTTTATGGACTTTTGATAGTTAGACCAGACCTTAGAAAAGTGAATCTAGACTATTTTCTAAGATTTAAAATGAAGAAACATGATTAAGAACATGAACCCCAAAGAAAGTGAATTAAAATGCCCTAAGTAGCACTTAGAATTAAGGAAATGTCACGTAATGTAAACAAGCAACCATGCCCACTTAAAATGAATTGGAAAGGCCATGTTAATGACATAATGAGGCTAGTGTATGCTTAAATGACACAAGAACATATCATGAGAGTACTACTAGAAAATAATGTGGGAAAACCATGGAATGTTACTTTGATGCCATGGTAAGAGCTATGGAAAACCTTTAGTAGTAACGTGTAAATTAACATGTTTATGCTATTTGAATGCTATGAAGAAGGCCATGGGAATGATATGCCAATGGAATTCTATGATATTTCCAAATTAATGATACGCACATGTTACTTGAATGCTATGATGAGACCATGGTAATACTATGTCATAGTGATGCTATGAATGCTTCTATTTACTCATGCATATGTCATATGTTGTTCCACTTGATTATCTATGTGAGTGGATTAGACATTTTATATTGATCCCTTAAGAAGGAAATGAAATTCCACGATTAGTGACACTGTACATAATGTAAACTTGAAATGCTAAGTATGACCTGTGGATACCATTACATACCATAGAAGAGAACATGTACATGTCACAGGAAAATGAAACTTGTCATAGTAATTAAATGAAGGAAAATGCCATGAGATGATGTAAAAATATTATGAATGTAACATGGAGATGAATATGACATAGGCTATGGAAATGCCATAAATATGTCATGGAAATTAACATGAAATAAGCTATAGAAATGCTATGTAAGAAATATATAACAATGAGATAAGCCATGGAATATGTGATAATACTTATGTCATAAAATTAACATGAAATAAGCTATAGAAATGCTATGTAAGAAACATATATCAATGAGATAATCCATAGAATACTGTGATAATACTTAGATTATACATTAGTGACCAAAGTATTAAATATGAAACATCATAACAATGATTTTAGAAATTAAATAAACATGGATGGTTGAACAATTATCATAATACTTGAACTAGTAAGAAAACATGTTCATGAAGTACCTAGCATGATTAGCTAGGGATTGATAGATCCATTATGTGAAAACTCATTCAAAATTATACTTCCACTATATTTTGACAATGTTGTTTGAAGAATCCATGCACTTGAAAATAATTACATGAAAGAACATAGAAAAGCAAATGCTTAGAAAAATATTGAAATGCAATGCATGGAAAAAGTAATACTTGAAAAAGTCTTAAAATGGAATGCATATAAAAAGTATTAAAAAGAGATACATTGAAAAAATTAACAAGGATTTGCATTGAAATGCCATGAAAAAGGAAGCATCAAGAATGCCCTAGTTTTGAATAAAAAGAAATGTGAAAGGCAAAATATCATGTATTGACCTAGTTTCGGCATGAACATGAAAACCTTCCATCTTAGAGATAGAAAGGAGTTCTAGCATGGATCTTATATGATTGGATGTATAAGTGAGAGGTCACATCTTTGTTTTGTTTTTCTGGTTTTGATTTTGAAAATTACAGGGACGACGATGTATAACACTTGTAAGCAAATGGTTTTGATTTTGAATCTTACAAGGACAATGATGTGTAACACTTATATGCAACTAGATTGATTGTGAAACTTGCACGGATGGTGACTTGTAATGCCTGTAAGCATAGAAATCCATACCTGACATGACTGACTTGTCGGTCATTTTTGAGAGTTAGACTACAATTAGTGGCTGAAAGGTTATGCCCTTCAGTGAATAGTACTTGATTCAGTTAGGAACTCCTAGGAGTGAACTCCTTGATATGTTATAGATGATTTTGACATGACACATGTGAATATGTTTTATTAATTGTCAGCATTTCCATTGGTACAACTTTATCGATACAATTTAACTAAGATGGTTTTTGTTGACTATTTGCATATGTACACATGCTAGGCTGTTGATAGTAAACTTGGAAGAATGATACAACATCAAGCACTTAGATACTTGAACCATAGTGTAGACTTGTATATCTAGAACTTACAAGTATGACCTTACTAGATTTGACATCTATCCATGTACTCAAGTGGAACCATGCGTAATCTTAGACATGAAACCATGTTGCATACTTCTCCATTGGCCTTATTAGTGTTTTTGCATCTGAGTATTGTGCTCCCCTGCCACCATCAACATTTTAGGAGAGAGTTTGAAGAGGTTGAGCATGGAGGAGAAAGGGAACACAAAGGTCACATTGACTTGATGCAAATGTAAGTCTAAGAGGAACAACTTAGTTAGTTATGAACATTTTGATGAACTTTATGGATGACTGTAACACTTAGTCATGTTGACACTTAACTCTTTGGGAATGTAATATTTAGACATGGACTTTATGTTAATGTTATGCATGTAGACATAGCTGCGAGCAATGGAATCCTGAGTATGATTCTTGTTTGCATACGTTATTATTTCCTCTTATTTTAATGTTACAGAAGAAGTTTGATGGGTGGCCCCAATGAGGAGTGAAGAATTATCTAAAATATATATATATATATATATATATATTACTCATGTGTTTTCCTACACTTCACATGCATATGTTTTACATAAGAGTTTTGCAGAAATTACTCATGATTTTCAAAATATGTTTTATAAAATCGAGATGTCATAAACATGTACATGATATTTATACGTTTTCAAGTCATAATTGTAAAGTGATGTTTATAAAATCCATTCACAACTTCAAATAGACAAAAGTAAGTATTTTTCTCAACATATATAGTTAGCTTAGTCTTGTGCTACTGTTATCCTTATTCAAGAATCCTTGTTTGAGTTTGAACCACTTCTGTTTCAAGTCAGTCATTCAAATATGAGATATTGTAAATAATACAATATCTTAGCAAGCTTATGCTTGTGGAGGTTTTTTAACATTTAATTTGATGGTTTTCATAAATTTAGATACAAATGAATTCTAAGCCAAAATGTATTCATAAAGTCATAAGCCATTTACAAACCAATTTCTATAGAACATGATGTGTTCATGAAGTCATAATCACAAGAAATACGTTAGTATAAGAAAATCCATCTAGGGATTAAATCTATCCATGTACAATACATGTACAAAATTTGCAATGAGTCCATGCCAATGCAATTTCACGCTCTTTGTAAAACCATTATGGAGAATATTGTGTTTCTAAAGAGTTATAAACTCATAAAATACTTAAATAAGTGAAAAATCTCATCGTACAATGGCGATGCCCTACCATACATTGCCAACTAGTGTCTAAGACATTCTACATCCAATCAATGAGTACTCATACCATAAAAATATTCGGGCATTGTCACGACATAATAGTTAGGTGCTATCACTCAATGATGCTTGTAGCACCAAGGCCACATCCGCACAAGTACTATCACTTAGTCATTCTTGTGGCATTGTGCTTCCTTAGAAATAATATCAAAACACATGCATAGCTATGCTATAGTGCACACCTAGACATGGGTCCAATTGCATGCTCACGCTGATGGCAACTGTAGGAGACCAGTCATCATCTTGTATGGGGGGAGCATGGATCCCACTATGTGGCCTTCCCATGGTGCCAAACCCAAGGTTTACCCCATTTTTGGGCTTGATGCCTAATATCTCATAATTTTTGAGGGGTGTGACCAACCCTACTACCCTCCTAGCATAGTATCCACTAATACAAAAGTGCCCATCTAAAACAAATCTCCAAAAATCAAGGGAAAAATCTCAATACCGCCATACTCAATGTGACTCACTAGTCATGTACTAATCATTCATGAAATCAAATTGTGGATCATAAATCAATATTACCATTCGTGCATCATTTAAAACTCATTTCAAACTTAAGTTTTCGAAAGATCATATCATGGCAAAAAAAACTGACACACTTAGTGCTTGTTTCAAATTGAAACCTTCCCTTCCTAAGCATAAGAGATTTATCAACATACATTTGTATATCATCTAGATGTAATGGAAAGATCTCATTAAAATGAGAAATCGTTAGCACCAAGAAGCCTACTAATGCCTGTTGCACCCACACTTATCAGCTATTCTTATCAATCAAATGCAAACATAGATCGCGTATACAAATGCAACTTATTCATTGAAATATAGTTCATGTATCAAATATACTCATGAAACAAATTCCAAATTTTCAAAGCCATTCAACACCATGGATTAAACAAACATTAGACATCAACCACATATAGGGTATTCCATGCCATTGGGAGGTTTTCAATAAAAGATGATTCACTTGCATATAAATGAGACTTGTAATCTTTTCACAAACCAAATATATGAAACACCTTGCCAATGTTAGAACCACCTGCCTCGTGTGATGAATTTATCAATTCTAGTAGCTTTTTCTCAACTTTATAAAATCAACCCACCACCAATCCAATCTAGACCATCTTCAATCTTTTAATTTTAGATTGCACATCATAGTCCACGGATAATTGATTATTAACACATCATCATCTTAACTATGATCTAACAATCCTGATTATCTGATGAAAATGGGACCATGAGACATTCAACAATTTATTGGAATTCCAAAATAAAAATGATGCAATCTTAGCCAATTTAAGAGGTCGATCCAATTTTTCAGCTATGGATTATCAATTAGACACCCATCAATCACTAAAATCTTTGATTTGCATTGCTGGTTGCTGATCAATGGTCTAAAATCATATCCACCCTTTGAATAACTTATTTTCCCAATTCCAGATTGCTAGTTTTACGAATCAGTAACTTTACCATCAATTGATGACTTGATTTCAAAGTTTTAAGATAGTCAGGTCTAGGTTATAAATGTATCCAATAGTAATTGGTGGTTATGTTCACATTCTCTTGGCCATCCAACAATTGGATCTCAATTTAAAGTATGGAAATAGTAATACAATGTCTAGATCTCAGTTTCCAATAGTTGATCAATGGTTAACAACTATTGAAAACTCGGCTCTAATTGTTTGAGAGTAGATCGATCATTAATAAATGAAATAGAGTAGCCTAGAGAGCTAGATCCTACCTCAAACATTTACTCGACCAGAATCACTACTGGAGAAGATAGATTGTAAGGAATTCTGGTGCTGAACTAATCATAGTTGTCGGTGCTCTATTTTTTCTTATCAAAACCCAACAAAAACCATTCAATTTTGTAGTCATTATGACTAAATGGGAAGAATATAGAAGATTCTTACCACAACATAAATTGTTGACCATTTATCATCAATAGGGACAATGAGTTGTAAATATTTTCTAGTAGTGACTTCTTCAATCATCAATTAACCAAGGGGTTTTGCTCCTTTTCTGTCACGGAAGAAGATGAATAGTTTGGATCTTCAATCCTTACTATCTTCTTCTTTGTCTTTCTCATTTTTCAATGGCATCCCTATTATTTTCTATGATTCTTCTGGCTAGTAAAAAAGGCAGTGAGAAGAGGCTTGCGCATTGGATTTCTCTCTCTTCCTCTCTGCTCTTCCTCCTCCTCTTCTTCTTCTTCCTTCTTTGGTTTTTTTCTGCTGTTTTTAGCTTTTCATCATTTTTTATATTTTTATTAAAAGGAGTTGAGTTCCACATGGTGACCTAACTCCCACATGTGGAGCTTGTCTTTGATTAGTGTTGAGTGATCCCCCTTTAAGTGAGGGCATGCCAATATCAATTTGGACCCCCTCGGCCCATTTGTAAAATTTTGGGTTTTTAAGTCTCAGTTTTTGTTTCTTGAGTTCTTAATGTTGTTGGAAAGCTCTTTCGGGAACATTCCAAAATTAAAGGTTTCATGGTCTGATTTGATGTTTTCAGAGAATTCATTTCCACAGAAGTCAAATTCACCAAAATTTAATTCCTTATTTCATTTTAATTTAGAAAATAATAAAAATATATGAAATAAAATAGAAATTTTAAGCTTCTTACCTATATCCTAAACTAATCTAGCATATAACTAATAAATAAATGCTAAAACAGGGAATCAAACATATCAACTAATGTGAAAGCATGAAATCAAATGTACATCTAAGATTTAGAACAGAATGCACAGAATCTAAACATTCAAACTCTAAAACCAAACATAAAAAACTAAACTTCAAGATCAAACATGAAATTTTATTGATATTAAATCTTGAATCATTACAATTACATGCTGAAAATTAAAGGAAAACAAAAGAATTTCCTGGTTTAGATTGAAGATGGATGCTTAAGATCTCCTCAATTTGTCATGCACTAAACAACCTCTAGGATCTGCTCCGAACTAGCCAACAAAGATAGCTAGCAAGAACAAACTCCAAGTAGAAAAATATCCAAGCAATAGAGAAATGTCCCAGACTTGTGAAGTGAAAAACTCTCAAAATCAGCCAAGAGAGAGCCTTGCTAAAACCATTTTCTTATTTCTTCTATTAGAAAATCATCCAAAAGAAAGAGTAACTCCCACATGTTCTTTGTTTTTATATGTGCCATACCTCCTTTATTTTCTCCTCTCAAAACATCCTAAACTTATGGAAGATGCTTAATGTACAGTTTAGATGACTCTAATCTAGTCTTTGGCCTTGCAGACCAACTAAAGGAGGGTTGCATTACTCAGATTGATGTTCAACGGTGTAGATCGATTAAAAGAGGAATGGGTTGATTAGATTAAATTTTAACGGTGTAGATCATCTTGAAGATCAATCAGGCAAGAGTTCCCTAAAGAAAGAGGAATTCTAATAAGGAGAGGAAACATGGATGAGAATGGAAACTAGGAGGAAGTTTCCCATTAGGAAACTAGATCCTAAAGATAAGGGGAGGAGAATTAGGAAGGGGGAAAATCTATAAGAGGGGAGAGCAGTAGGAGAGTTGAAAAAGTTTAGAGTTTTGGGAGTTTTGGAGGTTTTTAGTCATGCCTATAGTTTCCTTTGCTTTCCTTACATTCTATTCATTGCTTTTTTCTATTTCCCTAGTCCTTCCATTCGTCGTGCTTGTTTCCTTTTCAAGCATCACATCCCAGCCTTCTCTTCCAGCCATCTCCTTGCACTCCAGTATCTCATGCACCACCTTACCTTCTATCGCACCTCCACACTAGCACCTAGTTCTACCCAACTCTTCCCATCACTAGCTTCACCCCATCCCATCTCTCTAGCTCTCATCTACTCCACACACCAGATTGGCCATAGTTTGTTTTCCTCTTCCCAGATTTCCTCTTTATGCACTACCACTCTCCCCTGCTTGTTACCCCCAGGCCAGCCCAATCTTTGTCGCCAGTCTAGGACATCCAAAAGCAGAAGACATTTAGAAGCCTGGCATCCTTCTCAGCACACCCCAGGCTCCTCTACTTCCCATCAAGCTCCACTAGCCAAGCATTGATTGATTGCTTCTGCCAGCTTCACCAGGAATCCCTCCACCCATTGTGCAATGCTTGACATAGCAACCCTCCTCTGGATCCTTCCCCATCTCTAGGCGGCTTAGAGGAGGAAACCCTTTCCTCTGTTTTTCCCCCAATTTCCCCTTCTTCTCTTTCCTTCTCTTCTCTTCCCTTCTCCTCCCCTGCTCCATGCCATCATCTTCACCAGCCAATCACAAGCCCAGATCCAATAATCTTCGCTGGCCAAGACACGCTCCATCTCTCCAGAGGTTAGATAGCCCAGCAATTCACCTACCCCACAGCATTCCAGTTGCCCGCTATCCAGAACCTATTGGCTAGCACCGTCATCTCCTCTAGCAAAGCCATCTTCTCTGTCTAGTTTTTCTATTTTATGGAAGTTTTAAGGAAGTTTCATGAAAAATTCCCTTTTTACCCTTAGTAGAAAAATTCAAATTACATTTTTGTCCTTATCTGAGTTCTGTGTTATTCCTGTTATGTTATCTGCATTTTACTTTGTTCTGTTTTAATCCATGGATTGCCTAATCTAAACTACCTTATGCAAATTTAATCAAATGAATAGTTCTGATTAAGTGATAGTATCTCTTTAGTTTCTCACCTGTTGACTTTCAATAAAATTTTAGGAATCGTTGTTAAGAAACTTCTTAATATATTTACTACCTCTGATCTTCAATATGATATTCAAAAATCAGATCTAAGCTGTTAAAGTCATAAATCATCAATTACTTCATATCTGTAAATTTTTAAAGAATCTGACCAATTAAACCCTTGGGTCTTTAATCAAAGACATTAAAAAGAGATTTATAAGGACAGATCAAAGTTTTTGATGTCAGAAGTGAAGAAATTGGTAGTGATAAGGCTATGGAAAATAGAATTTTCTTGTTTCTTAGTTTAATTTCTATCTTTTGAGTTAGTTTTTGCAATTTACAGTAGTTCCATTAATTAAACTAGATCTAAATTCTTATTTCTTTGATATTTAATTTTTTATCATTTAATTTGAATTTTAAGACAATTAAATTTTATTAAAACTCCAAAATTATTAAAGCATGCCCCTATGGGATCAACCCATGCTTGCATTAGCTATACCACAATAGCCCGTGCACTTGCAAAAACCATCAACAGCTCTCTACTCGCTACCTATGACATGAGCCTAAGAAAGAGTTTGAATCCAATCCGCTTGTTGAGAAGGACAGATGAGAAACGCCATCAAAGGATACGTTTTTGAATCAAGCCTATTCGCTCCCCATTACTCATCTATAGAGCAGGACGGCATAGAATAGACCTCTAACACTCACGAGCCTTAAGCACTCTTTGAATCTTGCCTGCTCTGGTTTCTGTACTTGCCTACCTACTTGAGAAGGAAGAAAGGATGTTTTAATCTAAGAAGAAGATTCTGAATCCAATCTGTTTGTTTCTTTCGAACATGCTTCCTACCCTTTTAGCTATACTTGCCTTGCTTTCGTGCTAGCGTGACTTTCTCTTTATTCGAAGCCCTATTAATTAAGGGGGTCTTAGGCTTGCTTCTTTTTTGGCTTCCTACTCTAGAGGAAGTGCAAGAAGAGGATGTTTAGTAGTTTTGGATATTCGGGAAAGAATCTAGATCTACTTTTCCAAGATAAGCAAGATAATTTTGTGGGAATTTTAATGAACATTTTTGGAGGTGTATTTATAGATGTTTTTGAATTTTTCATCATTACTTGTAATAATTATGTTTTAATTCTTTTGTTTATTAAATTAACATTGGATCCTCCACTACCACCTCCTTCTCCACTATTAGCTAGTAGTGGTTTGACCACTCATTAGATGTTTTCTGGCCGTTGGATTCATTTGTGGGCCCCACAGAGGTGTGAAAAGACCATTTGACCCTTTTATGGAGAAAAATCCGTTTTATTCCCCCGAACTCAGAATCTAGCATACTTAGTGGCGTTGGAATCGTATTTCTGATTACATTCTAAATATTAAAGTCTTAGATCTAGGTTATGGCTAAAATTACCATTTTACCCTTTTATTCATAAAAATAGAGAAAATTAGTTATTTTTCATTTTAACTCGAAATTGAACGTACTTAGTGTCATTTCGATCAGTTTTGCAAGTACATTAATAATATCTAATTTTTAATTCATGCTTTAATCACTATTAAAAGAGAATTTCCAATAACCTAATATTCCAGGTCAAAATTTTTTAAAATTTAAACTAAATTGATTTTCTCAATCAATTTACAAAAATTGGGGTTATTACAATCTTCCCCCTTATAATAATTTTGTCCTCAAAATTCCCATTTCAACTTATGAGTTTTCATTAACTCATTCATAAGTTTGTTCATGTGGCCTTGCCACTTAAGGAAACCTCCATTTCCTTTCATTCACAGTTCATGTTACCTTCTTTTTAAAGGTAAAAATCATATTTTTGGGTCATAAACTGTAATACCTGAGCAATTTACACTATTTTTAACAAAAATTGAACATTCTATGGGAAATAAATTGTGTTAAATGTTTTACTTTATTTAAAATAGTAAATGAAGGAATTTGTGAGGAAACTTGGTACCATTAGATTCTACTCAAAAAATGGATTCCAACACCTCAAAGAACGCCGAAAACGGAGTTTGTATGAAAAAGTTATGGACGTTTAAAGATCAGGGGTATTTTTGTAATTTAAACAGAAAAACGAAAAAGGCAGGGGACCATTTTGATAACGGCACCCCCTGTCGTCTTCCTCCTCAAATTTCTCCAAAAACCCTCCTCTCTCGATTTTTCTAGAGAAATCTGCCACCGCCATTGGCAGCACTGCCATAGCAGGGCTATAAAAAGCCCTATCTCCCCCTCTCCAAATCACGAGTTTTCCAGTCATTTGGGGCTAGGGTTTCCGGCTAGAATCAGAAACCTAGTTCCTTGCATTTTTCAGCAACGGCCAGGCCCGAGTCAGGCCGGCCATTTCCCCATTCCCCTCTCTTCTTTCCCCCTTTTTCTTCCTCTGGTCGCACTGGAACGGTGGGGTTCCCCCTTCTTCGAGTTTTCCAGCGACCAAGGGTTCAGGCTGGCAGGAGGAGCGCCATCTCCGACTACCCAGGTAAGCCATTTTTTCTCCCTTTCCATTTTTCTTCCCCCTTTCTAGCTAGATCCGTGCTGGATCTAACATTTCCAGCAGGTTTTCCAGCTGGTCTTCCTGGCCGAAAAACGTTCCAAGCGGGTTCCAGCCGGCCCTGCACGAACAAGGTGTCTCAGGGACGCCATGCTCCACGTGTGCCTGGGACAGGGTCCCTAGGATGGGTTCCAGGCTTACGATAGTACATACACTGTCCCTGGTGCGGCCTTCGGGTGTGTGCGCGACATGGGGCATGGGTCCTAGCTCGACCAGGATGCACAGGGTGCCCTGGGAGCTGAGACGCGCCATGCTACACAAAAGGTGTGTCCGTGCGATGCCATCTAGGATGCGTGTCATAGCGCATCGCTTGAGCATGCATGTGCGCATGCAAAACGCGGTCCCTGGCACAGCCTTAGGGCGCGCACGCACGTGAGGCGGTCGCGGTTCAACCAGGATACGCTAGTGTCCTGGGAACTGGGACACCCAAACCTAATGAGCCTTTAAAGTTAGGATCAGAGGACAATTTAACTATTGAATAATAGATCTATATTATAGGATCTAGCCTGACAATGAATTAGGCAAGGACCATGGACCCTAAAAGGCAGATCTAGCGATCTAATGTCTAAATAGAATGAAATTGATAAGGACTCCTTGTATCCATTCATACCCAGGAGTTTATAAATGAGACCCAGGGATGGGCTGAGTGATAAAGGACGCGACTCTAGGAGACTTTAAGGTAGGTGCTCTATCGCTACTAGACTTTTAAAAAGAGCCATGATTGTTTTGAATGCATGTTTTAAGGACATGCAATTGTTTTGAATGCATGTTTTATTTAGCATGACTTATTTTATGACTTGTTTAGCATATAAATAAATTCAGCATGCATATGATAAATACATTATGCATAGACATATTTTGCAAACAATTGCATATATTGCATGATTTGTGAGTATTGAGTTCTTAAAAAATTCCATGTCCTTGAGGATTACCAAAAGACGCTGGAGTGCCCAAAAGATGCTGGGTAGGCAGTTGTGAGGGACCCAAAGAGGACAAGTTTTGAAAAAGAGGTTTTTGCTTGTTTAATCTTATATGATTTGGGCTAATAAGCTCGTGGTCGCTATGCCGAGAGGTTTGGGTTGGCCTCCACCACTATTAGGTGGAATGGGTACCACACCCAAAAAGGGCATGTCCCTACGTCGACTACATGTGGTGCAGGGGGCTACCACTGGTGTCACGGCACTAGGTCGATGTGTCATATGCCCTATGGAGGCTATGACCGAGTGTCCCCAAGTACCCGGGGACCACACGGCGGCGAGGTCATGGGCATAGTTGGGCCCTATGATTTGAGGATTTACTTACATTGCATATGCCATGACATGAGGTTGGTCAACCATACTATACCAGATATCCATGAGTTGGATTTAGTTGAGCATCTTAAGCATATCATAGGAGGACTTAGCTCAATTTTTTATAACTTCATAGGAGGCTTATGAAGAGTGAAGTGCTATCTAATAATGACAACTTGAGTATAATGGAGGAGATCAGAAGATGTACAACTGACATATTATGTGATTAAGAGGAACATAACACAAATATGATAGGGAAATGTATTCGACCGAGTTACCTAAAGATTTGGATGATAATACTAGGGATGACATATCTGTAACAATAGATTGATCCTAACATGAACTTATAAGAGAAGTATAGCATGACCAAAAGATCAATGACATTATTAAGACATTATATGAATTTTTTGAGGCTATAGGCAATTAAGGATCTCGATGATATTAGAAAACTTCAACATTTCTTGGAGGTATTAAATTTCTCCTGTCTAACAAGAAGATCGAGTATATGCAACAAAGCACATGAAGACATTGATCTAGGAAGACAAAAATAAGGATGTTGAAGAAAGAAGAGAAAGAGATAGAGATGTAACCATAAGTATTCGATGAATATTGAATATTCAAAGGAAGAAGATCATGACTTTATGGAGATACATACAAATCTTTCATCTTGAATCTGATGGGAAGGTAAACCAATCAAATGCAATCAAATGCAAAGGAATAATACTAGTTGAGTTGGTAGTCTTATTGTAAAAGAGTATAAAAGAAGGAAAGCATATGGGGTTTAAGACTTTGAGTAGAGTATCGAATTTCAGGAGGTTATGCAACAAGAAATTTTAGAAGAAGAATGGTGACCAACTAGAAATTAAATTCTACAAGTAGTTTGATGGCTATATTTACTGTTCCATTAACAAACACTAGTGGATATAATCCATAAAAAGGAAAATTTGGTGATATCCCACCTTGCCAATAAAGTATATTGAAAAAGGAATTAAGCCGGGACAGTGACTTGTCCATTTGGCAAGTAGGGTACCATCAAGGATCAAATCGAGGTCTTGCTATCATAGATTGGAAGACCAAAAATCTTAAGACCATTATTTAGTCATTACCTTTAGACTACTGTTGACTAAATAAAGGTATCCCACCCTAATTAATCAGGTATGTTAGTATCTAGGAGTTAGTAGTCGAAGTTATATACTCAGAGGGATATTATAAGTATTTGGACATAAGTTTTACCTAAAAGAAGTTACTTGTTTAACTAAGTCATTTGAGGGTATGAGGTCAGTTGATTAGGCCACATCATAAAGGAGCTACGAGTACAATGAATACAGTAACAACTGAGACAGAAGCAAAAATAAGGAGCGACCTCCACCAATGAGATAGATTTTTCCAAACATAGAAATCATTGTGGATCTGAAAGATGCTGCTGACTTGGATAAGTACCAATCACTTTAGAGACCCTTGAGCTTATGACAAAGATATATCTGGAAAGAGATCAATAGATAATCAAATAAAGTCTTTCTATATGTCTACGAAAATGTTCCATGCTTACCTGAGTGTTTTTCAAATTTGATGATTTAACAGCTTCAACATAGCTTGATGTAGTAGCTATTGAACGAGAACTGCTATTATAAGCTAAGTATGAGGAGGCACTTGAAAGATAAAATTTGAGGAATTGAGAAAATCACTACTTATGAGGATACCTTTTGACAATACAGACTACATGGTTGACGATAAAGCCTTGATAAAAGATTGAACAATATATTGACATAAAGAATGAAAGGAGAAAAGGTGAGATGGCTAGCACACTATAAGGTGAAGATTCAATATTGCGTTGCCTTTAGACAAATAGTTAGTTGTTATGTGCATATAGCAAGTACAAAAAATAAATTGAAGGAATTTCCTGAGGACTAGCCTTACTAGATCAAGTATAGAGCATTTGGTCTAAAAGGTTACGAAGAAAACCATCAAGCAAAGAAAGGATAAAGAAGATAATGAAAAAGGATTCAACCATGACCTAGTAAGGGTACTCGGTTATGAATAAGAGACTTTTTGCTTTGCATAAATGGGAACATTATTGAAAATCCTAATGACAAATTGATGTGAATAGTGAGATAGGCCTCTGGACGAGGACATTTGACCCATGATGATGAATCGACCATTAACATTTGACATGAGTTTGGATAAAATCTTCACGGAGAAAAGCGTTTAATGAATTCAATAATTATGAAACTGGATATAGAGTTAGGACATTTTACTTTCAAGTATATGATAAGGTCCTTGATGGAAGATGCTACTAATTGGCTTTCATAATTTTATTTTGAATGTAACCTTGGTTGAGGAATCAAGTCACATATGAAAAACGACAGATAGTTGAAGTTTGAAGTTAATCAAGGGTTTGGTTGTAGAGCACATGATACCATGTCAGTGATTGAAGTATCTTGGGGACAAATATAAAAGATAAGAAGCAAAGTTAGACACAATAGAAAGAAGGTAATTTTTTCGAAATCTTACTAGTGACATATAACCAACCATTAGAAGGAGATGTAGATGATGAAGAGATCACTAGATGAAAGACAAGAAGAAAAAGGGATTATCCTATGATATTTAAAACTAAATAAGAGAAATAAGATCATATGATCTCAAAGAAGTATGGAGTAATTTATACATGAATAAAGAAGCATGATCCTACGAGGAGACTATCCTATATATGATGAGAAAAGTATAGGCATCTAAGGATTTCGAGATAGATGAATTACTGCTAGAAACCGGTATTGTTAAACTGGCACGTATGGGAGTATGCATCAGAGTACGCAGCGAAAGCGGCCCTTATAAGTAAGGCCTTGTAGAAGGAACAATAAAAATGATAAATTAAGGTTGAGCCTAGATTTGATTCCTAAGGGGGGAATGCATTCACCAAGAAGTTATCTAAGAGACAAAATACCTTGAAGATGAAAATTTATGGAATTTCGATGACGAAATTCTTTTAAGGGGGTAATAATGTAATGCCCGAGCAATTTACGCTATTTTTAACAAAAATTGAACATTCTATGGGAAATAAATTGTGTTAAATGTTTTACTTTATTTAAAATAGTAAATGAAGGAATTTATGAGAAAACTTGGTACGATTAGATCCTACTCAAAAAATAGATCCAACGCCTCAAAGAACGCCGAAAACGGAGTTCGAATGAAGAAGTTACGGACGTTTAAAGATTAGGGGTATTTCTGTAATTTAAAAAGAAAAACAAAAAAGAACGAAAAACGCAGGGGCCATTTTGATAATGGCACCCCCTGTCGTCTTCCTCCTCAAACTTCTCCAAAAACCCTCCTCTCTCTATTTTTCCAGAGAAATCTGACACCGCTAATGGTGGCACTGCCATTGGCATCATCGCCATAGAAGGGCTATAAAAAGCCCTATCTCCCCCTCTCCAAATCACGACTTTTCCAGTCATTATGTGATTCTTTAAGTCATTAGTATTCCCGTTTGACAATGGTTTTTAATATCGATATTGAACATGAGTGTTCAAACATGCACATGTTTTAAAGAGCATATGATTTTAAACATAGCATGCATTGTAAAACTAGTAGTGATAGACTCCTATTGAGTATAGTATATACTCACCCTATCCTTAACATTTTTCAGGATAGTTCCATCCATGAGTAGAGGACACCTATATTAGTGTTACAAGCAAGAAAAATCAAAAGGAGACAATCATACATGTAAGTAAACACTCTACCCTTTGGACATGTATTTGTATTTATTCTACGGTTGAAATTTGTGGTCGTGATTGGACAGACCTGGGAAAAACATTAATGATTTCTGAAGTTTTTCAAAAACTACTTTGGTGGTTGTGAAAGCAAATGACACTCGGGGTTTTCAAAATGAGTTTAAAACAAAAGATTTTCTGCTGCATTGCATGGTTTTTATAAAATGGTTTTCAAATAGGGATGCATCTCGCCTTAGGAAATTTAGATCTTGCAAAAAAAAAATGCATGGGAAAACCCGGGTCATCACATAAACACACATCTTACTAATGATGCTAATGCATTAATCACTTAAGCTAATTCCTTGCTAGACTTTCTAAAAGGATTAATAACTCTCAATTGAGTTATCCTTTTTGTTCAAAATTCTTTGTTTCTAATAGCTATTTCCGCAGAGATTTATGTTTTATTTTTCCAATGAAGGTTGAAGTTATTTCATCTATTTCAAATCTCAAACCTTTCAATGATAGATTTATGCAAATTCATAGTAAAGAAAATTTATTGTTCCTATATCCTCAATCAAATAATACTTTTGCATTACTATAAGGGATAAACAAAGTACCTTCCATCTTTCCTTAGAATGATTGACCTTTTGTAATAGCAAATACCCTCCCTTGGTGTTGAGGGACATTTTCTGGTTTGTCATCCTTGATTGCCAAAGTTTTGCTGCAGTGATCAGCCATATTCCCCAACTCTCCAACTTATAACATTTGATTGGGGGTGTTTGTTGTTGTGTCCATTGATTATAACATGGCCTTCCAGGATGAAATCTTTTACATTTAAAACATGATTTCTAATTCTGTCCAATTGCAGGATTTCCTTGATTTCTTTGTGGCCTAAAATTGTTCATGCATCCTTTGATTTTCTTAAAAGGTCATGGATTGAAGTCTCCCACTTCTCCTCTTTTCTCCATTTGGTTTTTCTTAAACTCCTCTTCAAATTTTGAGGCCATTTTCACACATTCTACCAAGGTCATGGGTTTAGTACAAAGTACCTTTACTTTCAACCCTGGGTGCAGCCCTTCAATGAATCAATTCACTGTGTGTGTTTTAGTGTTACACACATGAGTCACAAATCTCCTTAACTGTGTAAACTTGTTATCGTATTCTACCACTGACATGTTTCCTTGTCTAAGTTTCAGAAAACTTTATCAACTTTCTTGCTTGTACATGACAAGGAAAATATTTGTGGTTGAAGACTTCCTTAAATTCCTCCCACGTAATATTTTTAGAATTTGAGAAGAAGGTATGGTTGGCTAATATCCACCAAAATGTAGCTTCTTGTTTTAATAGATAGGTGGCAAATTTATCCTTTAACTCTAGAGGAGTGCACTAAAAGTCCTTTCTAGTTTATATGTACATTCCTTAGCCTTCTCAGCTTCTCCCTTACCATTATACCCCGTAGCCATCTTTTGAAACCTTTCCATCATTTTCTCAACCTTTTCTAGGGTTAATGGAGAATTTCTAGCTTCTTCACTTGGTACAAGGGAAGATTGACCCTATACCATTGTGGGAGTATTTGATGTTGGTGTCAATGTATTGTGTCTCACTTCAGGCTAAGCTTGAACTTGAGTACTTGGTACCTCTACCGAAGGTGATGAACTTTGGAGCTATTGAATCTGAGGAAGAAGCTTTCTCAATACTCATGTTACCATTTCTTCCACACTATCCATTATTAATCTCTCCATATTATCATCTAGAGTACTTTGAGTTGTCTACCTTGTGACTCTCTTTGGCAGTATCTTCTCATAAACCAAAATACCTATCAGTATTCCATACAACTATTTCTATCATAAGTAGAATCAATATCTCTAAATTCATCATATTAATATCCCTATTCATTTATAGTCTTCACTTTCCATTCCATCAACAATGCAAATTATAGTCCATAATTATTTCCATTCTATCATATAGTTGAATCAATATTCCTCTAAATTTTATCTCCATATTTATCTTTATTAAAACTCTTCTCATTCACCAATTTTGAAAGAATGTACCTATCTCCTCAAATTCTTCTCAAGTAAGATCATCTCTATTTTGATGATTAAATCTTTTAGCTAATTGTCATAATACTACATCTTTGTACTAATTGTAACTCTTACATTTATATTTATTATTAATTTTGAATTTTGTAATAATTATAAGGTTTTATCTTTAATATCTATTTCACCTTTCCTATAAGGGTTGGATTTTATCCTTCTTCATCCTTTTCATCCTATTTATCCTATTTATCATCTCTTTCTCTTAATCTCCATTACTTCACCTAATAATAGTAATATTAATGTATTTTATTTCTACAAGTATCTTTACTTAAAACATTTGGGCAATATCATCACACTCAACCATAATGAGTTGATAAAACATCCAGACTCTGTTGCGAAAATACTCCCTTATTTGGGCAGTATCGGCATCTTATTATGCCTTGCATCATAATGCAAAATACTCAAAGGACTACTATGTTTTAGTCTGATCTATACCAGTGTGCTCGGATAATTGCTTTCATACTCCACTGATACCAACTGTGGAAAATCATCTATGTCATGTCTATATGGGGACATAGACTATCATAGTGGTGGCCTTCCCATAATTGCCCCACCTGACCTTTTGCCTCTCTTTGGGCACAATATCATCATATATATCACATTTCGGAGAGTGGGTAGCCAAACCTCATAACTCTCCTAGCATAGCATCCCCAGGCATACACCTATTTAAAACAAAAACCACAAGCCTCCTAGCTTGTTTATAAAGTATTCTTTTACTTATTAGATGCCTTGTCTGTTTATATCATCATCCTCGTATTTTGGTATTCTTATATCGAGGACAGGATTTCACTTCAAACTTAGGGATCATCATTTATAATGAATGATACCCATGGTCATATAAGTTTAGGGATCACCCTTTGTTGCGACCCGGGTTTTCTCATGCATTTTTAAATGCAATGTCTAATTTCCTAAGGCGGGATGCATCCCTATTTGAAAACCATTTTGTAAAAAACCATGCAATGCATCGGAAAACCTTTAGTTTTAAACTCATTTTTGAAAACCCCGAGTGTCATTTGCTTTCACAACAACTAAGGTGGTTTTTGAAAAACTTCAGAAATCATAAATGTTTTTCCCCAGGTCTTTCCAGTCACAATGCACAGCCCAACTGTAACTAAGTACAAACACATGTCCAAAGGGTTGAGAGTTCACTTACATGTATATTTGTTTCCTTTTGGATTCACTTGCTCATAGCACTAACATAGATGTCCTCTTTTTGTGAGTGAAGCTATCCTGAACCATGATATATATGGACGTATCCTGTCCTTGAGTACTTATTAATGTCTGAAAAATGTTAAGGATTGGGTGAGTATATAATATACTCAGTAGGAGCCTATCACTACTAGTTTTATAAATGCATGAGATGTTTCAAAATCATATGCTCATTCAAAACATGCGTATGTTTGAATACTTGAGTTCAATATTAGTATAAGAATCCATAATCAACTGAAATTCAAAATATGCGTATGTTTGAATACTCGAGTTCGATATCAGTATAAGAATCCATAATCAACTGAAATTCTCATAACTTAAAAGATCACATAATCCAAAACTGAAAGTATCATATATATATATATGATGACATCATGATATGCAATAGATGCTTTATGGAGTCCAACTCATGGACCTCTAGTATGGTATGGTCGACCAACCTCATATCATGCTATATGAAATGCACATCAAACCATAAGGTCCACTATGCCCACGACCTCCTCGCCGTGTGGTCCCCGGGTACCTGAGGACACTTGGTCATAGCCTCCACGGGGCCTATGACACGCCGACCCAATGCCGTGACACCAGTGGTAGCCCCCTATACCACATGCAGTCGACGTAGGGACTTGACTCTTTTTGGGCGTGGTACCCATCCACCTATTAGTGGTAGAGGCCGGGTGGCCAACCCAGACCCCTCGGCATAGCACCCACGAGTTTACTTACCCAAATCACATAAGATAAGTCAAAACCTTTTGTTAAAACTTGTCCTCTTTTGGGTCCCTCACAACTGCCTGGCCCTCGGCACTCTAGCGTCTTTTGGCAACCCTCAAGGACATGCAATCTTTGCAAGTACTTAAATCATGCAATGCATGCACTTGTTTGCAACACATATATGTGCATAATGTATATCCAGTCATTTCAAAACATGTATATGTACAAAGCATTTAACATGCATGCTGAATTAATTCATGCAAATCACATGCAAATCAAGTCATATATCTAAAACATATGTTCTCAAATAACAATAGTTCTTTTAAAAGAATCTAATAGTGATAGAGCACCTACCTGACCAGGTTGCGTTAACCCCTTTGTCCTTGTACACTCCTGAACATGGTTTGGGGACTCAAGGTTAGTTTAACCTATCTTTGATGGGTTTAGAGCAATTGGGTCTTATTACTTAGGAATTAGGGGTCCATCCCAATGCCTATGGGTGTCCTAAGGTCCTAATTGGGCCTTGGTATCCTCAGTTTTCCAAAGTTCTAGTGGCCACGCGCTACCATCCTATTCTAAGGGTCATGCCCTACTTTGATTGGGCCTTGATTAGGGATTTTATGGGTTGGATGTGTCCGTGTCGTCGATATGGACACAACGCCTTTTGTGGCGCCTCAATCGGAGCTCTAGATCTCAAGTTATAAGAGTTTTAGTATTGTATGTACATAGAGTCTTTAAAGACAAAAAGCGGGCGGGTCTGCAGACGTGCGCGAATCTCCGCCCGTCTGTCCCTTTAGCGGGCTCGTCCAAGGACGCGCCCATTTAGTTTTTCAAACAAGCGTCGACCTGCGTCGACGTGGGACGTTCCTATTGGATCATCCCCCCCGTTAGTGACCTGGGTCGTCCTCAGGTCACTCTGGTTCGACCCTGTCGAACCAGTGCGGCCCTGGGGACATCCTAGGGTCCTTGGTGGCTCTCCCAGGCTCCGTTTTGCATGGTTTTTCATGCAAAAACTTAGGGGAATTGAGCCTAGGACTATGGGTGAGATGGGTTTGGGGAGTTTTTGAGCATACCTGCTTCGTGGCTGGTTTTCTCTCCACGTTTTCCCCTCTTGGTCACTACTCCGCGATGGGTTTTCTCCAAGGTTTTGGGCTGCCATTGGAGGCACCCAAGAGCTCTATTTATAGGGCTTTTAAAGAGGGTTTTGGAGGGGTTCTAACTGCCTTTGAATGGCGGTGGAGAAACCTCCAGAATGGCGGTGGTTTCTTCTTGAAACAATGCCGTTCCAGAAAGCTCTAGGAGGTTGAAGACGACGGGGTGCCCGTATCAAAACGGGCACCTGTGTTTTTCAGGTTAAGTCGTTTTTGTGAAATTTACAGTTTTGCCCATGAACTTCAAAGGGCCATATCTTGCTCATTTTAACTCCGTTTTGGGTGATTTTGGTCTCGTTGGATTCCTTTTTCTAAGAAGCATCTAATAGTACCACTTTTAGGACCAAATTCCTGGGTTTATTCAAGGCGACTAGTGAAATGACCAAAATGCCCTTATCTTTAAAATTGAACTTTTTATGGGCTTTTAATATTACAAAAATTGGGGTCATTACACCATTCTATATGAATGATTCCCATGTATTAAGTTTTATACTTATCAGACAATTTATCTCTTTACTTAGGGCTAGAATACTCCTAGTTCCCTATTCACTTAGGGTTTTGCCCAATTCTTACTTAACCATTTCATATGTGTTTTGGTTGGATCATGAGGGTTTTCAATGGGTTTAACACGAGTATTTACATTATACTTGTCAACATTTCTAGACATAAGATCATGTATACAATATGTATTTCTCATGTAGATGCATTCATAAAATCCTCCAACCTTCAAGTAGTGATCCGTCTCTTCAGATCTTCCATGATCCTAACTGATGTATGTAATTTGTAAATCCATACATACTGTCAATATATATACAATCTGAATAATCCTATCTATATTCCTTTTCTAATCTAGTCCTTTGATATAAAGGATCTAGATCTTTTGTCCTATCATGATCTATCTTCCTCAGATAGTATCTATCATATTGATCTGAAGGTTAGAATGATCTTCTAATAATTTAGATCTAAGTATTTTCTATTCTAAGTCTTTGTGTATTCCTTTCTTTGATCTTGATCTTTCATAGATCCTTTGATTAACAATTTATTCTTGTTGATAAAGATCAAGAGCTTAGATCTCCTATCATCAGTTGTTTGATCATCCCTAAGGAGGATGATCCTGGTTCTTTTCCTTGAATTATATTTGATCAAGGGTTTGGATTCTCTATCTATTTCATCTAAATTGCAAGAAATATATATATATCATCAAGAAGTATTTATTTCTTTTTATTGTTCTTGATCATTCAAGATCCCATGGATCTTATTTGATCATCTTTATCTTACTTACAATTTTTATTAGGGTTAGATAATTTACTAACCTTTTATGCTCTTATTATTATTATTCAATCAGTTAATGTTTTACTGGTTGAAGATGACTTATTTCATCCTAAGTCTAAACTGCTCCTCTTATTTCCAATTGGCTAAGGCTTACTAGCTGAATGGTTCAACACAAAGTGGTTACCTCAGTCCTAGTGTAAGGAGGTTTTTTGACCTCACAAACGTCAATGGAAGGTAGGGGAAGAGCAAGGCTCTATTAGAAAACCCCCTTAACCACCATGTTCAACATTCACTAGAGTGACCATAGCTCAACCTTTCATAAGGTTCCTATGAGCATGTTAACCGTAAGTACTCTTTCTAATTGATTTTAATTAAGTCCATGAACATTTAAAATGTCATTTATGAGGCTTATTATTCTCCTAGTTTGGGCCAGGGATTTGATAATCCTTATATTGTCTTACTAACTATAGCCCTTACTAATATTAAGTCAAAGTCATTCACTCATCTTAATTGTCCATGAATCTCTATATTCCATTTGTTTACATTTTCGGTGATTTATGCTCATTATACCTTAACAACTACTTAACATTTGAATCTACTAATAAAATTTGACAATAAATAAAGCATAAACTTTAAAGCATAAATCTAATATAAATTTAACAATTATTTATACTAACATGATTCCGATGAGTGTAACTTAACCTAATGAAATAAAACTATACTCAAACTAGCATGATCCTATGTTATGAAATGCACAAAATTTTACTTCTAATCCAATGGAATCATGCTAAAATATTCATTTCAAACTATCATGACCCTAAGATAATTAAATTACTAGCCTATTATAACAATCTAATAACATATAGAGGATAGCATGCTAAAATTTAAGAATTACACTATCATGCTTCCTAATTTACAACAAAAATCACATTTACAATACTATTATCAAATAAAAGACAATGAAACTAATTAGATTAAGATTATTAGAAACTTTTACTTATAATCCAACCATTAGATCTTAGATCTTTTCCTTTAGGTCAAAGGTTTTAATTACATTTAGGGTTTTTCCTCTATTAAGATCCAAAGATCATATCCACTTATTTTGTTATATTTAATCCATGATCTAACTGGATTCCATCATAATATCATTGATTCAATCCATCCCAAGGATCTGATCATACTTGATCTCATTGATCAAGTGGGTTCCTTTATATTTTTAGGGTTTTTCTACCAAAAAGGGTAGATTTCTCATTTAATGTCAAATCTATCAAAATAAATCATGGATATTACTTGATTTCACCATTATATTATCATTAAAATAGATCCCAAGATCTAAGATCTTGGAAATTGGAAGCTTATTTCCTAATACAGAAAGTTTCATGAAGAATTTTCTAAATGTTATGATTTCGAAAGAAAATAGATGTTACAAGCTTTCCAAAGCTTCTTTCCAATCTCAATTTGGAGTTCAGATGACTCCACAATTGATGGCTAAAGTTCACAGTTGTTCCTAAGGTCCTAATTTGGTCTGAGACAAGTGGAACAAACGAT
Organism: Warburgia ugandensis; assembly: GCA_035236585.1. Lineage (NCBI taxonomy): Eukaryota > Viridiplantae > Streptophyta > Magnoliopsida > Canellales > Canellaceae > Warburgia > Warburgia ugandensis. The sequence continues at coordinate 30,923,043 of CP141135.1, forward strand.
TCAGATCAAGTCGGGCGGAGCGGGCCACGCTCCCGTCATCGAGACACAGGCGGGAATGCACTGCCTTGGACTGTGTCGCTTGATACATCGTTCTATAGAACGTCGCCGAACTTGGAATGCACGTGTGGAGATGCTCCCACAAGGCGTGTTTTCGTGTGGCGTCCGACAGCGCGTCTCGGAATCCGATCTTAATAAGAAGATTGGACAGTCCGTTTTGGACCGTCCAATCAAATCCTCTTAATCAAAGGCTTAAAACTATATTAAATTTCTTGAAAATTCTACCCTAGGAGTTTTGGACCTTCTAGATGTAATAACCCCAATTTTTGTAATTGATTGAGAAAATCAATAAAGTTTGAGTTTCAGAAATTTTGGGCTAAAATATTAGGGTTATTTAGAATATACTTTTTATAAAAGTATAATCAAAGAATAAGACATATACAATTAAAATTAAACTTAGCAAACCCTTCGGAATGACTGTAAGCACGACAAATTCTGAATTCGGATGAAAACTCCTTAATTTTCTTCATTTCTTGGACAAAAGGGTAAAATAGTAATTTTACCCAAAAATAAAATCTGAGACATCAAATTTTAGAATTTAATAAGAAATACGAATCCAACGCCACTAAGAACGCTCAATTCCGAGATCATGGGAATAAATCCTAATTTTTTTATATCTAAAGGGCAAAATGATCTTTTTATACCATGTGGGGCCCACATAGGGCCCACAAGGGACCCAAAAATGAATCCTATGGCCAGCCCATGTGAAATCATGTGTCAAACCATACCAGCTGGTCTTGGGGAAGTAGGTGGAGAATGGGAGAATCCAATGCTTATTTAATAATAAAAAATTTACCATAATTAATGCATATCATTATGAAAGAAGATCAAAATGCCTATAAATACAACCCCAAAAATCCTCCAAAAATACTCCTAAAATTCCTACGAAATTTTTTCCACTCTCCCTGAAAAATTAGACCTAGATCCCTCCCCAAAAACCCAAAAATCCCAAGAGATCTCTCTCTTTTGAATTTCTTTTTCTTTTTAGATTGGAACAAGAGACCTAAAATCAATTAGGTACTCTGTTCCAAATCTAATATCACCAATTCACCATCCAAAACTTCCCACCATACCTTAGCTACAAAACCCCCAAAGAAATTTCAAGATCCAACAGTTTAAACAATGACAATCGCAAGAAATGTGGATCTTGGGCCATATCTTCATCAAAAGGGTATTTCTTTTAAATTGGACATATAACCAGCTTTTTTTCTCCAATCAGGTAGGTGGAAATGTTTCTTGGACATGTTTACTACTGCTTTATAAAATTTTTATTTTACTGTCATCACATTTTGGTAATAAAAAGGTAAAAATAAAGTAAACCACAGAACCTTTAATTCAAGATGATGGAGGGCTCAGATGAAAATTCTGACCATACCAATTAATCCACAAGGGTCCAAAACCCCTAGGGTAGAATTTTCACAAAGATCGGATACGTTTTGGGCCCTCAATTGATAGAGGATTGATTGGACGGTCCAGAATGGACTGTCCGATCTGCTGATCGAACAGCGCCCAAGATGCACAGCGCGATGTAGCACGAAAAAGCCGCACGCAGAAGCATTTCTGTGCATGCACAGCACGTGGGACATCGTCCCAAGCAGGACGACGGTGCTTCCGTCAAATCGATGAGTGGACGCGCCCACCTTGTGTCCTGGTTACGGGCATGCGACAACAAGCATTCTACTCATCTCCCCCGCGTTTGTAGATGTCCCGGAAGGGAGCGTCTGTAGTGCCTCTGTGGAGGATGCGCTCGAAGAGCGGGAGCATTCCGTCTGGCTTGTTTCCGCCCAAAAAATCTGGGCCGTCCATTCCTTGGGCCCAAATCAAATCTAGGCCCTAAGAATGACTGTGAACTTCCAGATCTAATTTCGGAGCCATCTGAACTCCAAATTGAGATTGAAAAGAAGCTATAGAAAGCTTGAAACCTCTATTTTCTGATGAAATGATAAAATCCAGAAATTATATAGTAAAAGATTTTGTATTAAAGAAACAAGTTTCCAATTACCAAGATCTTCAAGATCTAGGATGATCTTCAAGATCTAGTGTAATTTTAAGTACCTTGCCTCATTATCATTAAGTGTTCAATTATGTAGTTTTATGCTTTGAATTTATAATTCATTTATGGTTAAATTTTATTAGTAGATCTACTTGTTATGAGATAAAGAGTATAAAACACCAAAAATGGGATCTAATGAGAAAGTAGAGTTTCATGACGCAAATAAGAATAAAGTACTTTGGACTTAATTAGCAAGGGCTATAGTTAGTAGGACAATATAAGGATTATCAAATCCTTGGCCCAAACTAGGAGAATAATAAACCCCATGAATGACATTGTAAATATTCATGGACTTAATTAAAATCAATTACAAAGAATACTTAGGATCAACATGCTTATAGGAACCTTATGAAAGGTTGAGCTATGGTTACTCTAGTGAATGTGGAACATAGTGGTTAAGAGGGTTATCTAATAGAGCCTCGCTCTTCCCCTACCTTCTATTGACATTTGTGAGGTCTAAATGCCTCCTTACATGAGGATTGAAGTAACCACTTTGTGTTCACCCATTCAGCTAGTAAGCCTTAGCCAATTGGAAATAAGAGGAGTAGTATAGACTTAGGCTTAAATAAGTTACTTTCAACCAACAAAACATTAACTGGTTGAATAATAATAGTAGGAGCATAAAAGGTTAGTAAATTACCTAACCCTAATAAAAACTGTAAGTAAGATAAGGATGATCAAACAAGATCCATTAGATCTTAGATGATCAAGAACAATAAGAATAAGAATATTATATTGTACTTAGTATGCATGTTTATTAGTATGCTTGTTCTAGTTCATTAGATTAGATAATCCAAACCCTTGATTAAAGATGATTCAAGGAAGAAAACCAAGATCATCCTCCTTAGGGATGATCCAATAACTGAACTTAGATCAAAGAAGAACTAGATGATAGAAGATCTAGGACATTGATCTTTATTAACATGTGTAGATTGTCAATCAATGGATCTATGAAAGATCAAGATCAATTAGATGAACACACTAAGACTTAGAGATAGAAAAATACTTAGATATGAATGATCTAAAGATCATTCTAAACATCAGATCTAGTGATCAATAGGATTGTTCAAAATTTATATATTGACAATATGTATGGATGTACAGATTACATACATCAGTCAGGATCATGGAAGATTTGGGAAAAGTGATCACTCCTTAAAGGTAGGAGGATTTGATGAATGCATTTACATGGAATATACATGATTGTACTCATGACCTTATGTTGACAAGAGTAATGTTAATACTTGTATTAAATCCCTTGAAAACCTTACGATCCAACCAAACATATATAAGATGGTTAAGGACTAGACTATAAGTGAATAGGAAACTAGAAAATATTTCAGCCCTAAGTAAACAGACAAATGGTCTTATATATATATGAAATCTATTTTACATACAAGCTTGGAGGCTTGTGAGTTTGTTTTAATAGGCATAAGCCTAGGGGGATGCTATGCTAAAGGAGTTATAAGGGTTTGGCCACCCGCTCCTTGAAATGTGATGATATGATGATACCTTGCCCTATGAGAGGCTAAAAGTCGGGTGGGAGCAATTATGGGAAGGCCACTACTGTGAAAGTCCTATCCCCCCATATGGGCAGTGACATATATTTTCCACCATGGTATTAGTGGTGAACAGGGCAGTTATCCGAGCGCGCTAGTACAGATCAGACTGCAGCATGGTAGCCCTTTTGATTATTTTGCACTATGATGCATATGAGAATAGGCATAGTGAAATGCCTTATGTTTTAGCATAATGAAAGCTAGGTAATTGTATATTACCAATATTTCCCAAGAAGGAAAATTTCCAGTATAAGATTAGCTGAAATACTAAATTCTCATAATAGAGAGAATTGATCAGCTTAGTTGGGAATGATATTTGACTACTTTCATAAATTTAACTGATTTACCCATGTATAGTATGTATGTATGTATGTATGTATATGGATGTACATAACTTACAAAGTAAAGAGTAGAGAAATGAATATGTTTAGGGATAATGGGATTATGAAGTATTGGAATTACATTGTCAATTATTATGCTTCTTGAATCCCCTACCAAGCATTGCTTGCTGAGATATTGTAAATGTTGCAACATCTCAGATACAAGGAAGGAGAGTTAGGAGATGAAGACGATAGAAGACTTGAAGAGAATAATCTTCAAGGTATACCCTTGAAGACATGTATTTTGCTTTGTTGAGAGTTTTATTGTATGACAAGCTTGAGTTTTGGATTATGTAATTTGGACAAGTATTGTAATATATTTGGATGTACTGTGAACCACTGGATGGATGCTGGAATTTAATGGATGCCTATTCCTTCAATGGAATTTTATCTTGTAAAAAACGTTCTACTTATGTTATGTATGAAGTGATGACTTGGGTTTTACAAAACAAGTTCAAAAGAAAAGAATTTTCGCTGCTTTGTTTTGCTAAAATTTTTTACACTCTTAAGAGCCCTGCCTTTCAAAATGCATTACAAAACATGTTACAAAAACCCTGGTCGTCATACTAGATGGATTGAACGACTCAGATTTTCATCGGAGCCCTCCATCATCTAGAATTGAAGGGTTCTGGTCCTTGATTTTTATAAATTTTAACCCAAAAATAATTTTAAAAAAAAATATTACATAAACTAACATGAATTAGTATAAAAAGTGTTTCCACCTACTTGATTGAAGAAAAAAGGTAGATTTGTTGCCCAATTTTAAATAAATATCCTTTTGATGATAAGGTAGCCTGATAACTGCTCGTTGTGGGATTTCCCATTGATTGCACCTTTGGATCTAGAAATTAATTTGGTGGTTTTGTAGATAAGGTAGTCTAAGACAATATGAACGATGAGATTTGTGAGATTTGATTTGGAACAGAGTGCCTAATTGAATTTAGGTCTCTTGTTCCAATCTAAAGTGAGGAGAGAGAAAGTGCAAGAAGAGGATTTTTGTAGTTTTAAAAATTTGGGAAGGAATCTAGATCTGCTTTTTTAGGTTAAGCAAGATAATTTTGTGGGAATTTTAATAAACATTTTTGGAGGATTTTTGGAGGTGTATTTGTAGATGTTTTTGAATTTTTCATAATTACTTGTAATAATTATATTTTAATTCTTTTGATTATTAAATTAACACTGGATCCTCCACTATCACCTCCTTCTTTGCTATTAGCTGGTAGTGGTTTCACCACTCATTACATGTTTTTCAGCCCTTGGATTCATTTGTAGGCCCCACAGAGGTGTGCAAAGACTATTTTGCCCTTTTATGGAGAAAAATTCATTTTATTTCCCCAAACTTTGAATCGAACATACTTAGTGGTGTTGGAATTATATTTCTAAGTAAATTCTAAATATTCAAGTCTTAGATCTGGGTTATGGGTAAAAATACCATTTTACCCTTTTATTCATAAGAATGGAGAAAATTAAGTATTTTTCATTTTAACTCAGAATTGAACGTACTTAGTGTTATTTTGATTGGTTTTTTTAGTACATTAATAATTTCTAAGTTTTAATTCATGTTTTAATCTCTATAAAAAGAGAATTTTCAATAAACTAATATTCCAACCTAGAAGTTTTGAAATTTTAAACTAGATTGATTTTCTCAATCAATTTACAAATATTGGGGTTATTACATTCATGCCTTACAAGAGAGAGATGTAAGTGAGCTAGAGGGATAGAAGAAGGTCATGCATCCCCCCTTAGCGTGGAAAATATCAGATTAATTTGGCCAAGCTCAAGAGCTGATACCACACTCATTGAAGATGAATTGCTCATTGAAGAAAGTAAAACATGGGATCTAACTAACTAAAAGATTGACCTCTCATTTCTCAAATCTAGAAAAGAACACCTTAAGAAAAAAGAAAGCAACTAGCCTAGCAAAAAGAAGAACTTCAACTATGAGGTTGGAAACTTTCACTCGCATAAAAATGGTACAAATGGAAGGAACTCTCAAAGCAATAAACTGTTTGCCATGAATCAAAAGAAGCTCAGATAGACGTAAGGAAATGAAATGAATCTTGAGGAAAGATAGTTAGCCCTCCATGGAAGGAGAAGACACAAGGACAAGATCTCACTGGTTGATCAGATGGAAAGAAAGAGAGAAGGACTTCAACTTACACTTGAAGGGATGACCTACTGCTAGAATGATAAAATACTTACCTCAAGATGGGAAATGAATGCCTTAAAGCAAACTCCCACTTAATGACCTACATTGTCTATTCTCTTCTCCAGCTTGATCGCTTATATGAGTATACGTGGCTGATGAATGAGATCTTCATCAGGAAATAGACTCCCTGGTAATTGGGGGATTCAATAAATGTCTCTTTTCTTACTTCGCAAGGAGACATGATGCATAGGACCCTATTTTTAGAATTATCTTGATGTTCCAGACAAAAGACAAAATCCAATAGATCTAAGAGATCAACAAATAGCAGTCAAAAAGTATGAAAAACTCTACAAAACCACTCATACACAAGCTAAGCAAGAATCCACTCACGAAGGAGTGTGCACTCTCCAATACGTAAGCTACCTTCATTTAATTTAGATTGGATGTCTTCATGGAGATGTTTTCAATGAAGCCCTAATCGAGAGAGCAAACATTGAGAAGCATCTGACGACATTTTCATGTGAAATATCATCAAAGGCATCGAGCTCCATTTTCAACATAAACGAGATTCCTAGGGAAACCATCATCCCTATATGCTCATATGGAACCCCCAACCTTACCTCATCTAAATCATCCTATGATAGAGGGCTACCCCAATTAAGAGGCTAATTCTACTCTTGTTGATTAGCCACTTGATCTTTGAAAAGACAAGGATCCCCAAGTTTCCTATTTTTTCAACTACCAAAAAAAAAGGATCTGAGAGGCTTTGAAGAGAAAGTTGGAGCATTACATCCAATCAAGACAGCAGTCCACCATCTAATGGAAGGTGCTATTCTAGAAGAAATTAGGCACTGAACTAAGGTTTAGTAGTGCTTATCACTCAGTACAGCTAACCCTATCTATCATTCTAGTCCCTATGCCCGTCTTCCTTAAAGTACGTAATTTATATTTCGATCTATGGTTCTAAGTGGTCTTTGGACTATATTCCTGTTGGAGAAGGAGCAGTGCCCTCACTTTTTGGCCTGATTTCCTTATCTCTCTCTCTCTCTCTCTCTCTCTCTCTCTCTCTCTCTCTCTCTCTCTCTCTCTCTCTCTCTCTCTCTCTCTCTCTCTCTCTCTCAGTCCATGGGCTAAGGTGCTATAGGAACTGCAAGAGAGAGTAAGTGAACCACATCTCATGCACTGAAATTGGCTTGTACAATATTCTATTATCTTGTACCAAAGCAAGCAAACTTGAAAAAGCCCCGGCCAATAACTAGCCAACCAGAAAGACATTTATAAAGAAAGAAGCCAAAGCGACATACCTACTAAATTCCACTACTTCGCCAACCAAGCATTATGTTCCAACACTGGCAACTCCCACAACCACATGTTGTGACCAAGCAACTTTTGTGCCTCCCACTCAAACTGGAAGAGGAGCTACAATAGACCAAGTAAGGGATATAGGATTCATTCCAATAGAAGAAAGCCCAGATATCGAATCTAAATTGAGCACTCATACTTCGCTACCTTTCTTCAAGCAATTAATCAGATAAAGTGATTACGTCTACTAGAGATGCTTTATCTAAAAATGACTTTCGATGTGGGGAGTGAATGAAAGTTTATATCAAAATCCTAGGCTCAAAAGCCACATTTTTTTATCCTTTAGGTTGTAATCACTCGATTGAAGAGGGCCAAGGGAGGAGACAAGATCTGGTGAGTGTGAACTAGAGCACCAATTTCTAGAGACCAATACAGATTGATGCACAATGGAAAAGCCAACTATTGACTAGCTGGATTAAAAGTGCTCTTCTTTGTCTTTCCAGCCCCTACTCGTACTAACACTGATTATGTTTTCCATGTTTGCTTTTCCATATGTTGTATTCCGTATTATGGTATTGGTATTACTTAATTAGTATAGTTACTTTCATTGATTGCAGATTGCCTTTCTACATTTTAAAAAAAGTACATTTTTTGGGATGTTCATGTCCTTCGTTGGCTCCATAACAATATATACATTTACATAAAAGAATTATTTTTGGACCAACCAAGCGGTAAGGCCTCCCATGTGGTGCACCCTCAGACTAATAGAGAGGATTTTAAACTAAGATAATGAAGGTGATTCGCTCCAACTACGGGATGAATGCCAACCCCACTTGGTAGAGCTCCTCTTCCAGATCTGTATATCTGTATCTTCCTCATATGCAATTTCTATACCTTCAAAAAGGCCTATTTTTGATCCACCCAACATGAGATGCTATAAAGAAGCTATATTAACTCATAATTCGAAGAAGTCATGAACTCCAAAAAGGAGGGAACTCAAACGAAGAGACCATAGAATGGTCCTACTACTTGAAAACCTAGGGTTAATAACAAGAAAGAGAGATTCACGGAGAGATGTGCTTTACTATATTTATTTCCTCATTGCCCCATCATATTTATGATTCCAGTTAGCATCAGATGTAATGAAAGGAATGATCAGCAAATGAGAGCATGACTAAACAGATTCAAGGTTCTCGATCAGATGAACGGACATGGCAAGCACATACTACCAGAAGAGTAGACCTCAGAGTGATAGATTCCCAGTACTTTTTAAAACTTCGTGTTCGCCATTCTTCAGTCTTGAAATAGACACAACTGAGTGTGCCTGTGATGGGATCTTGCTACTAAGGAAAGGACTCTAAGAGATTGACTTGTGATCTAAAGAAAGTAAAATTATAGTCGAAAAGAAAGTCTATTTGAGATACTCTTTCTAGAAGAGAGCATCTAATACGCCTTCTTACTAGCCCATAGAGATTGATTCCAGGAAAGGGGAGAGCTGCTAACCTTAGCATCAGTAGGAGATAGAGAAGGTCTTGCAATTGATCCACGAGAGAAGGGTGTTTGACCAATAGCCCTTGTGGCGCGCCTTACCTTATATTAGAGCCTAGACCAAAAAGAGGAGATGCACTATATAGACTATATTTAGATATGTGCTATATTAGGTGGGATATAGACTAAAAAGTCCAAGACTACTATTAGCGAATGGAATCACTTAGTCTAGAACTATTACATATGATGAAAGAAAATAGCATAGCAAATGAGATTCACACTCATTCACTAGGAAAGAACGGTCATGAATGCCAGTTTAGTGGAAAAGAGATGGCATGGAGGAATAGAATATGGGAAGGCAGGAATTATGCAGGGAATGGAAGACTTCAAATGGAAAGAACTCAACTAATTTGATCAAAGACACTTGTACACTTTCCAACAGATCTATTAGATTGAAGATAAATGAGCGCTTGAATGGTTGTTAGCCCTCCTAGATCTTGGAGTCAAACCGTAGGAATTGGATAGATAGTGGGAGTGAATCCTTCAAACAATCAAAGTGATGCCAGTTAAAACATAGCTTTTTCTTAAGGAAGTAACTTCCTTTCTATTGCTCTATCTACCAGATTCAAGAAGTTCCGTGATTTGACGGATGGGAGCCCATTCCTATTTTGATGGCAACACTGGATGGATGGAGAACTAGGAACAGAGGGAAACTATCTGATCAAACAAGGGAATGTTCAAGACTAAAAGGGACGGCGAACTACATCGCTACTCGTTCTTAAACTCGACTACTTACACCCATTTCTAAATATGTGTATATATAGAAAGAGCACTAGTAGTAGCATCACTCTTGATCCACGCTTTTACCCTTCCCTAGCCCTTTCTGCATGCATGAGAGTGATAGTCCACCTCTCAATCTCGTCAAGCGATATAGTCTTCCTTCTTCTGATCTAGTAGTAGGCGACCTCCCTTACCTCGTGGCATGTTCATCTAGTCGTGAATTAGAGAGATTGGTTTAGGACAATCGATTAGCCTTTCCCTCCCCCATACAGGGAGAGATATTGTATAACCTTGACTTTAGTCATTAGGGCGAGTAGCTAAAGCACCTTGGTTAGGGAATTCATGAGATACGGCTAAACCCAAATCTGTGGCAGGTCGTGGAAACATCTTTATCTCGCTAAAGGTTGCTCAATATCTACTGAGCCCAGCCACCATCCATTAGCTGGGTCATCAAGTAGGGACCTCGAACAAAACACTCTTGCTTTTCATTCTCTTATTGTGTCCCTGCTTACCATCCACTAGTTTTGGGAAGGCTATCTAATGCTATTCTATTCTCAATCTTATTTCTGATACACCTCGTGCCATAAAATAAAGAAGGGGAGATTGTAATGGTGGAAATGTGGAGGGATTGAAATCTATTTCCAATTGTTAATACCTTGTATATATGTGTTTGAAAGCTATCGATCGACCAATGTAGATTCATATTACCCCACCTTCCTTATTTTTGGTTTCTCCTAGGATAAGAGAGGAGCAAGCATCGGATAATGGAAAATAGAAGTGGTTTGCCCATCCCAATAGAAGTTGTTCATGTTGAGGTGACCTATCCAAGGCAAGAAAGAAAGGTTGTAATCCCGGGTTCAACAAAATTCCTTCTATTGGTGGTATTAGAACTTCCCTCCCCTTCTGCAATTGGTATGGCTCCCCTCTAATAGAGGAATTGGTCAACATAAACAAGAGAAGATGGACACATAGACCAGCCCTAAGGATGATGAGTGAAGGAGCCAGCTAGAAGAATTATTGGAGAGAGGGACTAGCTAGCCCAGCTGTAAGATTAGCTCAATGAATTTGAAGCCCGAACAGATAGAATAGTAATAGATCAGCCCTCCGATGGCTAGATGGCATCCAAACTCAACTAGAAGTCACATTTTCCTAGCATTGGATAATTCCTTCTATCAGTTGTTATTCCCTTCCCAGCCCTCAAATGACTAACCCCCTCTAAATCAAGGGAAAATACAACTTACTTACCCCATAGGACTCCACCCTTACATAATAAGGCAAGCCGCCACTGGCGCTCCTGACCCAGAAAAAGATCGACTCTGGAGACAGATTAGGAGTGACTTCACCCATCTTCTCAAAAAAGACTGTAACTAGTATTGTGGGGGGCACAAGCCTTACTTCATTTAGGGGAGAAGTTCTATATGAGCTACATGCTAGACCTTCAAAGGGCTGCTCATGAAACAGCGAATGATTGCCATTATATGTCACCTGAGGCCCCTATCACATAAGGAGCCCCTTAGATATTTATTATCACATTACATGAGGAGAATCACTGTAGAGCCTCCTCATGAGAGGGGACAATGCTAGAGCATTTCCTCTACAACCATGTGAATCAATAATAAATGGGAAAGCAAGGCATAGTGGGTTAAGAAACTCAGCAGGCAAAGGGGAAGGCATAGGGTTCACACAAGTAAGTGAAGGACCTCCTAGGGCCTTTTTGAAGTGTGGCCCACATTGCCAAGGGGAAAGAAAAGGGAAGGGGGAACTCTGATGTATGGGAATGGGTGGTGCCCTATGGAGTGAGGGCCTTCCCTTTGAGTTTGAGTCCATTTCTTTTTCTGTATGCCACTCCGCATGCAAGGAGCACTGCGAGTAGAGAGAGAGAATGAAGTGGGCTATGGTGATGTCAAAATTTGCACCTATTTGTATCTATTTAGTGATCAGTCCACTAGTTTCTTTGATCCCACTCAATGTTTCTTTTCCATTTGCTTCTAATAATTAGACCTATCTAGAAAAATTATTGGCCCATGAATGTGGTTCTGATCCTTTCGATGATGCTAGAAGTCATTTTGATATATGATTTTATTTGCTTCCTATTTTATTTATTATCCATGTTTCAAAAGTCACCTTTTCCTCTCCTTGGAAAGTACCTCCCAACAAGATTGATCCATTTGGATCTTGGTCCATGATGGCCTTTTTATTGATTTTGACAATTAGATCTCTCTATGAATGGAAAAGGGGCTCTTCAGATGGAGAGTAACCACTAGTGATAGGGTGAAAATTGGGGGAAAGGACAAAGGAAAGAGTGATGCCTACATTAAATCAATTAATTTGTCATGGTAGAGAAGAAAGACTACGCACAGACTGTACTCGAGCTTCAGATCAATATCTCAAAAGCTAGTAGTACACCTATGTGTTTCGATGAGAACATCGAAAAAACCTAATTTAGATCCACATAAGATAGCTAAAGTACAGTTGAACTATCTACATGATATGTTTTCTCACATTTTGAGTGAAGGTCATAATTCATAGCAACATCCTATGGTGTTAATTATAGTAGGTAGAGTGAAAGATTTGACAGGTGTGAAATCCCCTCATATTTGAGGAGCCAAGGATTTGCTAGAAATTTCAAATCAAAGAAAGGGTAGATCTAAATATGGTGCGGAAAGACTAAAATCGATATGAATGGAAGATGACCTTGGAACTTATTTTTCTTAGCCTATACATGATTGGGCAATTGGGGTGGGGCAATGAGCAACCAAGAACAAGTCTTTCAATTGAGTTAGTGCCACAGCTTTAGATCAGGTAGAGGCATCACTACGTAGTGGGTGGGATGATGTTTCATTACATCTTCTAGAGAATGAACCAATCCCACGACTTTGGCTTCCTGGCCCAACCGGTCCCTAGTATAGTAATCAAATTCTTAGGTGACCCTAAACTCAGAAACGATCAGATCAATCCTATTAACAATGCCGGGAACAATTGTCTTTTAGAATGCTTTATCTAATCCTAAACTTGAAGAATCAAAATAAACTATTATTTAGATTTATTCTATTCTCTTCTTCTCATACGACTATAACAATAGCTATTTAATTGAATACAACAGGCTATTTTTGGTCATAGGAAAATATCTTCTATCATGGTTTGTTGAGATATGGAAGAATCTTGGTTTGGAAATGAACAATCATAATGATCTTCCTCTTTATAGAATTAACCAAACCTATAGAATTCTCGTACAGGTCATTGGCTAAGAATGAATAGAAGAAAATTGGTCATTTCATGAGATCGTGGCTGCCACACGTCTGATGAGCGTGGAGCCTAGGGAGGGAGAAGGAATGTGGGTAGCTCACTGAAATAACCTTAGTGATTTTGAGAAGGTAGGGGGCTGACCTCGTTCTTTGCATGCCTCTCTCACTAGTGGGGGTGTACAATAGATATGGAAAAGTTTAAGTAGAACACTCGGCTAGCTATCACTCATGGATTCTTGGATTTTGAGATTAGAAACTCACAGACTCAAGATAGCTTGAGATTCATAGTGAAGTAACATGCTGTCAGAAGATTCGGATGGAGTCTCACTTAGTCACTAGCTCAGATACTGTATTAATAATGAGGGAGTCTCACAGCTCATTCGTAGACTCATGAACAAGCTCGCTCATTCATTCGTTCGCCAGTTTCAAAAGTCTTCACTTACTAATAGGGCATGAGAGGGGATACTATACTAAGAAGGGATAGGAGGGGCCATAAAGGCCCTTCTCCCTTATGACGTAAAGTAGCGAGAGAGGGGCCTACCCCTATTTGGTTACTATTAGGCCTTATTAGTATTGTAAGTTGCTTGCTGCTTGTGCGCTCAAAATAAAAAGAGGTAGTTGCCCTTGTGGAATCATTGAGCTTAGTAGAGGGAGGCATAAAAATAGTCTTTGTCTAGTTTAGTAGAGTGCCATGGTATTTGCAACACTAAAAAAAAGATTAATGCTTATAACATTCAATGTTGCCTACTAATATTCAAAAGGCGCTACTTTTAAAGCCAAGGTGACCGTCTGCCCTACTGGACTAGAGGTGGCCTGCCTATATGACAACATAGGATGATTCATGTGATGTAAAAGAGGGGGGCCCTTTCTCGTCTTGTAGGCAAGGGTGAGCTTTAACACTAGACATTTACCACTATGAACAAAGGGCCAAAGACAATCTTGGAGGAGGAGGAGGATCAAATTTGGACAGAATCTAATGATGACGAGATAGGCAATGAGACAAAGCCTAGGGGAGAACACTTAGACAATTCAATTTGACTATAGGAAAGTTCCCTGAGAGGAATTCCTCAAGGCGTATTATGGTTTCTCACTAAGGGGGTGGATCAAAGCAATTGCAGTGAAGAATTGATTTGAAACGAAGCACTTTGTCTATGGGCATTATAGAAAGGATCAAATATGATCCTAACCGTTCTTCTCTAATTACTCCAGTATGATGGATCTAGGGGGTGTAGCTATGTAGCCAAAGAAAATGCAACACAATAGGAGAGTTCGCTCCACCACGTAAGATCCTCGAATCTACCATGGCCACCATCTATGGCCTATTTTCGTTCTCTTCCTTGCTCGAGAGTAGCTTACTTCTCTCCTGGCTTGATGGCAGCTTATGTAGTGGTTGGCCTTCCTACCAGAATGCCTCCTCCTTGGTCAAAGAGCCAAGCTAGAGCAGGAAGCAAAAAAAACATACATGAAGGACGTTTTCTTCTCTGCCTTCTCCTCTCCAAAGGCCAAGGGAGAGACTGCATCCCTTTCCTTCAATAGCTCTTTTAGTTTCCCAAGGATAGCAGTAGCTAGGGCAAACCCACTTTCTTCGCTCCACGAATAAGAGAGAAACTAAGAGGAAAAAACACATTCTTTCTTTGCGAGGTTCAAAAGTGGAGAATGCATTGCATTCTTTGGGCACATATGATCAAACATAAAGCAACGCTTTCTTGGTAGAGTTTTAGGCAACAAGAAACTTTAGGTCTTGTTGGAGCTACTGGGCATAATGAATCGAAGCCAAAGGTGGATCAAGGTAGCTTTCCTGCTAAGCCAATAGGAGAAAGGTCAAAGGATGGAGCGCACAAAGTGAAATCGTGCACTTGTCATGTGACCTGTTGGTCTTAAGCAATGTCTTTCATGAAGCGGCCTACCTAGAAATAGCTCTCCTTTATGTTAGAGAGGTACTAAAATGGAACTTCCATCAGATGAGGGTATCCAATCCTGCCGCTAAGATGTCCAGTAGGTTCTAAGGCCTTGATGAATGGCCAGCCACCTTTTACGTTAGAAGAGCAAAAGGCTTGGGGCATAGTAAGATGAACCAATGTGAATGATTGTAAGCTTTGTTGCCCGAACACAATTGGTGCTGATCACACTAAGTGCTACCATGGTAGCAAGAGTGGCCAGGCAGTGAAAATTGAGAGGTTTTCACTAAAAATTCCTAGTCACATGGGAAGAGCGGTCAAGGCAAGGCCATACACCCATGTGGTTCCTCGCAGAGTATAGCTCACATCTAAACATATGATTGGGCAACGGGACAATGCCAATGAAGTTGCAATGGAAAGGGAAGGCCTGCTAGGCCATAATTGTAATTACTCCAATTTTGTAACATTAAAATCCCAAGTTAGCAATGAAAAGTTCACTTTTTGGAAATAAGGGTATTTTGGTCATTTCACTATTCACCTTGACTAGACCCAGAAATTTTGTCCTGAAAATGGTACCATTAGGTGTGTCTCGGAAAAAGGAATCCAACAAGACCAAAATCACCCAAAATGGAGTTAAAATGAGCAAGTTATGGCCCTTTGAAGTTCAGGGGCAAAAATGTAATTTATATTAGAAACGGATTTAGCCTGAGAAACACAGGGACCCGTTTCAATACGGGCACCCCTCTTCTTCAACCTCCTAGAGGGTTCTAGAACGGCGGTGTTTGGAGGTTTCTCCACCGCCATTCAATGGCGGTGAGAGCCCCCTCCAGAACCCTCTTATAGCTCTATAAATAGAGCTCTTGGGCGCCTCTAATGGCAGCCCAAAAGCTTGGGAAAAACTTGTTGTGGAGAAGCAACCAATAGGAGAAAACATGGAGAAAAACCTAGCCACGAACCAGGTATGCCCAAAACCTCTCCAAACCCGTCTCCCCCTTAGTCCTAGGCTAAGTTTCCCCAAGTTTTTGCATGAAAAATCATGCAAAACAGGGCCCTAGAGAGCCACAAAGGACCCAGGGACGGTCCCTGGGGCGCATTGGTTCAACAAGGGGAGTCCCTAGGATGCCCGGGTCTCCGTCAAACCTAAACGCACCTTGTGCGTTGAGAAAACCGGACGGGCACGTCCGTGGACGCGCCCGCAACTGAGAACGACGGGCGGAAGCCAGGAGCGTCTGCAGACATGCCCGCTAACGTGGGATGCGTTAGCATCCCAGGCTTCCACCTCGTTTCATTTGACCCTCTATGTACACTAGGCACTAAAAAGGCTATAACTTGAGATCTAAGGCTCCGATTGAGGTGCTGCGAAAGGCATTGTGTCTATGTCGACGATGCGGACACACCCAAACCATAAAATACCAGATCTAGGCTCAATCTAAGGTGGGAACGACCCTTAGACTATGTAGTGGCGCGGGGCCACTAAACCTTTGTAAACCTGATGATACCAAGGCCCAGTTAGGACCTTAGGATACTCATAGGCGTGGGGATGAACCCTTAATGCCTAAGTAGTGAGATCAACCACTTTAAAACCTATAGAAATAGGCCAAACTAATCTTGTTTTCCTAAACTATGTTCAGGAGCGTACGAGGACAAAGGGGCTTGCGTGACCAAACTAGGTAGGTGCTCTATCGCTACTAGACTTTTAAAAAGAGCCATGATTGTTTTGAGATTGCATGTTTTAAGTATAAGTTATATGACTTGTTTAATCTTATAAACGAATTCAGCATGCATATGACAAATATATTATGCATAGATATGTTTTGCAAACAATTGCATATATTGCATGATTTGTGAGCATTGAGTTCTTGAAAAATTGCATGTCCTTGAGGGTTACCAAAAGATGCTGGAGTGCCCAAAAGACGCTGGGTACGCAGTTGTGAGGGCCAGGCAGTTATGAGGGACCCAAAGAGGACAGGTTTTGAAAAAGAGGTTTTCACTTGTTTGATCTTATATGATTTGGGCTAATAAGCTTGTGGACGCTATGCCGAGAGGTCTGGGTTGGCCTCCAACCTCTACCACTCTTAGGTGGAATGGGTACCATGCCCAAAAAGGGCAATGTCCTTACGTCGACTGCATGTGGTATAGGGGGCTACCACTGATGTCACGGCACTGGGTCGATGTGTCATATGCCCCGTGGAGGCAATGATGCTATGTCCCTAGGTACCTGGGGACCACACGGCGGCGAGGTCGTGGGCATAGTTGGGCCCTATGGTTTGAGGATTTACTTGCATTGCATATGGCATGACATGAGGTTGGTCGACCATACCATATATCCATGAGTTGGATTCAGTGGAGCATCTTATGCATATCATTATGTTTGGGATATATATGATACTTTCGATTTGGATTATGTGATTCTTTAAGTCATCAGTATTCCAATTCGACAATGGGTTTTAATCTCGATATTGAACTTGAGTATTCAAACATGCACATGTTTTGAAAGAGCATATGATTTTAAACATAGCATGCATTATAAAACTAGTAGTGATGGACTCCTACTGAGTATAGTATATACTCACCCAATCCTCAACATTTTTCAGACACAAAGTAAACACTTAAGGACAGAGTACGCCTGTGACAGAAGACACCCAGATTAAGTGCAAGTAAGTAAACCCCTACCTTATCTTTCAATGTTACTTGATTGTAGTTACTCTCTATAGCTGAGGCTGTGACTAACACTTTCTTGGGAATAGAGTCAATTTAAAACTATGCCATGGCTAGATAATTTGAAAATGTGTTTTAACACTTGGGGTTTTATACGAAAGTTTGTTTTCCAAAATAAAAAGATTTTCATGCATTTCATATTTATAAAACAAGAGATCTCTCCTTTTTATCAAATTTGCATCATATAAAACCCGGGTCATCACAGTAAGCCCATGGGTGCAAGATTCTTTAAAAAAGCATAGGGTAACTCAAAGACCCAGGACCTTGGCTTAGTAGCAAATGAAGGGAAGCTCTTCGAGCTTTCTCCTCCAGCAACTTATGTAGTGGTTGGTCTTATAAAGCTTGTTAAGCTTTGCTTTCCCCCCTTATTGAGCTTCACTTAGTAGTCAACATTCTATAAGTGACTTGTCGAGTCCCCTTACTCTATAAGGCTTTGCTTCTTGTAGTCATAGTCTTGTAGTTGGCTTTTAATGCCTCCCTACATTTGCTTACCTCCTTCTAGCCCAGAATGCCTACAAACTAGAAGCTAACTGCCAAAAGCTCACCCTTCGAGTGTCACATCCAGCACAGGAGGCTAAGCATTCTGCCAGACATCTCGGGCTAGGAGCCCCTTTCGCCTTTAGTACTTCAGTAGATCTTCAAAAAAAGGCGTTACTTCAATGCAACCTTAACTGCAACTACATTATACAAGCCCCACCGAGGCTACTTATAGGGTAGAGTCAAAGTACCAGTGATGGTGACTTTCTAGGTTTATGGATGAAGCCAACTCCATCATACTAATCAATCAATATCAATAAACAACATGACATGACCAGCTTCAAAAGCCTTACTAGGGCTTACGAGACTATACTAAGAAGGGCTAAGAGGGGCCATAAATGCCCTTCTTATTTTTATTATTATCCTTATTATTAGTAAGTACTTCAATTTGCTTGTGCTTAGGAATGGTTGACTTTGTAATGTAAACTAACTAATAGGTGACCTTTCTTTATGTCGACTACATGATTACAACTACAGAGGCATTCTGATGGGAAGACCTTATCATCTTATAAGCATATCCTATACAAAACCATGCATTTTCAAGCTTTCCTTTCAAAATATGGAATTCATGTATATACAAATCACGATCTTCTCATCTCTCACAAGTAAAGTAAATATTTGAATACTTTGAATTGAATAATTCATGGTTCTTTCAAAATTAGGTATGCAACATGAATTTAAAATCAGAAATCAATTTACATGCCTCAATTGTAAGAATATCATAGAAGAAGCATAAGACAAACCATGAATCTATAAGAAAATCATATGCACTTTCATAACATATTTATATATCATATCATTGGTATAATAATTCAAACCATTCTAAACTAGAAATAGGTCTCGTGCCATTTTCTCATTTTAAAGATCATTTAAAACTTGGTAGTATTAAATTACCTACCTCTTATGACAGTTTATCCTTTCTCCATAGCTTTTACAATCCTCTCTCCATGTTTAATCAACTTGTGTGTCAATCTATGCTGTGCATAAATTTGATGCTTATAACATTAGTTCTAATTTTTATACTATTTTAAATCCATAACTTAGATTTTTACTCATCTCACAGTCTAATAGTTTAGACCATCTCAAAGTCATAAAATTGTTAGATTTAGGATCTCTCATTGATACATGGTTAATCATTTTAATTAGTTTATCATCTAAAGGTCATATTTGCCTATTTTGATATTTTACCATTACTGTTCCTAAGTTTATATGTGGGAGATACGATCATATCCTTATCTGATTTGCAATGTGATGATAGATAAATGATTCAATAGTCAAACCTTCTTCAATTACATAAACTAGTATGATATCCTTTAAATAACAATTCTAATCAAAACTTGATGATGAAGTTCTATTTCTTCCACATAAACAATACCAGACAGTCAATTCTCTGTATATGATTGCAATTCTAGCCATTAACTTTAGTTTAGTTGTTCATATCTATGAGATTAACATTCAAATCTAAAATTTTCTTTAGTTTTAGACAATTCAAGGTTTAAAGAACACAATGGCAACGTCTGATCATTGATCAAACATTGCCCTATCTGAATCCCAGTAGTAACTGATTGGACGATTAAGATAGTTAGATCTACTTTCCATTCTAGATCATGTTTCTTATTCAATTGAATTCAAGTCAAGTCAAAATAATCAATTATAAACATTAGATTAAGAATTCCCTATAATTTACCCATTTATTAGGACTGTCAATTCTAATCAATGTGATATCTCAGGGATCCAATGGTTAACAATTTGATCTAGTATAATGGCATCAGGATCAATGATTAGATATGGCTTTTATGGATCATCTGTTCATTAAAATTTGTTTTAGGACCAAAACATGCTTCTACAATAGTTGAATCTACCTTTTAGAGATGGTTCGACAGTTTGAATCTATCATATTTGTTTTTTCAAAGTTATATGTGTGTGATCCAGGCTCTAATCAATTCTTGGATCATCAAAATTTATAGAATTTGTCAGCTTACAATTCAACATTTGAAATATGTCACAAATTAAGAGTCGGATCATCACTATCCAGTCTTAGATGGGTGATGTAAGTCTCTATCAATCTCTGTCCACTAAACTTGGATGAGATCGACAGCTAGATCATCTATAGATTGGGGTTCAGGGGTCAGATCATCCCTGTCCAAGCTCCAATTAGATGATTGAAACCTCAGACAGGATGATCAGAGTTAGTGGTCAATCTCTATTTGTTAAATATGGACAAGATTGATGGTGTGATCCTATTTTAGGTTTGAAATAGTTAAACCCTAACCGAAAAAACTCTAAATCTATACCCATCACTCCAATTTGAAGGGAAAATGGGAAGATTATGTAAAGATCTTACCTTTTATGACGTGTTTTGGTCACTAATCATTATCTAAGTAGGGGTGATTCATGGATTTTCTCAGTGACTATTCCCATGAGTACAATCTTCTCTAATCCAATGTTGGCCCTCCTCTGATCATTGTATATTTATGGGGCTTTGGTTCTTTTAGGTAAGTTGTGGAAGATGACTAGCTCAAATCAACGATCGGAGTTGTAGTAGTCTCCTATGATGGCCTGCAAGCTCTAGCAA
The DNA here is from genome assembly GCA_035236585.1 of Warburgia ugandensis. Lineage (NCBI taxonomy): Eukaryota > Viridiplantae > Streptophyta > Magnoliopsida > Canellales > Canellaceae > Warburgia > Warburgia ugandensis. The sequence goes on from CP141135.1 coordinate 30,943,784, forward strand.
AAAAAACCAATGAAAACATTGACCATGATGGAACCAAGGGGCTTTTAATCGTCCCTTTGTACAGAGTAAGGCCAATGGCTTGGATCATAAATCTAAGCAATCCTCCTCGCTGGCAAACTCCATTTTTTCTGGTGACACGAAAAACCACAGAATACTTCTTTTCTCTAGTGTGGCTAGGTTTTTCGACATAGTGTTTCCTTTCCTCCACTCCTTTTCTCTCCCTTCTTCTTCTTCTTCTTCTTCTTCTTCTTCTTCTTCTTCTTCTTCTTCTTCTTCTTCTTCTTCTCTCTCTCCTTTTTAGGATCATTTTTCTTCAGAGGAGAGGTGCCAATATCAAATCTAGCCCCTCCTTTTAAGTATTTTAATAATTTCTTTTTAATTATTTAGAAAGTTTAATTATGATGTTTTTATTATTCTAAACATCATAATATTAGTAAAAAGGAGTGCATAGTGCGAATGATGAAATTCTAATGTCTCTTAATAGTTTGACCTAGATTTTTGCAAGTGGGGCCCACTAGTGAAATTACTAAATTATCCTTCGTGAGAAAAATTACAATTTATTCGTCCGAACTCCGATTTTAGCAAACTTAGTGTTGTTAGAATCATATTTCAAAGTACAATCCAAATATGGATGTCTTAACACTCGATTTGATGTCTATAAAACTTACACTTTAAAAATTCCAAATATTAGAGATTTCAATATTCTCTTTTTATCCTGATTTAAATATGAAATTTACTTAAATTCCTATTAAAAATTAGGGACGTTACATTCTTTCCCCCTTAGAGGAATTTCATCCTTGAAATTCTTCTCATGTTACCTTTCCAACAACTCTAAATGAATCTTCATCTTGTCTTAAATATAAGTTCTCATAACTCCTTAACATTCATATGTTTTCAACTTCAAACTCTAAACATTTATGCCACTTATTAGCATAACTTTTTATTTATTTTAAGAAACAAAGAACAGCTTTTGCCACGCACTCTAATAGTTGACCTTTATTTGCTAACCCGTCAACATTATTATGTAATTTTAGTCAAATCCATAATGTCTTCAATCTTTAAGGTCAGATTACAACAATCATCCCTCAATCATGGGTAGTATAACTTACTTCACCCCTTTCGAATAATCTTTTCCTTGCTGATAAAAGTTCTAAAAGTAGTTAACTTATAATTAAATTCATCCTATCACATCTCATCTCACTTTACATCAAGGAATTCCAACACTAATAAATTAAGGTCAATATTATAACTTATCATCTCTTTATGTCAGTGATGAAAGCTTTTTACATATAGATTTCTAATGATTAGTTTTTCGTGACTTGTACTCCATTTCCTGTAGTGGCTTCTGCTTATTAGGAACACCATTGTGTGTGTGTGTGTGTGTGTGTGTGTGTGTGTGTGTGTGTGTGTGTGTGTGTGTGTCTGTGTGTGTATCCCAATCCTTTTCTTAAGGAATTGCTATAGACTACGTAATTTTCACCTAATTAAATACACTCTCACATTCCTCAGTAAAATGTCTATCAGTCTTCTCAGTAAAGATAACATGTATTCATTTTGAAGCCTTAACTTAGTTTAAAATACATTGTTACTTCTCTATATCATCAAAAGCAACTCGTATATCCCTATTGTGATCATTAACTATATAATCAACCAATCCATTTGTGAAATAATAAAGAAGTCTCCAAAATGTTTCAAAAAGATTAAGTTGGCATGTACTCGTCTCTCCAATCATAACTAAAACTTTTTATAAATATCTTTTGCAATTTAGTTCACCTAACCATGTCAGAATTCTATACATGATACTAAATTACACATATGCTATCTACACTGTAAGCAAGCTCATATGATATGGAAGAAAATGAAGAAATAGTATAGAATAATATCTTAATAGGTATGTCATATGTATCCTAAGTGTAACTTCAATTTCTGTATCTGATGTCTGTGTTTCCCCTGAGGAGATATCAAGTACACGACCTTAGCTTTCAATGATTTGATCCTTTTGAGGTTCTTCTTCTTTCTCTTTCTTTGGATAGTGTATGGTGATGTGGCCCATTTCTCTACAAATGTAGCACTTGATGCTACTACAATGTTTGCCTAGATGATGGTTATTACACCATGGGCATGTTTTATATACTAGTGATCGATTCTTGTTGTCAAATTGCCACTCCTTTGGAGGATGGGGACTTGAAGATTGTACTAGTCATTTTCCTCTGTTGGCATGCTCACTTGTGCCGATATCCTTTTTCCACCTCTGTCAGTCTCGCAATGTCCTTTGATAATCTTGCTCAAAAAGAGAAGCCAACTCTACTACCTTTGCCATAATATTAGGCTGAAACCCTATAACTCTATTTCTCAAACTAGGATTTAATCCATCAATAAATTTCTCTACAGCCTTAGCCTCTGTGATACATACCATGAGTGCAAATCTACAAAGACAAGTGAATCTATTCTCATATTGTGTTACTGTAGAATTTCCTTGCTCCAAATTGATAAATTCTCTCTCTTTTTCTTTTTTCACATGTGTTGGAAAAAAGTTTTAATAGAAGACAGCTTTAAATTCTTCCCAAGAAATGATATTGTTTTCCTTCAAAATTCACTCGTTCAGTCCTTTCCCACCAAAATGTTGCTTCTCCTATCAAGATAAAGGTAGCCATTACTACTTTTTTGTTATCTGAAATTTTCATTGCTTTCATGACCTTCTCTACTTCAAAAATCCATTTCTCTACCGAGTAGGATTCATCTTCTCCAAAGAATGATGGGGCCAATTGAGCTTCATCTCTTTCATTAGCTTTATCAGATGTCTCTGTTCTAGTTGTTATTTCTATATGTGGTTGATTTTGAAAAAATTGGCATACATGCTACATGAATTTATGTACTCTTTCAATTGATGAAGCTCCTTCCTCAAGGAAGTTGTTTGGATTAATCTTGTTCTTGTACACAACTCTAATTGAGTACTTCTACTCTAGTTATCTATATTTTCAATGTGACATCTACTTTCAAGTTACACTAATCCTATAAAAGTATTTTCTCTAATTACTTACACTAGAGCATAAATTTCTCTTAACAATGTTGACTATTTGTGATTTTTCAATTGTAATTGGTTGTGAATGACATGAATCTAGGCTTTGATAGCAACTGTAATATCCTAGGTTTTTATAACACTTTTTAAATACAAAAAACATCTACATAGAGAGATCTATCTCTATTAAAAATCATTTTTGAAAACCAAAGATTAGCAGAAGAATCTTTTTCATTTTCATTCACTTTATAAAAACCTTGAGTATCATTTTTTTTTTCTCAAAAGGATCATCAGTGAAATGAGCACTCATTTCTACCAAAAATCAGACAGAGTTTTCTTTATTTTTGGGATATAAGACATTTAATGCACGTCATTGCTAAGTACCTTATAAACATTCATTTAAATTTTAACACATAATTGGAGACTGTCTCCTTTTCAAATAACATTTGACATGAAAAATACCCAGGACTCATCAAACATAGCCCAATTACAAATTAAATCACATATAAGATTAAAATATTACCTATGGTCAACATAACCTGAGTTTCTCAATAAAACTCTAGATTACCTTGCTATTTATCTTCTTGAAATCTTCAAGTGGTTTTCTTAGAGCCTTAATCTCCTTTTGAATTCTTTTTGAGCCAACCTATGGTAAAAATGGTAGGATGAGTATACAACATACTTAGTAGATAATCTAATACTACAAAACTAAAATCACAGCATACACATACAATGAATTGAAGAATTATTTTTCTAAATACTAAAATCACTTGGCCACAAACCATCATATGGAATGCATCATAAGCACACCCATGTATGTATATATATGTATTATATCATCCAAAAATCAGTATCATACTTGACAATCAAGTAACATATCATTTCTTTAAAATTTAGTAGAAATCAGATACACTACATGTCGGCCATTTCAAACCACTCAATGTATTGTATTTTCAAATAACCAACTCATCATGTAAAGACAAATCATTTATAGTAAAACAAATATCACAAAATGTCTTTTGACAACACATGTTAAGTAGACAAACCATATAGGGTAAATCACCAAGTATCCCTTTGAACACATGCAGGTGGACTAACCATATGTCCCTTTGCAACACATGTAAGGAGACTAACCACTTAGGAAAAATCACCAAATGTCCCTTGCAACACATGTAGGCAGATTAACCTACTATAATATCCTCGAATTTTATGTCAATTTTAATGATAAAGTGAATTTTAAGAAGTATAAATTTATATACATTGAATATAAGGTTGAAACATCAATATTTGGATTGTACTCAAAAAATAGAATCCAACGACACTAAGAACATCCAAATCAGAGTTTGGGCTAAAATTTGTCAAATTATTCTACAAGAGGGCAAAACAGTCATTTGAGATGTGGGGCCCACAATGGACTGATGCGGGTCATAGACCTAAGACAATCAAAAGTGGAGTGGAGACATAATGATTTCATGGGTGATCATTATGTCACCCATCAGTAACTTCATTAAGATAGAATTGCCCTCCATGAACACTATTCATCTTCTCTCCCGTCTCTCCCTCCTTCTCCACGGTCAGCTATGATGGATCTAGCTGTGTTCAATACCACAATCCAATATCACCCTCTTCCATGGAATTGCTATGATAGTTTGCCTAAAGATCATCGTGAACACATCTTCCCTTTCACCTCTCCATCTTTGACAAATACTTCAAGATCAAATTTTCTATAGATTTGAGAGGTAAGACTTAGTTTCTTTCTTGTTTTTTCATTCCATTGTCTTCATTTCATTTTCTTCTATCTTTTCCTAGCACCTAGATTGAAAATTACAGGTTGGTAGAGTTTAATATAGGAAAAATCGTGACATAGTAGAAAAACCACCTCAAGGATAGCTCAAATGGATTATCTGATCCATTCATTGAATTCCTGGACCCCCAAAACCTTAAGAAAGGCAAAAAAGAACAAAAATTAGATCATCTGAGATGTAGATTGAAAAAAAATATATTGGGCAGTCTGGGCGCACCATACCCGATGGATAGCACGCCCAGGACGCATGCATGGGACGCGTGAGATGAAATGTGCACGCGCAACATGATCGTGCGTGTGTAGGTGCCGCACGTTTCGGATGAGCATCTTGGATGATGTGCATCTTGGGGATGCCATCTTTTACTATTTTCGACTCGAATTTTGATTCAGACCTTTGAAAAATGAACTGAAATGTTCATTTTGCAATTGTGGAGACTATATAAGTTCAAATTTTGATCTGAAACGTCCGTTAGACTCATCTCAATGGTGCATACATAATTTTAACATTAAAATCTTGATATGATCATGTAAAGCCCAGACCCTTGGCCGATGAGGGCGGGCCAAGGACAGCTAGCAGGCTGCTAGGCTGGCAGGCTTCTAGGCAAGGTGAGGCACTGAGAGTTAGTCCCACATCGCCAGGAGGAAAGTTCATGGGCGGCTGATAAGGGTCTGGGTGGGCTTTACCAGTAACAACGCGTTTTCCCCTGTTGGGGAAGAACAAAACTGTGCAGGCCTGGGCCCAGAGCGGACAATATTGTTACTGAGGGAGCTCAGACTCGGGGTGTTGTTACTAGTAAAGCCCACCCAGACCCTTATTAGCCGCCTAGGAACTTTCCTCCTGGAGATGTGGGACTAACTCTCAACTCCTCACCTTGCCTAGAAGCCTGTCAGCCATCCTTGGCCAGCCCTCATCAGCCCACCCTCATTGGCCAAGGATAGCCCTCTCCCCCTTAGGGGACATGCATCTGCGTGTGGACTCCCACGCTTCTGCTCACATGCAGTTAGCCACCCACACCAGGTCGGGGGTTGGCTCTGATACCACTATAACGCCCCGGGTCTAGGCTCCCTCAATAACAATATTGTCAGCTCTAGGCGCAGGCCCACATGGTTTTGTTCTTCCCCCATAGCGGAAAACATGTTGTTACTGGTAAAGCCCACCCAAACCTTTATTAGCCGCCCAGGAACTTTCCTCCTGGCGATGTGGGACTAACTCTCAACGCCTCACCTTGCCTAGAAGCCTGCCAGTCTAGTAGCCTAGTAGCCGTCCTTGGCCCGCCCTCATCAACCCACCCTCATCGGCCAAGGCTAGCCTACAACGCATTTTCCCCTATGGGGGAAGAACAAAACCGTGCGGGCCTAGGCCCAGAGCAGACAATATTGTTACTAAGGGAGCCCAGACCCGAGGCATTACAGATCACGTACAAGTAGATCAAATCTATGAAATATGATCCAATAACTTAGATTGGGATGATTAGGGGATGATCAAGCCATAGAACTTGGACAATTATATGATCAATGGGATGAATTGATGGATCTAATGACCAAATCATGTGTATTCATCCTAAGAATTGATCTACACCACTTATCTGACCCAAGATTTTAGAATTGATTGATCAAAGAACAACTAGACCATCATATTAGGATAAAATCATAGATACACACTTGGATTGATGGATAAACATGGGAATTGAAGTAATTGTGATATTAAGACTTGAATAAGAGTAAAATCAGATGATCTAGATCAAAAGTTAGATTAGAGGATCGTTATACAAATTGATTTCTAAATTGACATAAATAAAGGGTAAATTTTATAATGGAGTACATAGATGGAAATGAATAATGTACAAAAGTACTATGGTACTAATAGGAACATCAGAGCGTGCGAGTTGAGAGGATTACACTCTTGATTTGGTTGTTCCCCAATTGAGGTAGGTGGCGACATTTATTATTGCATATGGTTTTTCTAAAATCTTACATTATCATGGCATCTTGATTGATTGGGAATGTTGTCGCATGGATTCTTTTACATGTGCTCTTATGAATTTTTATTTATTTTTCTATCATGGACATGAGATTTTGATAGTGTGTTGAGGAGATTTTATGATTGATCTTTCTTATTGGGTTTTGATACCTGTGACTCTTATATACTTGTTATTGATAGATTGTAAACATCTTTTCTTTATTACATCACTGAGATTGGATGATTTATGTGGTATTTTAGTTTTATGATGGGTGCTTTCACCTTGTGGATGTCATGCTAGGAGGGGTTTAAGACCGGCCACCCCCCTCTGAAATTATGGGATGATAGACACTTACACATAAATGGCGAACTCAGTAGGGGTTGGAATCATAGGTAGTCCACACTACTTGTCCTATCCCACCTTGCTGATGGACATTGAGTCTCCCATTTTGGTGTCAACGGAGAGCGATAGTTGGTAGACCCGGGAGCATGGTTACCACTACAGCATGACAATCTATACTCATGTTCTGTGTGTATGCATGATGAGCATTGATATATCATTTTGAGCCTAAGTGTGATGACACCCAGAGGATTGGTATGAGTACTCATGACCTATTGTATGAGTGTGTAAGACACTCGTGGGACCCACATATCTTGGGGTATCCCTCCTGTTGACATTATGCTCATTTGAGATTTTATTATATCATGCTTTACATCTATGAGATCCATGTGTTTATTGCACATGATATTTTGTTACTCACATCTACATGATTTATGGCATTAATATTATATGGATATCGTAACTTAAGCTCATATCAGTTCTTACTATCTGGGTTATTCTTTTTATGTCATAATTTCATTACATTAAATGTCTATGAACCTACACAAGCAATAGCTTGGTGAGGCATTGCTTTGTTTTACAATACCTCATATACTGAGTGTGATAGTAGGAAAGGCAAAAGCGTGGAAGGACAATGATAGTAGTGGAGACTATCATTATCTCTTAGTGACAAATAGTTTGATGTAAGTGGTTGGATAAACTTAATTTCATGTTCATATATATGGGCTATATGTATACATGATTAAGTTTGTTTATGATACATACATACATACATACATATATATGGACATGTTATTGAGTATAGTGGAATGTTATGATGGACAGACCTTGGGCCATGATATTATGTTTTCTTGACATTGGTTGTTTACAATGAAAGCGCCTTTGGTTTTTTACTTTGGGTTTTGATGTTGGATTTGATTAAAATTCTTGTAACATATATACACTACTCTTGTAATTGTTTTGGTTATGTTTTGGGGAATAGTATAACACCCGAGGGTTTTCAAAGAATGTTTTGATATAATTAGTAAATACAACTTTTTTATTTCAAGGGATCTCGACTATATTTGTTAATACTATATTTATTATTATATAAAAATGTTAGAAAAGCTGGAGTGTTACACCATGGTCCCTTTACAAGACATGCAGGAGGACTAACCTTATAGGGCAAATCACCAAGTGTCCCTTTGCAACACATGTAGGTGGACTAACCTTGTAGGGTAAATCACTAAATATCCCTTTACAACACATGCAGGCGGACTAACCTGCCCTTTGCAACACATGTAGGCAGACTAACCTGGGGTCCCTTTGCAATACATGAAAGAGGACTAACCTAGGGTCCCTTTGTAACACATGCAAGCAAACTAACTTGGAGTCTCTTAGTAACACATGCATACAAACTAATCTGGGGTCCCTTTGTAACACATGTAGGCAGACTAACCTGGAGTCCCTCCTTTGCAATACATGCAGGTAGACTAACTTGGGGTCCCTTTGCAACACATGTAGGTGGACTAACCTTATAGGGCAATCACCATCAAAAGATCAACACTATACATCTCAAATCATATAAAATAGTATGCATACTTTATGCAAAACTATATATCTCAAATATTATTTTCAAATCATAGCTCAATAGCCAATCCAGCTCATTTTCAATATTCATATATCTCAAAATTGTATCATATAAAATGTATATCCTATACAAAACCATGCATTTTCAAACTTTCCTTTCAAAAATATGAAATTCATGCATATAGAAATTACGATCTTCTCATGTCTCACAAGTAAAGTAAATATTTGAATACTTTGAATTGCATAATTCATGGTTCTTTCAAAATTAGGCATGCAACATGAATTTAAAGCCAGATATCAATTTAAACGCCTTAGTTGTAAGAGTATCATATAAGAAACACAAGATAAATCATGAATATATATGAAAATCATATACAATTTCATAACATATTTATGTATCATATTATTGGTATAATAATTCAAACCATTCTAAACTAGAAATATCTCTCAATCCATTTTCTCAATTTGAAGATCATTTAAAACTTGATAGCATTAGATTACCTACCTCTTTTGATGGTTTATCCTTTCTCCATAGCTTTTATGGTCCTCTCTACATGGTCAATCAACTTGTGCATCAATCTATGCTGCCCATAAAGTTGATGTTTATAACATCAATTCTAACTTTCATACTATTTAAATCTATAACTTAGATTTTTTCTCATCTCATGGTCTAAAAGTTTAGAGCATCTCAAAGTCATAAAACTATTAGATTTAGGATCTCTCATTGATCCATGGCTAATCATTTTAATTAGTTTATCATCTTAAAGTCATATTTTCCTATTTTGATGTTTTATCATTACTGTTCCTAAGTTACACATAGGAGATATGATCATATCCATATATGATCCACCATGTAATGCATAGATCAATGATTCAATAGTCAAACCTTCTTAAATTACATAAACTAGTATGATATCCTTTAATTAACAATTCTAATCAAAACTTGATGATCAAGTTCTATTTTCTTCCACATAAACAATACCAGATAGTCAATTCTTTGTATATGATTGCGATTCTAGCCATTAACTTCATTTTAGTTGTTCACATCTATGAGATTAACGTCCTAGTCTGAACTTTTCTTTAGTTTCAAACAATTCAAGGTTTAAAGAACACAATGGCAATGTCTGATCAGTTACTATTAGGATTCATGTTTCTTATTCAATTCAAGTCAAGTCAAGTCAACATAATCAATTTTAAACATTATAGTAAGAATTCCCTGTAATTTACCCACTGATCAAGACTGTCAATTCTAATCAATGTGAGATCTCAGGGATCTAATGGTTAACAATTTGATCTAGTATAACGGCATAAGGATCAATGATTATATTTGCCTTTTATGGATCATCTATCCATTAAAATTTGTTTAAAGACCTAAACATGCTTCTACAATAGTTGAATCTACATTTTAGAGATGATCCTACAGTTTGAATCTATTAGATTTGATTTTGCAAGGTTATATATGTGTGGTCTAGGCTCCAATCAATTCTTGGATCATCAAAATTGACAGAATTTGTCAGCTTACGGTTCAACATTTGAAATTTGACACAAATCAAGAGTCGGATCATTGCTATCCAATCTTAGATGGGTGATCTAAGTCTTTGTCAATCTCTGTCCACTAAACTTGGATGAGATCAATGGCTAGATCATCTGTAGATTGGGGTTTGGGGTCGGATCATCCCTGTCCAAGCTCCAATTGGATGATTGGAACCTCAGACAGGATGATTAGAGTTACTGGTTAGTCTCTATTTGTTAAATATGGACAAGATTGATGGTCTAATCTTGTTTTAGGTGTGAATCAATTAAACCTTAACTAAAAAAAACCTAAATCTATTCACATCACTCTAGTTTGAAAGAAAAATAGGAAGATCATGTAATGATCTTGCCTTTTACACATGTTTTGGTCATAATCATTATCTGAGTAGGGACAATTCATGGATTTTCTCGGTGACTACTCCCATGCATACAATCTTCTTTAATCTAATGTTGCCCCTCCTCTGATCATTGAATAGTTATTGGGCTTTGGTTCTTCTAGGAAAGTTGTAGAAGATGATTGGTTCGGATCAACAATCCTAACTATTATCGTCTCCGACAATGGCCTACAAGCTCTAGCCAAAAAAACCAATGAAAACACTAACCACAATGGAATCAAGGGGCTTTTAATCATCTCTTTGAATAGAGTAAGGTGAACGAATCAGATCATAAATCCAAGCAACCCTCCTTGCCGGTGAACTCCATTTTTTTTTGTGACATGAAAAACCCCAAAATCCCTCTTTTCTTTGGTGTGGCTGGGTTTTCCGACGTAGTGTTGCCTTTCCTCCTCTCCTTTTCTCTCCCTTCTTCTTCTTCTTCTTCTTCTTCTTCTTCTTCTTCTTCTTCTTCTTCTTCTTATTTCTTCTTCTCCTCTTCTCTGTCAATTCTTTCTTGCTTCTTTGGGTTCGAGATCAATTTAAGTATTTAAATAATTTCTTTGTAATTATTTAAAAATTTTAATTATGACGTTTTTATTATTCTTAATATCATAATATCAGTAAAAAAGAGTGCATACCATCAATGATGAAATTCTAACATCTCTTGACTGTCTGACATATATTTATGCAAGTGGTGCCCACTAGTGAAATTACTAAATTACCCTTCATGAGAAAAATTACAATTTATTCATTTGAACTCTAATTTTAGCAAACTTAGTGTTGTTGGAATCGTCTTTCGATATACAATCCAAATATGGATGTCTCAACACTTGATTTAATGTATATAAAATTTCACTTCAAAAACTCCAAATATTATATATTTCAATTTTCTCTTTTTATCCTGATTTAAATTCAAATTTTACTTAAATTCCTATTCAAAATTAGGGCCATTACACTTAGATCTTGATGGACTAGTCCATATGTAGCCAAAGAAGTTTTTCCATATGGGACAATCGAGATTGAGGATGCTAGGACGAGCCATACTTTTAAAGTGAATAGTCAATGTTTAAAGCCTTTCCTAAAATATAAAAGTCCAAAAGTTGAGTCGCAACTTTAGAGGATCCTGTGCATTAGGATTGAGTGGATTTGGTCCCTTTGCATAATCTTTTATATTTTTGAATTCATTGTTATTTGCATCATCCATATTCATTTTAGGTTCTACTTTTTAAACATTGGGGACAATGTTTTTTTCAAGTTCAGGGTGTACAATTCTAGAAAAATCTAGTTTTTGTGAGTTTTTTATATTTATATTTTTTTTAAATTAAAAGAAATTTTTAAAAAAATTATGTCAATTCCTACACTATAATGAGAATTGGATTTTTTTGAAGTATAGTCTAGATAATTTTGGATTATTAATGGAATTAAATATGATTAATTCATCATTTTACTCATTTTCTAAAGTATTCAATAAAAGGAAAGTCTCAGATCATATCTATACACATAGTTATATATACATAGTATAAATTGATAAGTAGTTATAACTTAAAGATCCTGAAAAAATTTAGTAGAGTCCTATAACCTAAATGAGCTTTAGAGCCATTCATTCTTTTTGAGAGGTTATAAATGTTGCTAATTTTTTTCAGCCCACTTAAACTAAAATTTGATCCCATCAACTTTAAATTTTGGATTATTACCTAAAGTATTAGAATATTACCTTAAAATTATGGAAGTTCATTGAGTCTGATAAATTATAGGAAACCTAAAAAAGGGATTTAGGCCATCCTTGTTGCTAACCTAGAGACACAAAGCCTATCCAAAAGAGTGTTTTTACCACTAGTTAGCTAATTTGAGCCTCATATAAGCCTTTTCTTTTCTTACCCAAATTACAATTTACCCATAGTAACCTAGTATAATACATCCATTACCTTTCTTTTTTTTTTCAGAAGATAAGTCAGAGATGAATGATGATATACTCTCTAGTTGTAATAAAAGTAGAAAAGTGAATATCAAGAGAAAATGTTCTTCAAAAAGATTCAAAAGTTTTGAAAAGAAAGAAAAAGTGTTGAGGAAAAAAAGGAAAAAGGTTTGAAGAATGTAGAAAAGTGGAAAAACAAATATTCACTTTAGTGCAAGCAAAATAAAGAAGAATTATCAACTTTAGTAGAAGACCTCTACTTATTTTTGAAGAATTTTGAATACCCTCTATACCCTTTATTTTTATAACTCCATCCTGAGCTTACATTTCATTCCAATTGAAGACCTATTGATTCTAGGATGATTATAATCTTGATAAAGATATGAAACAATATGATTTAGAGAGTAGTATGTTTAAAATTTCAAAGGTAATGACATCTTATCCTTCCTAAAGAGATAAAATAAATAAATTCCTTAATAACTTCCATTCTTTCATAAATATATGTGAGATAAATTACTTTTATTGACTCCACTCATATATTTAAAAGACAAATATGATTTGAATCCTTTATCTAAGATATTCTATTTTTGAGTGTATGTCATTAGTGAGGATTGAGGTCAAAATATATTTCAAATGGAGATCAAACGTTATAGTCTATTTAGACATAAAGATTATTCTATATGTAGACTACAAACACACACACACACTGAGATCTAAGTTTAATTGGAATGTATTTAATATATGGGTAGGGTTTTGTATTTTTCATTCATTTTCATTAAGTTTACTAAAGTTGATAGATTTATTGAAGATAATTTTCTGAGAAAAAAGTGGAAATTGACTTGAAAATGATATTTTGAATTTTGTGGATATATTCACTACAAACCCTCATAAGCCTTAACTCGTCCACTAGGGGTAATCTAGGGGTTCAAGGGTGTGACAACCTGTGCACTTGCAAAAAACAATCAACACTATGATCCACCTTACCATATGTGTTATTATATCTTGATGAAAATCTATCTTATATTATCATTGATCTTGGACACCTAGAATGGCTGAGAACATGGGGAACTTGCATTATCTCCTATAAGAGAACTACTTGTCATTAACAGTGAACAAATCATGATAGGATTGGATACTTGTTGTTTTCGAAATGGTTATTAGATGTATGGTTATGAATATCAACTACATTATATATTGAATGATGAATGCATATTTTGAAAGCTCAAGGAAACCATCCTTTATAGCTTATGAAGGCTATAGATTTGAAAATTTCTCACACCTTGGAAATGAATGGATTTGAATGGTTTCCTATAGGATTTTGAAAAGCACTTAAGGATGCAGCCATATCTTTATGCGGTGAATTTTTTATGATGTTTTTTGGAGGACAATTGCTTGAAGAGTAAGTGTTAGTCCCTTAGAGACTATGCTAAGAGGTGTAGACTGGCTATTACGATCTAACAAGATACCAGCCCCTTAGTAGGGAATGTCAGTTTAGGAGTGTGCATCACAAGGCTAGTCCTAGGATGAGCTATAACCCCATGAGTGCCAACTTGTGAAGACGGACCATGGGGTATCCATGGCCATCATAAACATGATGGAAGTTGCTTTTGGACAACAATAGCCACTCTATGAGCATAGATGTCTAGATGTGATTATGGACCTGTGCTGACATATTGGTCATTCTTAAGAGTTAGACCTATTCCTAATGATAGGACTATGTACCACTCACTGTCCCATTGTAGGACATTATACCACTTGGTTTTATCAATGGATTTCCATCTTTTGCTGATATCATGCTTTGGCCAATAGTTTCACCATCTGATTGTGATATACCTTGATTTCTCAGGATTGATGGCTTATAGGGTTTTGGTTCACTGATGAATTGGATTAATTGACCATTTTGAGTGAATCTACATGATCATGTGTATTTTATAAATGATCTTGAAAATACTAAATACTATTAGAGAAGAGATGCGGTATGCCTATATGTACACAGGACAATATAGATGCTTCATGCAATGAATGTATCCTTTCACATGTTTGGAATTAGACATAATTTATATGATGACACTATTTGAATAGGTATATCTCATTTAGCTAATATATGATCAACTTATGAACTACTTATGTGTGTGTGTGTGCGCGCGCGCGTGCACATTTTTGCAAAGTTTTTGTCAATCTGGTTTATATTAGGGCTTCTTAGTGAGTGGTTGTGCTCACCCCCTACACCAACATTTTCAAGTGAAACTTTGGGTAGACTTAGTGCTAAAGAGAAGGAAAATGTGAAGGAGATGAGTACTTGATTAGAGATGTATAGTTTAAGTTACTTTTGTAGTTTTAGATAGGTTTTTACATTGTAGACAATATATCTAATGCATTTAATTTGGTTGATAGTATTTGGTATTGTAAACAGTAATGGTACTTTAAGTTATGTTGATGATAGTTGTCATTGTTGTGACCAATAGATCTTATGATATGCATCTCTAATCCCCTCTTATTGACCTTACTTATTTTAATTTTATATGAAGATTTAAGGAAGTAACTCTCAGGTTGAATAGTGGTGTTTGAAAAGTACGTTTGTACTATATGATTACAACTCTTCAAAAATAATAATAATAAATTTCATTGCTTCTATAAAGGATTTTCAAAAGATCAATTTTGAAAATCAGGATGTTACATAAAAAAGTGTTCTGGTAAGTATCAGCTCAATGTTGAAGTCTATCTCCCTTTTAGGTGACAATCTTAATATAACCACCTCTTCCAACTTAGGTCTTTAAACATCTAACAACTTCTACCTTAGCCAAAAAGTCTTAATATTATCTAGCAATGTGTCTTGATGCCTGCATTACAAAAATGACAAATGTTCTCGAATAATCTCATCTCCCTTAAAAGGAGATAACTACATCTCCTGAAACATCAAAGGTAACCCTCTACTTATAGCAATCTATGGTCATCCAATGTAATTCCAACCAATCCATCCCTAGTAGGACATCAAAATCTATGATCTTCAAGAGGATCAATTGGCATCCATTCGTCTCTCTTCAACCATAAATAGAACATCTTGAAGGCATCTTTATGTGCATATTGATAATAGAGTCAAGACGTCTAAATGGAATCTTAAGTTTTGAACTAGACTATCCACACATAATGTAAATGCTTGTGATAAAAAAAAAATATCTAGAAACTTTGTCAAATAATACTCTATTAGGTCTATCATAAATTAGAATACTTTCCACCACTATGTTTGACATCTATGCTTGGCCTAATACAATGGCAAGTACTCGTCTTTAGCTCTTGGGAATTGGGTCTTTCTGTGCCTCTAATTATGGTCTTCCGACTAATGATCATACAATTCCATGAAAATAAAAAGCCCCAAGGCTAATTGAACCTTCAATTGGACCCATTCATTTATAACTCATGTCATTGTATGAGCTAGACTCTAATCTTTCAATGAATTGTCTAAATTCATGATATAGAGTCAAGTAAATACCATATATTAGATACTTCCATCTAGAATAGTATAAGAGTCTTTTAATAACAACATTTTCCTAATCCTCATAATACTAAAATGGAATCACTTGAACTTGTTCACTAAATTGTTTATATTCTTGCTATAGTTCTCTTATCTACCTAGCTAATTGTAAAGATTTTCCTAATATCGCTAGAGCATAATTTTTTTTATTACTTGACTATTGATGACCTCCCATTATATTTGACTGTGGTGACATAAACCTGAGCTCTGATACCAAACTGTTACACCCTGAGTTTTTAAAACTCAATTTCTAAAAACATAAATACATTTTAAGAGATTGGACATTTTTATTTGAAAATTTCTATTTTCAAGACCATGGTTCTTTTCAAAAAAATTGCTTCCAGAAGACCTAATGGTCAAACACAAGTACAAAAATCATGACTCATGTCTAAGTCCTTTACACAACATTTAATTTAAAAAAACATTCCAAGCATTATCATCCACAACACTAATAATGAAATAAGGATCTATCATGATTAATGTTTAGCACATAATTCTTTATTACATGAATAGTCCAAAACAAAGATAACTAACAGAAATAGTTATTCTTACTACTGGTGTCTCACTTTTGTAACTATTCTCAATCTCTACCTTTTGGAGTCTCCTAATCTATGACTTTTGCCTTTCCATGCAAATCCACAAGGTTTATGGTTTTTTCAATATACAAAGATACCTAATAGATAAAACCAAAACTATAACTTTGAAAACTACAATATATAGCAAAAGTGCACTCAAATGAGTTTGAAATTAAGTTTATATGCAATAAAATATCATGACTAAACTCTTATTAGTTGCTCATGCATTGCATTATAGAACATGCATACTGCACACACACATACATTTATCTCTATATCCATAGAGAAACAAGTATAATAACTTGATAACTCAAGTAATATGATAACACATTAAAACCATGAAAATATGGAATCAAAATAATTATCCAAGCACACACTAGTGCTATAGTTTCACTAAACTTTCATTGGCATGTCTGCCAATACTATCTTGAGTACTCATTTAGGTTCATTTATCTAGCCTTAGTCATGCTTTCCTAGAGCACAAGATATGAAAATCTCATGGGCTCAGCTATTCTCGTATCCTCTTTGCTATAACGTGTGCCCTTCAGAGATGCACATCTCAAAAGGAACCTATGATTACGTCTAGTGATTGTACCTTCCACAATAGTTGAGAAAATGGTGCCACTCTTTGGGTATGGATACCCTACCACCTCTACTTGTTTGATATCATGTGGCCAACCTATCACAAATCGCCTAGCATAGCTCTCATTAGGCTTATTAGACTCTATCACATATATAGAAAAAATAATTGGGCATCACTATACCCTCATACATTTTGTAAAGCCTTCTGCAAAAATCCATTCATGCACTTATCAAATCATATAATGACGACAACTCTACTAAATGATTACACAAGTGCATACTCACAACTCACTCTTGAGCTGAAATAAGTGATAATGTCTCTTTTAGAAATAGCCTATAAAACATAATATCATGACAAAACTTAGGTAAAAAATTAATCATTGATTAGTTTTGAACAACATGGTTCTTAAATCACATTCAAAACAGAAATCCTCTAGCATATTTTTGTGATAAAACCAAACATGATGTATGTTCAAATCATATTCTAAACTACAAAAAATTTCTAGTTGGAAACATGCTCAAAATCAGCCCAACATATATCTTTAAAAGGCCAATGATTAACTTTTCATGACTCAACTTTAGAGTGTTGTTGTTTTGGCTTTTGTTTTCAAGCCAAAACAGTAACTAACATGTTAGGAGTTTTCATTAAAAAATAGTTCAAAATTAAGTATTGAAGTTTTCCAAAAAAGTCATGTTTTAAATCATTATTTTCTGATGCAAAAGAACTTTATGAAAATTTCAAATTTATGGGATTTTAATTAAGCCAAAGCAAAGAAAAAGAACTATATTTCACATGTAAAAACATTAATATAAAAGACCAAATTGAAATCTCATCCAAAAAAGTCAAAACAATCAATCTAAAATAGAGGTTTAAAATCCAAGTTTCATGCATAATCTTCTTTCTCATAAGAACTTATTTTTGAGTTCTCCTTTTCATTAGGACTTTCCATTAATCATATGCTTAAATCATGGTCACTAAGATGGAAGTCAATTGACTTTAGAAAATAGCACATACATATCATTTGAAAAACTTGTCCAAAACAGTGCACAAACACACTACTATTTAAGCTGAAAACTTAATCAATAAGACCCATGAAATTCTATTGTTTACCAACCAAATTTTCATGCTAATTAAAACTGAATTCAGTCATTCAAACATTCTTCAATTTTCCAATAACATTCATGAGAAATGTGGAAAAAATAATAACCAAATTAGTGCTATTCACAGGCTATAAATACTAATCGATAACATTGAGCATGTATATGCATTTGAAAATCACCTTCAAAACTCCAACATTTAGATCATGACATATAGTGTTTTTATCAATGCTTAGCGACCACCTAAAAGTGACTAACTTAAGAATGAACAGCATAATAAAAACATCTTTAAAATACCACAATATCACCCCAAAACAGTGTCATAGACATTGAAACTATCGATGAGAATATGTTAGGAAAACACATTCCTAAAGTTAATCTAAACCTTACTATCACACACATAATCATTCTTCATACTTTCAACCATGAAAAAAATAAGAAAAGTGCATACTTTTCCTTTGAAAAACTCGTGCATAAGTTCTTGGTAAATCTTATAATTTTAGATGACCTACTTGTGGTCAATTGCTTGCAATTGAACGGTTTTTCTCCTTAGGGTTTTTCCTTTGCTCCATGTTTTCCCTTCTAGTTTTGGGCTGCTAAGAGTATCTAGCTTCTCCTCTCCCTCTCTCTCTCTCTCTCTCTCTCTTCTCCAAGACATCTTGCTTTGAAACTAGTCTATGTATTGAACGCCTTTTCCTTTATCTATGGTTCTCCCATTAATTCTTTTCTCCTTAAGGTATTCTACTCCATGTAAGATGTTTATTATAGTAATGCGATTTAATTAAATTCCCATTAGAATATTTGAAAAAGAAATTTAGACTTCATTTATGTTGTAAATAGTTGTAAAAATTAAAGGTATTATACATTGGGCTTAGAATTTGCAAATTATGAGTTGAGTAGTAGAGTGTGGCAACTTAAGAACACCAATTAAGATTTTCGGCAAGAGTTGGACTTCTTTGGACGCTATTTTTCTTATGCATGGAGAGATGGGTTTCTAATCTAAGACGTTCATCATGCTCGAGGTACCAAAGATACTTTATCTTCAATAAATCAATGCATTTGGATGGTCAAGTTTGTTTCTGATATTAGTCATAGGCACCGGATTAGAGAGTCTCAACAAATCAAGTCTGTTTCTGATCATTTGGTCATGAGAAAGAACAAGTTGACCAGGATAAGCTATCCACATCACCAAATAAAATCAGTCATCTTATTTTGAAAATAAAAATCTTTCCTGGGACGATTCATTGTTTCCGCTCCAGCACTGTTAGGTCAGTAGCCTATTAGCTCATCGCTAAAGAACTTGGCCCAATAGCCCGACCAGACTTATAGAAAGCAATTAGGTCATCACATTGCCAACACAGAATCAAAATTCTTCTATGACAGACTCTTTGGAACCATTTACCAGCCAAGAATAACCTTCACTGCTCAACGAAACGGTGAAAACATGCAGCCTCTACCATGAGGAAATAGATACGTAGGAACATTTGCTCTTTGCATTTAAAAGTTTCTGTGACAATAGAAGGAAGCTTTTGATATGTTTGAGAAACAGCCAAAGTGCACTCATCAATAGTGGAAGCCTTCAACGAGTGGTTTATCGTCGGAAAATTCAACTACTGGATTAATGTAATCTGATCTATTGCCAACGTCTATTTATTAGACGAAATGTAGACAGAAAGGATTTCATCCACCATAACAAACAAGTAATCTTAAACCATTTGATCAGTCACTGGATAACGAAAACTTCAGGAGTCGCTAGCCTTTGAACAGAGCACAATTCGGCTGGACCGGAGCATACCTGCATTCTTGACAAGTGGAACCAATCATTTATCTCTACTCCCAACAAAACACAAATGAAAGTAGAATGGATGCCTCCCATAGATGGATTTATTCAAGTATCCTCTAACGTTGCCTCAAAATCCAATTTGGGACAAGCAGTTGCTGGGGCTCTTATCTGGAATCACTCGGGACTAAAAGAGGTCATTGCTAAGAGCTGCTAGCTTCTGGGAATGAAAGTCATGCAATGAAGCTGAATGGGAATGGTTATTCTTAGGTTTTAAACTTGCTGATGATCACAACTTCTCTCATGTACAGGTATGCTAAGACCCCAAGGTGGTAATCATTAATCAACGCATGCTCTAACATGTCACAGGAAAAGGAAAAAAGCCAATCACGGGACTCATCGTACAAAGAAAATGTATGGCTAGCCGGGAGTTTCAGTCTATCCGATTTTTGCATTTCTTTAGGAGCCCAATGAGGCTGCGGATAGTTTAGCCAACTGGGCAGAGAAAATCAGTTGCCTAATGTATGGTCAGGATCTTCCGGAGTTTATTAGAAATACTTTGTTATATGATGCACTAGGTATTGAGGAGATCTACAATATCTAATGTATTATCGAACGAGTCTTCCGTTTGTACTCTCCGTTCTGTTTAATTTGATAATTCTGCGCCATTTGCCAAAAATGAACAAGAGTACCCACCACCCATTGAACATCTGTTTTGCAAAAGTTTTGTACATACAATAATTGTACGTGTAGGCTCTTGGGTATGTTCTTGTCCGGCTGATATTGGGATAATTGAGATAGTCAGATCTTTCCATAAGTTTGTCCCATGTGCAATGAAGATGAAAGTCGCAGGGACCAGTAACTCTTACGTTCTAGCAGATCTACTCCACTTGGCACGTACTGTAGTTTTCTCAAGGAAAGGTACTTCTTTAAGGCAGATGCAACGGAGATAGCATAAATAAAGAGGCGGAAGGCTGGGATAAACTAGTGGGGCCTCCTGTGCCATTGATCCATACCTTACATCTAACTCTCCAAAATTTATCTAAATCGATGCGAAAGCCATGTAAAGAAAATGTCGAGTAGCAGTTTGCTTCATTGAATATGCATTTTTCTTTTATATATAAGAGACTAGATCTACTCTCTTATTCAGCATCTGAGTTAAACTTTTCTCCCTAAGCTAACTTGAGTGTTGGGCTATTGGGAACCTAAAATCCATGTCTGGCAGCATAAAAGCACAATTTCTTAGGTGCTAGAGGCTCATTTTGCATGGCTTTTGCTAGCAGATATCCAAGGTAAAAGGAGTCAGGTGGATCAATAGAATGATAGTGCCTATTATGTAGAAGTGAAGGAATTGCACACTCTAAGGGTCTCGACTCGCTCTATATTAGCATTCTTCAATAAATAATTGTAGAAGGCATGAGGTATTTAAAATATTAAATAATAATAAATGGATTTTCTAGCATATTCAAGCTATTTTAAAAAAGAAAAATTGACTTAAACCCACGCAAATAAAAAAGAATGACTTAGATCTACAAAATATAATTACCATCGGTAAAAGAGAATAAGATAATAGCTTATATCAAACATAATTACCATGAGTAAAGTGCACCGCTAGTCCTACCGCACTACTCTTACTCTATATATTTATCAATTTCAAGAAACTGCAAAAGTAGTAGCATTAGTTTTTCTGGTCTGTGAACAAGTCATTCGTTTCCTCTGCAAGTTTCACATACTTCTTCCTCTCTGTCTCCCTCTGACACTGTTCTCCTTCTTCTTGCCTCGTTTTCTCAGATCCTTTTCTATTAAGTTGAAATTCGTGAATTGAACTCTTGTCCAACTAAATTCTGTTGGAATTAGCCAGAAATAGACAGATTTGCCGGAAAAGGCAAACAAAGTGGAAATTGTTCTCTCTCCCTGAATCTGGAAGAACTGTACCAAGTATGGCATAAAGACCGATCAAAGCTGCTGAAGATGAGAATCTGGAAGAAATATTGTATTTACTTTAGCTTGTTTCTGGCGTTTTTGAACATTTCGCTTTACTAAGTTGTTAGGAGATCTGATCAGATCAGTGACAGAGGAATACAGCGGAGAAGCACAGGAGGACGATCATGCAGAGATTTCTGAGTTATTTATGGCAAGGATCTAGCATTCATCGGCATGTTTCGAGCACGATCTGGCGGCCATTAAAGAAAGCATCTTCTGCTCCTGCAAGGACTACGCTGCTTTTCTTTGCCGTCCTTTTAATGGGCGCCTTTATTACCGCTCGATGGATCGACACTGTAAGTTTCCTGATATCCTAACCCTAGTCTCTAGTTAAAAGAAAACTTTTTCCGACTTTCCGCGTTAATTCCAGAAATTGAAGTACTGATTTTCCGACATCGCTCCCCAAAATCCGTAAAAACTGAGCTGTTCTCTTCGCACCGTGGTTTCCTATTATTCTTTTCTAAGAGTATTATTCTCTAGAAAATTCGGGCTTAGGAATTATAATTGATAGGATTTTCCCTAACATGCGCTGCCCCGTGAGGCGCGCTTGTACAGACGCTGGCATCGTTGATTGTGCATGGCATCAACCAATTAGGTCAATTGCCTGTTTTCAAACGGCAGGCTGTTGTCCTTGCCACGTCGCTATTTGGTTAACTTTGGTGGTAAGACAAGGGCCGCAGCTGGCGGATAGTACACTCCAAAAGTAAGTGTGGGCCCAGATGTTCCTGAACGCGATCAACAATCTTGAACCAGCTCCTGCTCTTCGGAGTAATGGACGGTCGGAATTAACAGTAGATGCTGAGATGGACAGTTATATGTTGTTACATAAGATCAAACATTCTGTTTGAAGAGCGACATGATGAGGCCCATATTGGATGGTTAAGATTTTTTGATCGGCATATGTAGCCGATTATCAGAGATTGAAGTTAGATCCACGACGACGAGTTTGATCGATTAAACAAAGATGAGCCTAGTAATACCATGCAGGTGGGACTCACTTGAAACAATCCCAAGCATAGGTTGGCCATTGCAATAATGGATGATTTTTATTTTTTTATTTTGGTGTAAGAATAATGAATGAGCTCGCTTTTGCATCGAGGCGTTGGTGCGGGGGGTTGTGATCATCAATATTCTCGTGTGTCTAATATGATTGCATCGGCGAGGGTTGCTGCCTCTCCAAGAGATATAGAATTACCTAACCTTTTCAATCAAGCGCCCTGCGGATACGTTGAGAATAGTTGGGTGAAGGCATGAATTTACCCTCCCTAAGAGTACATGTGGGCTTCATTTCATTTAGAGTCACGCGCTAGGCGTTAATTGTAGCTCGTTCTGAATGATTTTCAAGATAGTACTATCTCTCTCAGGAAAAAAGAAAAAAGAAAGAAGAACAAAAGAAGAAAAAAAGAAAAAAAGTTTTACACTAGTATCAACATAAAGTGTCCATTCCCCTAAATTTGCTCCTCTCACGTGACTAGTATTTTGTGTGTGAAAGTAAATACGAATTTTTAGACTGACAAGACTAGCCTTAAGAATCAGAAGAAGCTCTCGTCTTTATCTATCAATTCATCTCCTTGAATGTAATTATATACTCTTGATTTGTATGTACTATTGAAGTTATGCAAGTGCATGACCGTGGAAAACAAAGATTACCATCTAATTTGAGAAATTTTGGTTGCAGTCGACCATAACCAACGAGAGCACCAAATCCTCCGTGTCACCCTCCAACAAAGCAATTCACAAACACTCCCACAAAACACCCAAGAAAACACCAAGAAAACCGGAACTGATACCCTTCACCTGCCCCACAGGAAATCAGACCCTAACCTGCCCCAAAGCAAATCTCCCACCAAATCCCGAGACCGCAGATGACCGTTCATCATCCCTTTGCCCAGAATACTTCCGTTGGATTCACGAAGATTTACGGCCATGGAAAGCTACAGGGATCTCGAGGGAGATGGTGGAGAGGGCGAAAAGGACTGCCAATTTCCGGCTTGTTATCCTGAAGGGGAGGGTGTACGTGGAGAGGTACCAGAGGGCGTTTCAAACGAGAGACGTTTTTACGTTGTGGGGGATTTTGCAGCTACTCCGGCGGTATCCGGGGCAGTTGCCCGACCTTGATCTGATGTTTGACTGTGTAGACTGGCCAGTGGTGAAGGCGCAGGATTACAGACGAATGAATGGGACGAGCCCACCACCGTTGTTCCGTTACTGCGGAGATGACGAGACCCTGGACATCGTCTTCCCCGACTGGTCCTTCTGGGGTTGGTAAAATTCTCTTGCCTTAATATTTTCTTATAAATATAGTCGGACAACTAAGCGGAGCACTTCTCTTATCAAAGAAGAAGTACACTCGGTCCCTATCAATAAACTTGCACACCTTCAAGCATCAGCACAACAGCTGACCCAGGGTGTCTTTGCTCCTATGCTAAACGGATATTTCATCTGTATGGCATAACTCGCCACATCTTCTTAAACTCTAAACCGGCTTTAGGGGTTGTGCATCTAGGAATGTCCGATCAAGATAAATCAATATTTTCTGGGATGTGATTCACTTTGTCTGCTAAATTAACCAATTGGATCTTGCCACATCATGTGAGGGCCACAATGTGACCCCTTTAAACACCAAGTGCACTTGTCCCTAATTTTCTTCTTATAGCCATTTTGTTTTCCTTCCTATTTAAACGGGTCTACCGCTTCATCTTGTCGACATTTCTCTTACCAATTAATTACCTCTACTTCTCTTACCAATTAATTACTTCTACTCGATTCCTATGTGAACAAGAATATGGCCAGTGAATCCTAGAGGTGGATACAAGGTACAAGAATGATTTTACACCACCTACTTTTAGTCGATCCAACCGTTCATCTAAACCTTCGGAATTTAGATGTCCAGTCATCCAAAAATTCTTAGCAAATGTGATTTGGATCACAGGAAAGTAAGTGTTAGAAACTTTGTATAAACAGCAATCCACATTTAATGACCCAAACATCAACCCATCATCATTGTGGTTTTGGTCTACGAGACACCAAAATATGAAATAACAGATGATCGGGGATGAACCTAACGTGCAATGTAAAAATCGGGTGCCGCAGCCCGCAGCATGTGCTCTATCTGGCCTCTTTACCTGATTTATCATATTTTGGGTATCTCGTAGCTTAACAGAGTGTATTTAGCCGTTGAATGTGCACTGTTGCTTTTAGAAAGTTACTAACGGTCGGTTTCTGGTAGTGGAAAATACATTTTTTTCGGATGCCAGCATCATTGAACCGATTTTTGGGTGGGTGACTAATCCAGGGTCAGAGAAATCATATGAAGGGCCGGTTCAAGCTCTTACTGAAAACAGTGGGGTGGTATATGGTAACTGCCTTGCACCGTATGGTATTATTCCCCTGTTGGGGAGTTTTCGTTAGGTTTCTGCCCCTGGAAACCCGAGTAGCTCTAGTTCATGTGAGGTCCATGCAAGTTTATAGGCGATCGCTATGTTTCATTTGCTGGGAATCTTCTTTAGAGGCAGAATGTTTTACACTTTGCAGCACAAAAATCTTTTCCACTACATAATCCTAGACCCAGTCACTTGGTATTCTAATTGGTAATAAGTTACGATCAATGTTTGCCCGAAGGAAGTTTGGTGAGTTCTCTTTTCTTGCCAATGAAAGTCCACCATGCAGAAAAAGTGAAGAATGCCAAATTCTATGACAAGTAGGGCCGCACCAAGTTACACTAGAAATCTCAGTCAAGTCGGAAGCAGTTTCGAGACCCCAGTATTTGGAGCCACAAGGAGTTAGATATTCTCCTTTTATCACGTCATGGAGGTTTTTAAATTATTAAAAGTGTAACCAAACTACCCATCTTAAATCTGCACCCAATACCCTGCCCCTGCTTCGTGTGTTCCTCCATACCGCAATAAGATGGCTAGTTAGGCCTAGTATTTCTCAAGAATAAGAAACTTCATAACTATCCATCCTAAGTTGTTGATTGGACCTCTATGCAGCGAAATTTCTAGCTCATGACTTTATAGCATCATAACACCACTCACGTCTTCAGGCCTGAAATTAACATAAAACCATGGGAGTCTCTGTTGAAGGATTTGAAAGAAGGCAATGAGAGGATCAAATGGTTGGACAGGGAACCAAATGCTTATTGGAAAGGGAACCCAACTGTAGCTGTTACCAGGATGGACCTTCTCAAGTGCAATGTCTCTGAGACACAAGACTGGAAAGCTCGGATATATGCACAGGTATTGTGTTTGCCATTTGCTTTTGTTGTTGAACTCCAATTTTGTTCTAGTGATCAGTGGCCATACATGACAAAATTGTTGCTTGTTAAATGCAATGAAGGAAAATTTGCATTCTGTTATGACATTCACTGGAGAATTAACAAAAAAATTTAATTCATGTCTACTTACTAGCAAAATAATTTGTAGGACTGGCTAAGTGAAGTTCGACAAGGATTTAAAAAGTCTGATTTGGCAAGTCAATGCAATTACAGGCAAGTATGACTTGTTTCTCAGGTTAATTTTATTTTTTTCTATTGTATCTAATATGTCAATTTGTTCTGCAAATTTAATGCAGA
The DNA here is from genome assembly GCA_035236585.1 of Warburgia ugandensis. Classification (NCBI taxonomy): domain Eukaryota; kingdom Viridiplantae; phylum Streptophyta; class Magnoliopsida; order Canellales; family Canellaceae; genus Warburgia; species Warburgia ugandensis. The sequence continues at coordinate 30,970,421 of CP141135.1, forward strand.
TATAAGATCTACATTGAAGGGTCTGCCTGGTCTGTAAGTGAGAAATACATCCTGGCCTGCAATTCTCTTGCTTTGGTAGTGAAGCCTCGGTACTATGACTTCTTCACAAGAAGTTTAATGCCTGTGCACCACTACTGGCCGATAAGGGACAATGACAAGTGCAGATCTATCAAGTTTGCAGTTGAATGGGGCAACACCCACAAACAAAAGGTAAGTCTCCTTGGGTTATTTTCTGAGCAGGAAGGTTAACCAGAACGAGCTTACGTTACAGATTGTCAGAAAAGTATATGCAGTAGATCATCTAGTGGAATCATATGGAATACCAAAAGTTCATATTACTGGGCAAGATTAGTTGTGATTGGTGAACTTAAGAGTATGGCGCATGGAAGGTTCTAGTTGAACAGAAAAAAAAAAAAATTTAATTTAAAATTTTAAAAAATTAAAAAATTAAAAAATAAGAAGAAGAAGAGAAGATCACCAATCCACATTCAAGTAGTGGCCCTCTAGCCTAGGAGCAGCACCTCTCCTGTGGTAGATCACTGCTTCAATGTTGCTTGGGGCTGCCTCTGTCTAACTTTCAATGAAAAAACTTCCTTTAGTCTAATGGTTACAGTTGTGTGATGCTGTAGCTGATTGATTGTTATGGTATGGCATGTTGAGACACATTAAATGAAAGGTTTAGTTAAATATGCCACTTTTAAGATCAACCATCTGGTTAGAACCATTTGGTATCTAAAAGCTACAAGGCCACAGAAGCAATGGGTTAATTTATTATGCAATATGAAAGTATTGCGTAGCAGCAGGTCAATAAATAGAAAAGGAAAATGGAATACATTTAATATTTTGCTCACTTCTCTATCTTTTCCCCAACAATCAGAAGACTAGACTGAGAACAATCTATATTAGTAGAATGTTCAGTTTATGATTAAGAATTTGCCAGTAAATATATCAGATGCTTTGGTTGAACTTTTCGGTGATAATTCATTGTCCGTAGAATTTTGTTCTCACGTTTGTGACTCTTAGTCTGAATGTCGATGAATCTACCAGGCACAATCCATTGGAAAGGCGGCGAGCAGCTTCATCCAAGAGGAAGTGAAGATGGACTATGTGTATGATTACATGTTTAACCTGCTAAATGAATATGCTAAGCTCTTGACTTACAAGCCTACAAAACCTCAAAAAGCCATCGAACTTTGTTCAGAAACCATGGCTTGCCATGCGAAAGGATTGTCGAAGAACTACATGATGGAATCCTTGGTCAAGGCTTCTTCAGATTCAAGCCCATGCACCTTGCCTCCACCCTTTAATCCACCAACTCTTCAAGCATTCCTTAAAAGGAGAGCAAATTCCATTAAACAAGTGGAAATCTGGCAAAGTGAGGCTTGGGAGAACCAAAACAAGGTGTAGAGCTTCACTTACATATGTTTTCCTACTCATATATCGGAAAAGAACGACTTAAAGATATGATTCGTAGTCAAAATGATTCATTTTATGTTAAGATGGAGAGGATAAATCGTTGGTGATATATAATACTTTAATTTAATAAGAGATTAGCTATTGTAAAGGTTTATACTAATAACTTTTTCTCCTGTAATTAGTTAGACTAATAAAACATGATTTGGTTATATGGGTATTATGTTTATTCTTTTCCTTCACTGGAAACATTCAATTCTACTGCGGTTCCAATGATTTGTATGTTCTGTAAGCTTGCCATTACCCGTCTATTTATTCTATATTCCGTATGAAATATAGCACTTGCAATTCCAAGGGCTCCATGAAAGCATTTCATGACTAACGGGATTTATATATTGGATTTATGTGTCTCTCAAAGCTGAAGTTTGCTTTGATGTAATTTTAGTTTTTTTTTTTTTCTGTTTCTTATTAACTAGACAACTCCAATATGGTGGTTGCTTACCAACATCCAAGGCAATACAAAGGATACTTAAAGCTATAAGTTGGGCCAGCTTCGTTGTGATCCAATCATTCATGTATCCATCCCAATAAAAGAACCCACAAGGCAGGAGTAAAGAGCTGGATGAAAGCAGACAACGAAGAAAACAAACAAGGAAAAGAGAAAGCGTTCACGGTTCAGTTATAGATATTTCCAAGGTAACTAGCGAGCTGCACCCCCAAGAAATCGTGAATTGAATTTGCATTGTAATTTTTCACTTATGACAGAAAAAATAAAAGTAGAGCCATAAATAATGCCTCTACAGCCACATAAGGGGCTGACCACATTATTCAGTTTTTGGTATTTCCGAGTATACAAGTTTTTTATTTTTTACCGATCTTATCAAACTTTTAAGCATAAAAAATTGATACCAGCATTGTTGTATGGCTCCTCTTTGGAGCCTCCAGCCGCGTCTTTGCTTCTGCATCTTAACAATAGTTTGAGGAGCCCGCCCAAGGTCTGTAATGACAGATGTATGTTGCCCAATAGTAGCCATTGGATTCTATGAGCAATACTGATTGAAACAATAGCTATGGTTGTCTATCCGACCTCTCGGTTGACTGATAAAATGAAACGAAAATGAAGGGCCTCATTTGTCTCCCTCCCGCTGTTCCTTTCGCATTTGCCAGCCATGGAATCCAAAAAAAAAAAAAAATGGCCAGCAATCATGACTTTAAATTCCAGAAACAATCCATACCCATTTGATTTCTAATAGATCTAATCTACCTCATTATATCACCTCTAATCCCAACTTCCTCTGCGAACTAACACGTCTCCCTAATATCCCCAAATCAATCGCTCCATGCCATCTCGTTTGGTACTAACCCAAATCAATCATTCCACCAACTTCCTAGAATTTGATAGAGGTGAACATGACAGAAAAGGAATGGAAAATGCTATATCGACTGATTTTGGGATCCCACTCAATTAGGCCCTAATTTTAATCATCTGATACGTTCATCATATTTGGCAGCCCGAATTAGGTTCTTTACAAAATTTCATGCACATTGGATGCTTATAGCTACAATTTTTATCATTTGAAAATTTCTATTCTTACGATTTAAAATACAAAACAATAGTGAAAATCATTCAACGGTCATGAATTTCAATGTCCAGCTAAATGCATTTTAAACAAGATGAATATGCCAGATCATCTAAATATGGAGTCTAGCTAGGTGGTTCCCACATACAGTGGCATAGCATGCTATGTGGGGTCCACGTACAGTTGGATGGCATTTCTTAAAAGGGCACTGAGTTGAAAATTTAGCTCTCTATGAAGGGTAATTTGGTCATTTTCTTTGTTTACCATTTTGCTTTGTGCGGTTTCATCTTTATTTCACCGCGTGACTGGGTATCCCAAGAAGAACATAGCCATTGCTGCAATCAACGGCTCCTATTGGCTGATAGATATCCCTGGCGACAAACCTTAGGCAGCCTGTATTTTTAAGAGCTCGACTACTAAGCAACGCACTTACATAGATAAGTAGAAATACACTTTCTGAGTCCACATGTGTGGATCTATACAAATAAACATGTACACCTCCAAAGATGTGTAAGTGTGGTGCAATGTCGCAAGAGTAGACCTCAATTGTGAAGGTTACTAAGTTTGAGGTTAACATGTCTAACATTTCTCAAAAGGAAAATAATCTTGCACACTTTCAATAGCTAACTTTAGTGATTTTGATCAAATGAATAATCCATAAGGCCACTATAATTCACCAATTTCTCAAAAAATCCTAAACATGGCTCTTAAAATGAAAGATTAGTAACATCCAATCAAGATTTGTTGTGTAAGTCCCAAAAGATGTACAAGCAAGTACAGTTCTCCTTTCATGCAAAATAGAAATCATACATATCAAACATCAGACCAGCCCCAAAAACTCAAGCAAAATGAGAGACATTGTGACGACCCGGGTTTTCAAATGAAATTTTAAATACAAACTAATTTCTAATGCAGGATCGATCCAATTTGAAATAATTTTTGTCAAATAGTGCAATAAAGTGGAAAATCTTTTCTTTCAAATTCACTTTGAAACACCCTGAGTGTCATTTTTTCCTTCTATAAAAACAAGGATTCTCAGTGAAACGAGCGCTCATTTCTACCAAAAATCCGGCAGAGTTTCCTATGTTTTTCGGACATATGACATTTAACGCATGTCATTGCGAAGTACCTGATAAACATTGTTGATGATTTTAAAATATAAATGGAGACTCTGTCTCTTTTTCATACATCTAACAAGACAAAAACATTGTACCTCAAAACAACACACCCAGAACCTCCACAGCACAACTCAGTCACATTATTCTTCCAAATTCACATAATTACATACAATGCAATCTCTTTCTCATTTCTAATATAACAACTTCAACTCAAAGACCAATTTTTATACCTGTCCTCTTCCCAAGCTTCTATTGGCGTGCTCATGTCAGTAAGCAACTCCTATTCCTTGAGTGTCTTTTGTTCTGCGATACTGTCAACATACCAAACCTGCTACTATTCTCTGTATCTGAGGCATTGCAAACCACAGCAATGCCTCAGCAAGCAATCACTTGTGTAGGTGGAGTAAGATGCAATAGTTTATATATAACGAAAATCATGATAATTATATATAGATCAATTTAGCAATGCTGAATCATGCAAACAACAATTCAATTATCATTTAACTTGAAATCATTTAACATTATCAAAATCACAAATCCACGCCAAGATGGAAAGAATACCAATGCATTAGTACAAAACACATTTGAAATGCAAATTATGTAGTCACATGTCAAACTTACAACTCATTTATATTTTCTTGATACCAGTCTTCGCTCTTACGAGCCATTTCACATATCAATACCAACGCGTTGTTGTGTGCATCAAGTACACAGCAAACAATATTATCCTCTTTGGCGCAGTGAGTCGGCGCAGTGGGTTAAACCCAAAGACACACCAAACTCAAAGACACACCTCAAGGCTTTACTCCTAAGAGACCGGTAGCTCATCCAGCCCGAAGGCCCGCCCACATCATAACGACCTCTCAGAACGCGTCAAACTCTCCAAACAATGGGGCTACATCCTAGGGACCGGTAGCTCGTCCAGCCAGAAACCGATAGCTCGTCCAGCCCGAAGGCCCACCCACATCATAACGACCCCTCTCGCTCATATGAGCCACTTCACAATTTTCTGGTATCAGTCTTACATTTTCTCACACTTGGTTTACAATAATGCATAACTTATGCATAACCTGTTTATTCATGATTCAATTTTAGCATGCACATTCATCTTATCTTTCATATAAACATAAAAGATTCATTTAAATACTTGAAATTCATACAAACGTGCATATATGGAGAAAATCATAGCAATCTTAATTCTACCTACCTCAATTGGAGATCTTCTAATTCACTGGCGCGAGTAGTTCATTCACTTCGTGTACGCGCTCCTTATCAGTCACCTCTGTAACAATACAAACACATGTTCAGTTATACAATTCTAGGACTTCTCCTAGCTTCCCTAACACTATTTGGCATAAGGCAAAGTGACAGTGTTCATTACTGTGCAAAAGGAGTTTCATTAGCTATTAGTTGATAGCTAATTTAATGACAAACAGTTACTGGATTTCCAATCCATGCCATTAGCCCTGGATTGGCTATCCATTACTCTTCTTAAGCGACTGTAAGTCACTTTCACTATTCAGTGATCTGAACTCATGATTCATATCTAGATCAACTCTTGGGTTAGAGCTGGATGTTATTTTCCATACTTTATATCATATCTAAGCTAATTCAGGGTTCAGGAATCCATCTGTGACTTCAAATCATTCATCTAACATCATAAGGTGTTTGAATAGTGATAGATCGGACGGCCTAGATTATCCAATTTGTTTCACTTCCAATTCACATCATTTTAATCATTTTATCATTTTTTATGATGAAGAACTCATCTGTGGTGTCTGATTGACGATCAGACATCACGAAGTTACTATGTGAATAGTACCTGATCAGACGGCTAAGATTGTCCGATCGGTTTTCAGCCTAGATCTAATGTTTTTTTGTGTGATCCAAGCTACATCATGCCCTAAAATACTTATCCCTAAGCTTTGATTTGTAAATGGGCGGTTGGATTACCCACAAGACCTAGATCTAGCATCAATGGTGCGGATTTAGCTAAAATCTCAAAATCAAGAATAGGGTTTTGTAGATCTTACCTTCTAGATGCATTTCCATGCATTTTCCACCATTGGATGGGCTAGATTGGTTCAGATCAGTCGCAAAGCCTCTAATCTTCACCGTGCGACGTTCCCCTCTTCAATCAACGGTCAAGATCACGTCGGATCCCCCAATAACCTTGGGGGTTTTGTTCGTCTCGTCGTGTTGGGCAACATGACCGGTCGGATCATCGATCCGAGCCGGCGTCGTCTCCGGCGACGGTCTGGAATCCGGCGATCCAAGAAAACCCTCGTTTTCCCTTCCACGCCTACATGCAGCTCTCTCTCTCTCTCTCTCTCTCTCTCTCTCTCTCTCTCTCTCTCTCTCTCTCTTCTTCCTCCTCTTCCTCTTCCCCTTTCTTCCCATCGGGTTTTTCGTCTTCATCATTTTTTTTTTTTCTTTTTCTGTTGCTTTCGAGAAGACAGACCCAACGTCTGTCGTGTTTGTTTAATGAGAGGGGGTGCCAGTATCAAATCTGGCCCCCCTTCTATTTAGGATTTTTTTTTTTTTTTTTTTTGTGCGATGTTACAGACATATTGTTCTTACTTCCATCAACCGATGGAGTTTTTCAAGTCTTTACCATACATCCCTATAAACCTAGACAATAAGAACTTGAGAGAAAGAATGTGTGTTGGTGACTTGGGGGAATAGGAGAAACAAGAAGCTCTAGCCTTCAAACCAGATCACCCAGCCCAAGCTAGAAATTCTAGAGAAAACATCCACTTTTAGGCTTCAAACAGAGCTTGTGATTTCTCTTCTTTTCTTTCAAAATACATAGGGAGCAATGGAGATAAATAGGAAAGATAGCCAAGTTAGTTTCTTTTCCTTATCTCTTAACTTTTGAATGGTTGTTCTATCTAGGGAATAGATCTTGGCCTTACATTTGGCTAACAAGTAGCTAAGCATAAACTTGGGAGATAATTACATGTTACTCCAGGTAATAACTAGTAATCCAAGTGATCCAGGGCCCGTCAATGTATAGTTCTTTAGAAACAACGATATGTTACAAATTCAACTTTCAGCGTTAACTTGACAATGGACTTTTGTCTTTTGCCACTCCACAAAATCATAACACTACTAAACATAAATACATAGCCAACTATGGATTTTCTCTCATACAAGTTTCATACATATTCAAAATCTATGACCCAAGAGAAACAAGATCATTTTCTTGAAAGATGAGCTTCATATCCTTTATGCCCACTAAGTAGTAAAATACTAACTTAACAACATTTCAATGTGGAACAACAATGTCATTATGAAATCTGCTCAAAAGATCCATGAAATAGCCCATATTAAATTTGGTACATGTCATGACATATGATTTCCAATGGCCTAGGCATTTGACTTGGACTTTGTACAAGTCTCTCCTCATCACTTGACGATGTCATGTTCTTACTCAATAGATTGGTGGATCAATACGTCTCTATGTAGCCACACCAAATCTTCAGAGCACATTATCAATATTTGATTCCTAAGACAAGCTAATTTTTGTAGCTTTCTAACGATAAGTTTTTAATTTTACATAAAAACCACCCAATTAGTTACCCCATGTGTTATAACTTTTAGGGGTAAATTAGGATTTTTAACCAAAATTCGTAGCACATGCATTTTTTGACCTAATGACTCAAAAAATTGATATTTTATAGGTACAAAGGCTAATCTGGGGTAAGTATATGAATAATCATATTTTTCTAAGATTTAATTAGAATTTTTTGACTTGTAGGAAGCAAGATGATGATTCAACAAGCAAGATTGATTGAGATGAAAATTGACAATTAAGATCAAAAGATAGAGTCAAAACCTCAAAGTTATTACTTCAACATTAGATCAAGAGTCTAGATCATCTTAAGATCACTTCAAGATGAAATGAAAGGAGCCAAAGGTAGCCAAAGTGGGCTCATGCACAAGCCATGCAAAGTTCACCACCTTTGCATGGGTTTTACCTAAGCCACTTAGCCATATTCAAGCCATGAATGAGAGGACAAGCTAAGGAGCCAAGCTAACCATAAAAGCCAAGGATTTGAGCCATCAAGCTAAGCCAAGAAATCCATCTAAGCAAGTCATAAATCCAAGCCAATGGAGCTCTTAAACTTAGCTACTAAACCACATTAGCTAAGCTACATGGAAGGCCACAATTGGAGGAGAATTCAAAGAATTATCCTTGGGATTTATGGGGATATTTTGAAGGGTAATTGGAAAAAATCCATTAGGATAAGGTAGCACATGAACCAATAGGAAGATATCTCTTCAATTTTAATATTTTTTCATGGCTGCCCATAACAGGTAGAAGAGCTACGCAGAAACGAGAAGGAGAGATCCAAAGTTTCAAGTTGGAGACTATGCCTTTTTGAGGGTTTCTCCAGCCAAAGGTGTGATGCAATTAGGGTAAAAGGAAAGCTGATCCCCAGGTTTGTGGGACCCTTTGAGATTTTAAAGAGTATCAGCAGAGTTGCTTATAGATTGGTCCTCCTTCCATTATTAATAGATGTGTATTGATGTGTTCCATGTTTCTATGCCAAGGAAATACATCACAGATCCTACTCATATCTTGAATCAGTTACTAGTTGATTTGCAGCTAGATTTGACATTTCAGGAGCAGCCAGTATAGATCATTAATAGGAAGGAGAAGCTATTACAAACCAAGACAATAACCCTAATTAAGGTTCTGTGACTGCATCATTCTTACAAGGAGGCCACATGGGAGGTCAAGCAAAATATGAGTAGCCTTTCTTCGAGTTGTTTTGACTATTTATACTTGTGTACAAATTTTTAGGGATGAAATTTTGTAAGGAGGGAAGATTATAATACATGTAATTACACTGTTATAATGAAAATATCCATATGTTCACAAAAATTGGGTAAATTTTTTAATTTTATTTTATTAAGCATATGTCTTAAGGTGACGCGAAAGAATAGATTGAACATGTTGAGAAATTAAGTTAGGATAAGCACTCAAATTTTATTTTTAGATTAACTGAGAAATTTTGAAACAAAATTTTCAAGGAAAAAGAGTAACTTAAAATTTTCATTAATTAACATTAAGCTAATTTTCAAAGGAAAAATATAATTTAAAATGTAAAATAATGTTAAAATTGGGAATTAGATAAGTCATTAGTAAGTGGAAGTTCTAGCCTAAGCCCCACCCAAATTAGGTAGAAAAACTCCAAATTAACCAGGAATGAAAAGTTCCACTTTAGTACTTGCTAGGGTATAATTGTAAACAATTACCTCAACTAGGGCATAATTGAGAAATGCTAGGCGACTAGGAGGTTTTTATTGAAAACCAGGAACTGAGGAACATTTAGATTAGAGGCTTGATGGGGGAGATCCAGCCGGCCACATGGGAAAACATCCCCATGGTAAGCTGTTTGGTCCCACGATGACGCCGGTCCTACCCCACCTTCAAAACTTTCCCAAGTATAAAATGAAATAAAATAGTAAGGGGTTGGAATTACAGCCTTGAGTAGAGAGGAGACGAAGTTGTAGAGAGAGTGGAGAAAGTTGTGACAAAGACGACTTGGGTGACAAGGAGGTGAGTGAGTGGTGGACTTGAAGATCTAAAGGAGAGTGAGAGAGAGACCTTGGAAGGGGCTAGGCGAGATTGAGAGAAGGAAGAACTTTTTTGAGGAGGAGTTTACGCAGGTGAACTCCCTACAACTCTAAGTAAAAAAAAAGCGAGATAAAGGAGTGAAGCTACATCTTGAAGAAGCCTGAATTCCAGGTAGGGGACTACCAATAGGAACCTGGACTAGCCAAGCTCAAAATCGTGTGATTTCCACTTTCAGAATTGCAGAACTTCAGTTTCCCTACAACTCAAAAGAGAGAGAGAGAGAGAGAGAGAGAGAGAGAGAGAGAGAGAGAGAGAGAGAGAGAGAGAGAGAGAGAAATAGGAGCCTGGACTAGCCAAGCACCAAATCGTGTGATTTCCACTTCCAGAATTGCAGAACTTCAGTTTCCTGTGGGATCAGTAGCTCGCGCAAATGTGATTTTTTTTCTTCTTCAATTTGGTGGCTAAATGCTATAAATTGTAAGATTTTTCCTTGTTTGATAAGACTGCATGTTTCTATCATATACTTGCTTGAATTATAGTTGGTTTTCCTATTGGATTTATCATGTTTTATGATAATTTGATCGTGTTCTGCTTTGTTCTTCATTGCTGGTTCATGGTGAACCAGTGATGTTCATCCTGCAAGCAAGCCCATGAAACCTTCACATCTTTAAAAATTGTATCTGGGTTATGATTCTTGATGCTTAAACTTAATATTCGTGCACTTAAAATGAAATTTTGGAATGATATCATGGGTTGGTTTTTGGGCAAAGCTGGTACTGGGATAGGGAGTGCCCTGTTTTCCTGGAGCATCCAGGCAGGGCGCACCTCTCCCATCCTTAAATTCATAGGATTAGACCCTTGTTTTGCTAAAGTGTAAAGTGGGTCTTGAAGATTAAATCTACCAATAAGGATTAGGGTCGCATCACACAAATTTTCTTTTCTTTCTTTTCGAGTATGTTAAGAACCATAGAGGCTGAAACGCAAAAAACATTAGAATGGTGCTTTGGAAAGAATGAAGAATTATATAGTAAAGTTTAAAATTTTAGGAAGCAAAGCTTTGGAAAGACATCAAATTTCAATTACCTGTGTACACTATAGTTGCGGAAAGCCATGCATGAGATGAGGGAGATGATTGGAATTTCCTGAATCTTTCGAGAATTTTAGTCCCATAAATTCCCAGTGTAAAGTATGACTAACCTGGAATATTTAGAAATTCCAGTATAAAGAAAATTTTGAAAAATAAAGTCTTGCTGAGTTAGAAATCCAACCAAATTTTACTCATACTTGCTTGGTACTAAGGGTAGTGCAAACTGTGCTTTAAATTAGAAATAATGAAGGATGCAAAGGTAATTCATCTAAGAGAAGAAAATTACAAAACTACCCTTAGGTTAAAATTCTAAACAATTATAGGACTAAGCTAAACCCATTGATAAAATTCACTTGCCAATTCATTGAATGATTGAGTAATATAAGAGTATTGTGAACTAGACTAAAGGAAGGGTAAAATGGTAATTTAGGCTAGAGTGTGAAAAATTAGCAAATTGCTTTTAGGCTAAAATTCTAAACATCTTGGATGAACTAAGTTAGTTTACTGATAATACTTCATATGAAAATTCATTTAGGCTCTATTACTTATGATCTAGATATTAAACATTAGTCACATAAGACTTAAATCTTTAGGCTATAACTCATTATGCATTAAACACTTATAACTTAGAAACCCAACCGTTAGTGAGTCTTAGTCTCACATGGCCTAGTCCCTTAAGCCTTAGCCTTCTAAGACTTAGTTTTCTTGTGGCACAATAATAGAGATGAAACCAAAGATGCACATTCTTATTACAAGAACATCCATTCTTTAAAACACAATAGAATGGCCAACATCAACTAAATAACTTCACTATAAGTTAATAATGGAATAAATAAAGCATCTTGCACCACTAGACATATAATGTCTTTGTATATCATACATTTCACCATGTTTCACTGTTTTCATGATTTGAATCGATGGATTTGATGGAATTGGCTTAGGGCCAACGATAGTGTTTTCACTGATACTCGGTTAACACCACTACCATGGTGGTGAACCATGAGACATGGACTTTTATAAGCTGCGAGTTATGATTTCATGAATGAAGGTTTGTTGATGCTTAGGCAAGTGCTCTATGAGCAGCTATAAGTCCTGGTGGATATGGGGATTTCATTGATGTTTTAAGTAGGTACTCTAGGAGTGTCCTAAGTCCCAGATTACTTGGCAAGTGCACTGAGTCAGTGTATTGTAAGTCATAGAGACCTTATACTAGGAGGTGTAGTTGGCCACTGATCTTTGAGATGATATTGATACCAGTCCTGTGATGGAGACGGTTGGTAGTACAAGTATCTTCTGTGATGACCCGGGTTTCATATGATGCAAATTTCATAAAAAGGCGAGATCTCTTGCTTGAGAAATATGAAATGCATGAAAATCTTTTGTTTTGGAAAGCAATCTTTTGTATAAAACCCCGAGTGTCAAAACACATTTTCAAATTATATAGCCATGGCATAGTTTTAAATTAACTCTATTTCCAAGAAAGTGTTAATCACAGCCCCAGCTACAGAGAGTAACTACAATCAAGTAACATTCATTAAAAGATAAGGTAGGGGTTTACTTGTACTTAATTTGGATGTTCTCTGTCATGGGTGTATCCTGTCCTTAAGTGTTTACTTGTATCTGAAAAATGTTAAGGATTGGGTGAGCATACACTATACTCAGTAGAAGTCTATCACTACTAGTTTTACAATGCATGCTATGTTTTAAACCATATGTTCTTTAAACCATATGCATGTTTGGACACTCATCTTCAATATCGATATTAAAAGCCATTGTCAAAATAGAATACTGACGACTTAAAGAATCGCATAATCCAAGTCAAAAGTAACATAGATATTAGAAACATATACTATGATATGCATAATATGCTCAACTGAATCCAACTCATGGATCTATGGTCGACCATACTCATGTCATGCCATATGCATGCAAGTAAACATCAAAAACATAGGGCACACTATGCCCACAACCTCAGCACTGTGTGGTCCCCGGGTACCTAGGGACTCTTGATCATAGCCTCCACGGGGCATAGTACACTTCGATGGGTGCCGTGACACCTCCAGCGGTAGTCCTTGTTTACCACAGCAATCGAAGTGAGGACAAGCCTTTTTGGCATGGTACCCTTTCCACCTATAGTGGTAGAGGCTGGGAGGCCACCCCTAACCTCTCGGCATAGCGCCGACGAGCTTACTAGCCCAAAAAGCATATATAATTAATCCAAATCTCACAAATCATGCAATTTATGCAATCATTCTCAGTGTCCTCTTTGGGTCCCTCACATTGCCTGGCCCTCACAACTGCCTAACTAGTGTCTTTTGGGCATTCCATCGTCTTTTGGGAACCCTCGAGGATAGGCAATACCCCAAATAATCCAAATGCAATTATTTTTCAAAACATGTCTATGCATGTATCATGCAGACAAGAATCCTTTTTCAAAACATGACTATGCATGTGGCAATATATGCACAATGTATTTTTCATATGCATGCTAAGTTCATTTATGAAATCAATTCATGCTAAACAGGTCATGTGCATAAGGATGTAACATAAGTTTATATGATATATGCATAAAGATAGGACATGTAACTTAAAAACTTAAAACATGCATTAGAAAAGCAACCATGACTCAAAACATGCATTCTCAAAGAATCATGGGTTCCTTTTAAAAGTCTAGTAGTGATAGGACACCTACCTGGTTTGATCGCGTTAGTCCTCTTGTCCTCATATGTTCCTAGACATGGTTTAGGGGAAAAATGTTAGCTTGGCCTATTTCTATAGGTTCTAAAATATTTTACCTCACTACTTAGGCATTAAGGGTTCATTCCCATACCTAAGGGCCTCCTAAGGTCCCTAACTGGGCCTTGGTATAGTCAGGTTTGCAAAGGTTTAGTGGCCCCGCGCCACTATCATAGTTTAAGGGTCATGCCAGCCTTAGATAGGAGCTTGATCAGGTATTTTATAGTTTGGATGTGTTTGCGCCGTCGATACGGACACAACGCCTCTTGTGGTGCCTCAATCAGAGTCGTAGAACTCAAGTTATGGGTATTTTAGTGTTAAGAATACATAGAAGGCCCAAAACGGGTCCTGCGTCACAATGGTGCGTCCCGGTCGAGCGACGACCGGCCTGCACGTGCGGTCGCACGCTCTCGAACGTCCTCAGGCAGCCCATTCTGCTTACGCGGAATGCGTGGCATCATCATCGCAGGCCCACATGAGGCGAGCACCCAGGACGCTAACGCGTCTCGTGTTAGCGGCGCGCGCCCCACAGGCCGCGTCTGTCGACGCACCAGGCCTCCGCCCCTTTTTCTCGTTTGTGTGGATGCGCCCATCGGTTTTCCTTTAACGCACTGGGTGTGTTTTGGTTCTGTGGTGACCTGGGCATCCTTGGGATGCCCTGGTTCGACCTTGTCAAACCAAAACGCCCTAGGCACCTGCCCTGGGTCTGTTGTAGCTCCCTAGAGCTTTGTTTTGCATGGTTTCTCATGCAAAAACTTAGGGATATTCAACCTAAGATTGAGGGGGAGACGGGTTTGGAGTTGTTTAAGGTGTACCAGGTTCGTGGCTGGGTATTTTTCATGGTTTCTCCTCTTGCCTGCCACTCCAAGACTAGTTTTTTCTAGCGTTTTGGGCTACCATTGGAGGTCCCCAAGAGTTCTATTTATAGAGCTTAAGGAGGGTTTTGGAGGGGGTTTCCACCGCCATTAAACTTCCATAATGGCAGTGGTTTTCCCCTGCACACCGACATTCTAGAATGTCGGTGATGCAGTGTGTTTGGGAAGAAGGGGGTGCCCGTATCAAAACGGGTCCCTGTTTTCTTAGGCCAATTCGTTTTAAATTTAATTATAATTTTGCCCTTGAACTTCAAAGGGCCATAACTTGCTCATTTTAACTCTGTTTTAGGTGTTTCTGGTCTTGTTGGATTCCTTTTTCCGAGATGCACCTAAGGGTACCATTCTAAGGACCAAATTTCTAGGTCTAGTTAGGGTGAATAGTGAAATGACGACAATACCGTTATCTCAAAAAGTGAACTTTTCATTACCAACATGGGATTTCAAGGTTACAAAAATAGAGTCATTACATCTTCTCATGGGAAAGTGCTCTAAGAGGTAGCTGGGTAGCCCCCATGAGGTTCGGTGAGTCATGGTTCGTGCAAGTATCCACGAACAGACGTAGTGGCTACAATAGTTGCTAGTGGGTGATGGTAGGTCCCTACATGTTTAATACATGATAAAGCAAATCTTAGTTTTCGTTTCCCTTGTGATAGACCTAGAAGGGGGGGGACATGCCAAGTATCCGCCTGGGATCATGTCTGAACATAAGTGTCTGTGTTGATGTTATGTAGGTCATTCCTTGATAGTTTATACCTTGTCCAGGGTGGTAGGACTATATGTCATCATGATTGGAGACATCAGTTTTCCACTCAAAGTGGGCATGCATTGGTGCATTGTGGATTGAAGGCTTTGTGCTTTGGTTTGACATCATTTGTTTGGTGCACATTAATTATAATAGTTTTGTTAGTTTATTTTAGAAAGTATAGTCAACATTGAATTTAGTAGTTTTTAGTAGATCTTTATCGTACATGCATTGACCACTCTTTTTAGAAATTGTAATCATATACGTGCATGGAGATATGTATGCTTATATTTATGTTACTGCATGCTCTATTTTTGGCCCACTTTTTTCTCACTTTCCATAAGATTAAATATCACTACGAATTTCATTTTCCACCTTACCTTCTTAAACTCCCATTGCAACCATCCAACTAATCCTCAATGCCTAGGAAACTACCTAGCCAATCACTTTTCCCCACCTCACCTTTCTTTCTTATATTCTCTCTCTCTCTCTCTCTCTCTCTCTCTCTCTCTCTCTCTCTCTCTCTCTCTCTCTCTCTCTCTCTCTCTCTCTCTCTCTCTCTCTCTCTCTCTCTCTCTCTCTCTCTCTCTCTCTCTCACCTTATCCAACCAACCATGTTGCCATAATCTAAGAAGCTCCCATGATTTTTGAAAGGGGGAGATGCCTCCCCCAAAAATATGGCATCTCCCACTTTCTTGCATTCCAAAAGGCAGCCCACTCATTCCTCTTTAAAACCCTAGCTAATGGCTTCATCTTAGCCTTCCAATTCCCTTGTTTTCATCCCCACCATACCTTAAAAAGAAAATAAAAAAATTTGGAGAGATAGGAAAATAACACCTACTCCAAGGGAGGAGGAACCTTTTTCCTAAACCCTTCTCTTACTTTTTTACATTGAATGGTCTTTTGGGTGGTTGTTATTCTCTCAAAGGTGGGTTGCTTATCCCCGAGAGTGTTGCACTCGGCCTTGTCATTAAAATCTACCTTCAAAGGTAGTTGGTTCTGTTTTAGATCTCCTCTCTATGCTTGTTCTTAAATTCTATTATTGCTTAGTTTAATGCTTTTCCATTCCCTTAGTTTCTTCTTGCTTATTTATTCAAGATCCAAGGTTGCTTTTCCCTTGAAGTGATAGGCAAGGTAAAGCCACCTTGAATCTATTCTTTTCCTTGTTTTAATTGCCTTTAAATCTCCTTTGGTTTCATTGAAATCCCTTCTTATTTTCCTTTGTCCTCCTCAAGTTTATCTTTATTTTCTAGTGGATTTTCTCTTGCTTTATATTCTTGTTATTCATGATTGATGTTGAAACATTAAAGAATGGTTAGCTTAAAGTTTTGGGTTGATTAAGATCAAGTAGCATTCATTGTAGTAGGACTTGAGTTTCGATTTGGATTACATGTATTGTAGACTTTATGTTAATGGATTTTAATGTAATTCAATGAATTTAATTGGAGTTTTCAATTTATACTCATGTTC
Source organism: Warburgia ugandensis (assembly GCA_035236585.1). NCBI lineage: Eukaryota > Viridiplantae > Streptophyta > Magnoliopsida > Canellales > Canellaceae > Warburgia > Warburgia ugandensis. The sequence goes on from CP141135.1 coordinate 30,987,029, forward strand.
AGAAGTTATTCATTTTCATGTTTCATTAAGTGATTGATTTATATAGAATGCTCCTGAATTTTTTCTTTACGATTTATTATGTTTAATTTCTAGCACCATACACTTTACGTTCACTTGATTTTTCAAGAATCCAATTAGATTGTTAGATGCTTCTTTAATTCTTAAGTAAGATTGCATGTTCTAGGTTTTCAAAGTAGTTAATTTGATCCATTCCTCCCCAATGGATCATGTGTATTATTCAATGGTCACACGCATGATACTTGGGTAGTTCTCCTTTCTTTACTTGATTATTAATTGCTTTTATTAGTTTTATTATTTAGTTATGGTTTATTTTAGATTCCATTGTTAACTAGTTTGTATCTTCGTTAGTTTCTAATCCTTAGTTTAGGAAAGTAATTGACTTTGTCATAGTTGCTAATTTTATGTTTAGAAAGTTAAGTTTAGGAAGGTAATGGATTTGTTGCTTAGTTTCCATAGAATTGCATGATTTAGGAAAGTTGATAAATTTTTGTTTTAGGATGTTTCCAAATTAGGAAATTTATAAATTTAAAAAGTCTTCATTTAGGAAATCTTTATTTTTAGGAAGTGTGTTTTAAGAAAGTTGTTAATTTTAACATGTTTTAAGTTTTAGCACAATTTCATCTTTCATGTGTTAAATTTCCATTCTTAACTTGGGAAAGATCTCTTTAATTTGACTAGGTTAGACAATTTAAGTAGGGACTAATAATATCAGAATTGTTCGACTTCTCGTGGGATCGACCTCCTCATGTGAATTATTACAACTAATTACTATGCATGTGAGTTTAACTTAAAATCACAATAAGATTTTGGCTACATTGCTGAGGAGTCACAATGTTTTGTGTAGTTGACCATACCTTAGATTATTTACCTCCAGTCTAAGTTTAGGGTGCATTAGTTTAGTGTTTTGCATTATTTTTTTATATTTATTTGTTATTTTTCTTATATTGACCAATTTGTTTGATTTTATGCAGGAAAAATCAGCAAAGGAGTGACGGTGATATGTGGGTCACAGCTTCATCAACATAGATTAGGTTTTTATTGCTTTCCTATATTAGGATTTGAGTGAAATTGTATTGAGGCCCATTGTAATTTTATTTTTATTTTTATTTAATTTTTAAATAGGTTGTAATAATACAGGGCAAGTGTGGGGTACAGTGGTCTACACTTGATCATCATCAGACCCTTCACTATTGGCAATTCTCACCCAATTTTTAATTTTTAGGTTAAAGTGCATTTAGTGTAGAATTGCATATGTGGATGGTAGTATAACTCATATAGATTAGGGTCATGCATTGATAAATGTTGCATAATAATTAGGATTATTGCATTAGTTTAAGAACCTATTAACAAAGGTTACCCTAAACTCGGCTATAACCAAAGCATAAGCTGCACGGTTATAGTGTCTCATCTCTTAAGATGCATGGCCCTTTGCTAAATAACATATAGTTAGGCATTCTTTGATTTTAGTTTTGCATTGCACGCTTACAGCTTTATCATAGAATGAAACTTAATGGTAGTAAGGGCCTCACAGGAATCCTTTTAAGATAATGATTGGATTTCATCATTAGTTCCTTGGCCCACCTAGGAATCAATCACCATCCTTGTATATTGTGATCCCAACCCTTGAACATAAAGTTAAAATTAAGTAGAAAGAGACTTAGGGTGTTGAGCTCATAGGACCCTTTTAGAAGGATGCAATCTACTATCACTCTAGTGGGTTTTAGGTGCTGTGGTTATAGTAAGTGTCTTACAATCCAAGTGATTTTCCCATGCCTTCCAGTGACATTAGGATTGTATTAACCACTTTAAAGCAAAATCCAATTGATAAGCAATAGTCAATTCTGAATAAAAGGAGGAGCTGTCTATATCTAGGTCTAAGAAGCTATCATTTATGTATCAAGAAAAAATAATCAAAAGACTGCTTGATTGGTGATTACTAGGATTTGATTCGCATCACTCAGAGATATAGTTAGTATATTGTTAGGACATTTAAGCATTAGGATAGTTTATGCAAGGGTGTTGATCTCAAAACTTAGAGTTAACACCTTTTGACCCACAGATTGAATGCAACCTTAGGCAAGGGAAAAGAAACCAAGTTCCTGTATGGCCGAACCATCAGCAGAAGTCAAGTGCAAATCTTTTTTATGTACCACTTCAACTCAACATCCCATCTTGCACACTACTACCCCCAACAAATGCACACCATTAAAGTATGACGACCCGGGTTTTAGAAACACATTTTATAATATATTTTTCAAAGGCAAGGGCGTCCCCTCAGTAAAAAAATTTTCGCAAAACAAAGCAACGGAAATTCTTTTATTTTAAAACTTGTTTTAAAAACCCAAGTCACCACTTCATACATAACATAAGTACAATTTGTGTACAAAATAAAATTTCATTAAAGGAATATGATTGTATTAAACTTCCAGGATCCATCCAGTGGTTCACAGTACACAACCCATTATATCCTTACAATACTTGTTCAAATACACAATTCAAATTACAAAGTTCTAAATACAATACATGCTCTCAATACAATGTTTCAGGGGATATACCCTTATTACTTATTCTTCAATAATTCTTCAAGTCTTGAGCTCCTAAGTCTCCTTCTCCGTATCTGAGATATTGTAAACATTCGAACATTTACAATATCTCAGCAAGCTATGCTTGGTAGGGGATAAGAATGTAAGTTATTGACAGTAAAATCTCAATATTCACTTATCCCATAATTCATTCTATCATAAACACATTCATAGACCACTATTATTGATATGAACATCTCATTTCCTTGTCATTTGTGTTCACCTTTATACATACATAGTATATAAGAACAAATCCGTTAAAATTGTAAAAATAATCAATAATCATTTCCATATAAAACTGATCAACTCCTTTCATTATAGGAGATTTGTATCTCAGCCAGTTATTATACTGGGATTTTCCCTTCTTGGAAAAAATATTGGTAATTTACAATTACCTGGCATTTCATTATGCTAATTTCTTATGCATCATAATGCAAAATAATCAAGGACTACTATGCTTGCAGTCTGATCCGTACAGCGCGCCCAGATAACTGTTCAATAATCCACTTATACCATTCTTAGTGGAAATTACAATATCCATGTCCATACGGGAGGACCATGGCTGTCACAGTGGTGGCCTTCCCATAAATGCCCCACCCGACTTTTAGCCTTTCTTAGGCTTGGTATTCAATATCATCAAGTTTCAGAGAGTGGGTGGCCAAACCCTCTTAACTCTCCTAGCATAGCATCCCCAAGCCTATGCCTGTTTAAAACAAAACCACAAGCCTCCAAGCTTGTATGTAAAATAATACTTATACATATCAGACTATCTGTCTGTTTATCGAGGGCTGGAATATTTTCTACTTTCCTATTTACTTAGGGTTGTTCTCAATTCTCAACTTAACCATTTAATACTTATTTTTCTCATCATTTGGTTGGATCATATTTCAATTTGAGGTATTTACCTTAATATATTGGTATCATACATGTCAATACTTCAAAACATAAGATCATGTATTAGACATGTATCTTCATGTAAAGGCATTCTTAATAATCCACCTACCTCAATAAGGTATTCTTACTCCTTGAAATCTGCCATAGTCTCTATCAACATATATCTGTCAAATCATATGTATAATGTCATTTTTCTAATCAAGGGTACATACTACATGGTCTTTTGATCATCCTTATGTAGGATGATCTGAATCTTTCTTCCTTGAATATCATATATCCATGGGTTTAATATCATCTATACAAATACTATTTATATCATACATAACAATCTAATTTATATTAATGTTTCTTTTTCCTTAATGTTTTTGATTATACAAGATCTCATCTTGTTTGACCATCCTTATCTTACTTACTATTTTTATTAGGATTAGATAATTTGCTATCTTTTTATGTTCTTATTATTATTATTCAACCAGTTAGTGTCTTACTTGGTTGAAGATAATTTATTTCTTCATATTACTAGACAACTCCTCCTTATTTCAGGATGACTAGTACTTACCAGTTAAAGTTTGCTCAAAAAGTGGTTAATACAACCCTCATGTAAGGAGGCGTTTAGACCTCTCTTACGTCATTGGGACGTGAGGGAAAAGCACTTGGCTCTTGTATACGCCCTATAACCACAATATTCAGAGTCCACTAGAGTGGTACTAGCTCAACCTTTAACAAGGTTCCTATGAGCTCTTTACCTTAAGTCCCTTCTCTAATTGATTTTAATTAATTTCCATGGATATGCATAATGTCATCCATGGATGTTCATTATTTTCCTACTTTGGGCCAAGGAAATGAGAAATCATTCCTTATATTGTCCTACTAACTATAGCCCTTATTAAGTCAAAATCATTCATTCATCTTTAGTTGTCCATGAATCTGTATATTTCATTAGTTTACATTTTTGGTGATTTATGCTCATTATATCTTAACAACTATTTAACAATTGAATAAAATTTGACAATAAGTAAATCATAAACTTGAAAGCATAAATCAAATATAAATCTAACAACCATATACTAACATTCTTCCTATGAATGTAACTTAACCTAGTGAAATAAAACTATACATAAACTAACATGGTCCTAAGTTATGAAATACATAAAATTATACTTCTATCTTAATGGAATCATGTTTAAATCTCTAATTTACACTACCATGTCCCTAAGATAATCAAATCTACTAACAAACTAATCATTTAGGGCATAGCATGCTAATATTAAAAGATTACATTATCATGCTTTCTAACTTATAACATAAATCACATTTACACTTCTATTATTCAATACAAGACAATTAAGCTAATTATATTAAGATTATTATAAACCTTTAAATATGACCCAACCATTAGATCTTAGGTGTTTTCCTTTAGATCAAGGGTTTTAATTACCTTTAGGGCTTTTAATCCATTAAGATCCATAATTCATATCCACTTGATTTTGTCACATTTCACCCATGATCTAATTGGATTCCATCATAATATCATCCATTTAATCCATCCCAAGGATCTGATCATACTTGATCTCATTGATCAAGTGGGTCCCTTTGTATTTCTTTTTTTAGGGTTTTTCTACCATAAAGGGTAGATCCCCTAATTTATCCAAGATCTGTCCAAATTAACCATAGATATTACTTATTACATTATTATATCATCATTAAAATAAATTTCCAAGATCTGATCACCTCAGATCTTGAAGATCTTAGAAATTGGACACTTATTTCCAAAATATAGAATAATTCAGAAATAATTTTTAGACATATTATGACTTCATTAGAAACTAGACATTACAAGCTTTCCATAGCTTCTTTCTTATCTCAATTTTGAGTTCATATGACTCCACAATCTTAAATTGAAGTTTACAGCCGTTCTTAGGGTTCATATTTGATCTGGGCCTAGCAGAATTAATCTCTCTCAATTGAGTGTCGAAACCTTGTTAGATTTTCTTGAAAATTGTACCCTAGGGGTTTTAGACCCTTCTGGATCGATTGGAAAGCTCAGAATTTCCATCTGAGCTCTCTATCACCATGAATTGAAGGCAATGTTATTTACTTTACTTTTACCATTTTTCATTCAAATTAAATTATAGAAAAATAGAAATTACACTAAAACATAATAAATATGTATGGGAAGTAGTTCCACCTACCTGATTGAAGAAAAAACATATATTTGATGCCCAATTTGAGAGAATTGCCGATTGATGATAATATAGCCTGATTGTCCCCTTTTTTGTGATTTCTGTTGTTGGAACCGTTGGATCTTGAAATTGATTTGGGGATTTTGTATATACTGTAGAATAGGAGGTTATGGATGGTGGAATTTATCAGATTCTATCTGGAACAAAGTGCCTAATTGAATTTAGGTCTCTTGTGCCACTTAGAAAGAGGAGAGAGAAATAAGAAAAATAGAAACTGGGGAGGGATGAATGAGAATTTGGGGCTGAAACTCCAAGGAAGATTTGGAAATTTTGTGATTAAGGTTTTGAAAATTTTTGGAACATATTTATAGCCAAATTTGAATTTATTATTATTTTTTTGATAAGATATTTTATTACTTTATAAATTTTTTATTATAAGTGCATTTTCCATTCTCCACTACAATCTCCACTACATTCTCCACTAATAGAAATAATGCACTGAGAAATTATTGTTGCTTCTAGAATGTTGGCCCACTTTTATGTGAAAAGATGTTTTTGCCCTTTGAACTCCAAAATTGGAGAATAATAGGCAATATTTGTTCGAACTCAGAATCGAGCATACTTAGTGGCATTGGAATCGTATTTCTAAGTACTTCATGAATATTGAGGTCTTATTTCTTAGATATGGAATATGGGTAAAATTACCATTTTACCCCCAAATGGAGAAAATTAAGGAATTTTCATTTTAACTCAGAATTGAACGTACTTAATGTTGTTTCGATCAGTTTTCCAAGTACATCCATAATTTTTATGTTTTAATTCATGATATAATCTCCATAAAAAGAGAATTTTCAATAACCTAATATTCCAGCCCAGAATTTCTAAAAATTCAAACTTTATTAATTTGCCTTAATAAGTTACAAAAATTCAGGGTCAGTACATAAAGTCGGTAGTCGTACAACTATTCTCCACTTTTTATGGTCGAAAGAGTGAAGACCCTTACTTAAATATCGAGGAGTTTCTTAATATTTGTGCCACATTTAAGTTTCAAAAATTTTCAGATGATGCTATTAGGCTTAGGTCATGGCTCAATTCCTTGGAGGTGGGTTCCATAAATACATGAGAACAATTTTTTAGGAAGTATTTGAATAAATTCTTCCCTGTTCACAAAACAAATGACCTTCATTGGGAAATTATACATTTCCAGCAAAGGATGATGAATGATATTATGAATGTTGGGAACAATGGAATGAACTGCTACAAAAATGCCCTCATCATAGATTCGAGAAATGGTAGTAGGTTTAATACTTTTATGAGGCATTCCTTCCTTAGAATAGATAAATGGTAGATGCCACGAGTGGAGGGGCCTTCATGTTAAAAGATGAGAGAGAGGCCTAGGAGTTCTTTCAACCATTGGAAGATAACTCCTAGCAATGGGATTGCTCCAATAAAGAGAGAGAAATAACCAAACTCTAAAGAAAGGGGGACTATATGAGATTGGAGTACACACACACATTTGATAAACTCGACTCTGTACTTAAGAGAATGGATAAATATGATGGGAGAGTGGATAAACTTGAAACTATGTTTTAGTCCCTCATGACTACCACATTTATTAAACCTCCACAAAAGGTCTGTGCTCTTTATTCCAGGCCAGCCCATATGACCACATCTTGCCCATCAAATAGAGTGCTTAATGACTATCTAGTTGAATAAGCGAATACATTAAATGCATATCACCATCCTATTAAAAACCCTTATTCTGAGACTTATAACCCTAAATGGGCTAGGCATCCAAATTTTTCATGGTCGAATAATAACTACCAAAGGGGACCATTCGTGAACCCCATAACCAAAACTTTCCTATATCTATAGTTCCTCAGCAGCCACCTGGCTTCCACCACCCTTAGCAACCAAAGAAACCAAAATTTGAGGAAAACATTTATACCCTTTTGAAAGATCTTTAAAATGAAATGAAGACACTAACAAGGCTCTGCACCAAATGCAAAACATCAACTCTCAAGCCATATCCAAGTTAGAGATGTAGGTTAGCCAATTGTTAGCTGCATTATAAGATGGAGGAAAGGGTCAATTCCTTAGTTAGCCCATCCCTAACCTTAAGGGTCAATTTGAGATAGGTTCAAGTTCTCAAAACCGTAACCCTCATGAGTGTTCCAAGTCCATAATCACCCTTAGGAGTGACCATTAGGTAGATAACAAAGTAGGGCTGGCAAAGTAAAATGCAGAGAAAAATGAGGCAACCAAAACATAGGAGAAAGAGAATAGACAGAAATCTCCTGTGGAACCTATGATGGGGGCACCCTATGTGCCCAAAGCCTAATATCCTCAATTATTAAACAAGGCTAGAAAGCGAGCAAACTTCAACGAGCTCATAGATGTATTTAAACATGTCCAAATTAACATTATATTTCAATGCAATAAAAGATATCCTCGCCTATGCCAAGTTCATGAAAGGGCTGTACACTAGAAAGAGAAGGCTAAATGTACAAAATAAGGCTTTCCACATTGAACAAGTGATCTCTTTGATTCAACATAAGATCCCACTGAAGTTTAGAGACCCATGGTGTCCTATAATTTCTTACATCATGTTTGCCATGTCATGGATAGGGCACTGTGGACCTAGGGGCAAGTGTTAACTTATTGCCATATCTTGTCTATGAGCAACTAAGGCTTGATGAGTTTAAACCAACTACTACCACATACAATTAGTAGATAGATTAGTGAAGATATCACATGGCTTGGTTGAAGATGTTTTGATATATGTGGACTAGTTTTATTACCCAGTCAATTTCATTGTACTAGACACATAGCCTATATATAATATTGGAAGTTAGATTCTGGTTATAGTTAGATGTCCATTCTTGGTGACATCTAAAGCCATTATTAGTTGTAGGAATGCTATAATGAAATTATCATTTGGCAACATGAAAGTTATGCTTAATGTCTTTATGTGACGACCCGGGTTTTCCCATGCATTTTTAAATGCAATATCTAATTCCTAAGGCGGGATGCATCCCTATTTGAAAACCATTTTTATAAAAACAATGCAATGCAGCGGAAAATCTTTAGTTTTAAACTCATTTTGAAAACCCCAAGTGTCATTTGCTTTCACAACAACCAAAGTAGTTTTTGAAAAACTTCAGAAATCATAAATGTTTTCTTAGATCTATCCAGTCACAGCTCATAGCCCAACTGTAAATAAATACAAATGCATGTCCAAAGGGTAGAGGTTTTACTTACATGTATAATTGTCTCTTTTTGATTTACTTGCTCGTAGCACTAACATTTCTTGAGGCGTCTTCTACTCGTGAGTGGAGCTGTCCTGAAAAATGTTAAGGATTGGGTGAGTATACACTATACTCAGTAGGAGTCTATCACTACTAGTTTTACAATGCATGCTGCATTTAAAATCATATGCTCTTTAAAACATATGCATGTTTGAACAATCATGTTCAATATCGATATTAAAAACCAATGTCGAATTAGAATACTGACGACTTAAAGAATCGCATAATCCAAGTTGAAAGTATCGTATATATATCATAAACATAATGATATGGATAAGATGCTCAACTGAATCCAACTCATGGATATCTGGTATCGTTGACCAACCTCATGCCATGCCATATGCAATGCAAGTAAATCCTCAAACCATAGGGCCCACTATGCCCACGACCTCGCTGTCGTGTGGTCCCCTGTACCTAGGGACACAGGGTCATAGCCTCCATGGGGCATATGACACTTTGACCCAGTGCCGTGACACCAGTGGTAGCCCCCTGTACCACATGTAGTCGAAGCAGGGACATGCCTATTTTGGGCATGGTACCCATTCCACCTAATAGTGGTAGAGGCTGGTAGGCTACCCCAGACCTCTCGGCATAGTGTCCACGAGCTTACTAGCCTAAATCATATATGATAAACAAGCAAAAAAACCTCTTTTTCAAAACCTGTCCTCTTTGGGTCCCTCACAACTGCCTGGCCCTCACAACTGCTTACCTAGCTCCTTTTGGGCACTCCAGCGTCTTTTGGTAACCCTCAAGGACATGCAATTTTTCAAAACTCAATAACCACAAATCATGCAATTTATGCAATTGCTTGCAAAGCATGTCTATGCATAATGTATTTATCATATGCATGCTGAATAAAATTAAGTCATGCTAACCAAGTCATATAACTTATACTTAAAACATGCATTCTCAAAACAATTATGGCTCTTTTTAAATGTCTAGTAGCGATAGAGCACCTACCTGGCTAGATCGCACTAATCCCCTTGTCCTCGTATGCTCCTGAACATGGTTTAGGGGAACAAGGTTAGCTTGTCCTATTTCTATAAGTTTTAGAATAGTTTACCACACTACTTAGGCATTAAAAGTTCATTCCCATGCCTAAGGGTCTCCTAAGGTCCTTAATTGGGCATTGGTATAGTCAGTTTTACAAAGGTTTAGTGGCCCCGCGTCACTATTATGATTTAAGGGTCATGCCCACCTTAGATAGGGCCTTGATCAGGTATTTTATGGTTTAAGTGTGTCTGCATTGTCGATACGGACACAACGCCTAAATCGGAGTCCTAGAACTCAAGTTATAGGCTTTTTAGTATCACATGTACATAAAAGGCCCTTAAGAGGTGAAGCCCGGGACGCTAATGTGTTCTGCGTCAATGGCATGCGCCCCAGCGGGGCGCGTCTATAAATGCACCGGGCTTCCGCCTGTTGTTCTCAATTGCTGGGACGTCCGTCTGGTTTTCTCAACACACAGCGTGCGTTTTAGTTTGACAAGGACGTGGGCGTCCTAGGGACACCTTGGTTCGACTCTATCGAACTAGTGCACCCCAGGCACCGTCCCTGGGTCCTTGGTGGCTCCATAGAGCCCCGTTTTGCATGATTTTTCATGCAAAAACTTGGGGAAACTTAGCCTAGGACTAAGGGGGAGATGGGTTTGGAGGGGTTTTGGGCATACCTGGTTCGTGGCTGGGTTTTTCCCACGTTTTTTCCTCTTGTTTGCTTCTCCATGATGGGTTTTTCCCAAGCTTTTGGGCTGCCATTAGAGGTGCCCAAGAGCTCTATTTATAGAGCTAAAAGAGGGTTCTGGAGGGGGTTCTTACTGCCATTGAATGGCAGTGGAGAAACCTCCAGAAGGGCGGTGGTTTCTCCCCTAAACACCGCCGTTCTAGAACCCTCCAGGAGGTTGAAGAAGAGGGGTGCCCGTATCAAAACGGGCCCCTGTGTTTCTCATGCTAAATCCGTTTTTAATGTAAATTACACTTTTGCCCTTGAACTTCAAAGGGCCATAACTTGCTCATTTTAACTCCGTTTTGGGTGATTTTGGTCTTGTTGGATTCCTTTTTCTAAGAAGCAACTAAGGGTACTACTCTGAGGGCCAAATTTCTAGGTCTAGTCATGGTGAATAGTGAAATGACCAAAATACCCTTATCTCCAAAAAGTGAACTTTTCATTTCCTATAGAATGTCCAATTCATTTTTGTTAAAAATAGTGTAAATTGCTTGGGTATTACACTTTAACACCAACCAACAACATTTAAGCCTTAATGATTCTTATGAAGTGAATTTGACCGAGAATCTAATTTATGACATTCATCCACCATGTTCTATCTTTGACCCACTAAAGGCTTGTCTCATGCATTTTAATGGAGATTTTTATTTAGAAAAGTCCATTGAGGAGGTAAATAACCTTTTAGAGGCTGTTATAATCATGGATACCTCCAAGTGGAGCCCTTATGTGGACCCACGCTCTCCTTTAGAGTCTGTCCCCATACCCTCTATAGAGAAACTACTATCTCTAATCCAAAAACCATTACCTAACAATCTCAAGTATTCCACATGAAGCCTTACATGTTATAATAGCATCAGATCTAGATAAGAAATAGGAACGAAAATTACTTCATGTTCTTAAGGAACATAAGATTGCTCTAGGGGGCCCATAGCAGACATAAAATAGATTAGTCTAGCCATATGTATGCACAAGATACACTTATAAGAAAATGATAAATCATTTAGGGAAACATAATGATGCAATGTGGTCAAAGACAAAGTCCTTAACTTCTAGATGTTGGCATCATATACCCCATTTATGATAGCACTTGGGTCAGCCTCGTTCGGGTTGTACCTGAGAAATTTGGGGTCATTGTACTTAAGAATGAGGAGAATGAGTTAGTACCTACTTGCATGACCATTGGGTGGAGGGTCTGCATCGATTACTAAAAATTGCATGCATTCACAAGGAACTTTCCTCTACCTTTTATCAACCAAATGCTAGAGAAGTTGGCCTGACATAGTTATTACTATTTTGTAGATGGATATTTTGGTTAGAACCAAATTCCTATTGTACCTGAAGATCAGGAGAAGACCACCTTCACCTGCCCTTTTGGGACCTTTGCTTACCAACGTATACCTTTTAGGCTTTACAACACTCTTGTCACTTCTCAAAGGTGAATGTTGAGCATATTTACTAATATGGTAGAAAGGTTTTTAGAGGTGTTCATGAATGAATTCTCAGTATTTGGATCATCTTTTGATGAGTGCTTGCACCATAAGAAATTAGTTCTTGCAAGGTGTTAGGAGAAGAATTTGTTATTGAATTAGGAAAAGTGGCATTTTATGGTACAACGTGTTATAATTCTATGCTACATTATATCACACAATGGGGTAGAGGTAGATTAGGCTAAGGTGGATTTAATAGCCAACCTTCCTCCACCATGGGTGGTGAAAGAAATTCCCTTTTTGCTAGGACATGCTAGTTTCTACACAAGATTCATGAAGGACTTCAACAAAATTGCTAATTCCCTTTGTAATTTACTAACAAAGGAGGCCACCTTTGACTTTGATGTGGATTGTAGGACAACATTTGTGTGGCTAAAATTCAAATTGACCTTTGCGCCCATTATTCGACCACCTGATTGAGCGCACCATTTGAGATAATGGGTGACACATTGGATTATGCAATTAGAGCTGTTTTAGGATAGCGCATTGATAAACACCCCATGTGATATACTACACTAGTAACACTATTACTCAAGAGGCTTTCAAAGTTAGTATAAAGAAGTTGTTATTTTGATTACTAATAAGTGTTCAATTTGGTATAAAAAGTACTTAATTAGTAGCCATCGCGTTATAACTTATAGTATTAAATTAAGGTTTTTGGCCAAAATTTGTAACACATGCATTTTTTGACCTAATGACTCACAATTTTGATATTTTGTAATATAAAGTAAGTATATGATTAATTATATTTTTAGCATTTAATGAAATTTTTTTACTTTTTGTAAGAACTGAGATGGTGATCCCAACGGTCGAGATCGATCAAGATGAACATTGAATATCAAGATCAAAAGATTGAGTTAAAGCCTAAGAATCATCAATCCAACATGAGATCAAGGTCAAGATCAAGAAATGAAGAAAATTGGAAGTGCTAAAGGTGACTAAAATGGGCCCATGACGCAAGCCATGCATTTCCAATACCTTTGCATGGGAGTCATTCAAGCCACCTAAGCCATTAAAACCATGAAAAAGGGTGATAAGCCATATGAGCTACTCAAGCCTTGAATCTAAGCAGTGAAGCAACTTAAGCCATCAAGCCAGGGAGGAGCACCACATGGAGCTACACAATTGGAGCATCAACTCAGGCAACTTTCCTATGTTAAAAGTGTGATTTTTAAGGGATTTTATGAGATTAATGCAAAAGGTATGATGATCATGCATTACAGACCCATGAAGTGAGAAAAACCCACATTCCTAATCTATTTCCTAACCCTAATCCAACCCTCCTACTAGGTTTCCACATTTCTAAGTGAGGGAGGGAGCAACCATCCAAAAGGAGGATGCCACCCCCCTCCCTTTTCCTTATTAGTGATCAAGTGGTTTCCTAAATAGAAAACCTTAATCTACTTCAATTCAATTAACGTCAAAACCCTAGAAATTTCCACATATTTTCTAAAACTTATTCCATGACTTTCCATCAACCAAACATGACAAAATTATAAGGGACAGAGCTTCACTTTCCTTTTAGGAAAAAGATGGCCATACCCTAGTTCAAAATAAGAAACCAACCATCATGTGTCTCTTATGTCATCTTTTCACCTCTCTTTTTTACATCAACTTGCTAATTCATCTCCCACCTAACCTACCTATTCAATACTCTAAACCTAGGGCTACTTTCCTCATGTTTTTCACCCCTTCCGAAGTTAGGAAACCACTCATCTATATATAGCCTCATGTTCCATACAATTTTTCCAAGTACAGGTGGGTGACACACCTTGAAATCAAGATTTCCTTCGTTGATATTTGCTGCTAGACTTTGGGATTTCTTAGATGCTTTTCTCCCTTAAAATATCTAGTTATTGTCTTGGTTATTTGCACTCCAATTCAGTTAGTAGTTTTCTTGCTTTGGTTTAGTTTTCATTATTTTGCTTTCTAGTTTTGCACCTTTCTTTCCATCGTGCTTTCTCCTTTCTTCTTTACCTCAATTTCAATTGTTTTATTTGTTGTTCCCTCAAGATTTAAGTTAAATCATCTTTGGTAGTGATATACAAGAGAAGAGCTAGCTTAAATCCTTGATTTCCCCACTTGAATTTGATGTTTTCTACCCTCTTTTTTCCTTAGTTTTGGGTAGTATTTTCTTATTTAGTTCACCAACTTAGCTTTCTTTTCTCTTGAATTTATTTCTAGGTTTTATTTTCATGTAATCATACTTTAGTTTGTGAGATTTATATTGCACTTTTTTTATATTTTGGATTAGGTTTTATGTTTAGAAATTGGATGCAATTTCCATCTTTTGAACATGTATTTTGTGTGTAATTTTTGGTGTAATTTGGAGATGATTCAATAAATTTTTTTACAAATTCTTGTTATGTAATATTTATTTCATCAAATTATTTGAGATCTAAGTTGTTTTCTTGCATAAAAAATATGGTTTCAATAGCTTTCTAATGCAAGATTTATTGACTGTTCTTAAGTATAAAAATCTAGAAATTGGTTTTTCCTTAACTTTGAAATTTAATTCCAACCATCAAAACATGTTATTTACCTGAATCCTTAGGTCCCCATTTTTATTTTTATGTTATTTATTATATCACATAGTTATTTTTCATAGTAACTCACCGTAGTTGCATTAAACTTCAGCATTTTTAGGGCTCCAGAATTATGCGCACAGCCCAAAAACCATGCGCATGGTTCTAAATCCCATTCCTTTTAGATTCTTGGCTAAATTAGTTGTTAAATCTTGTGTCATAGTAGTTAAATTAGTTATTTCCAAGTTTTTTTAGAATTATAAAGTTTCCTTTTTGAATTTTAGAAAGTTTTATTTTTGGTAAGTTTTAGTTTAGGGAAGTTTCCTTTTTAGGTAGTTTTCTTAAGTTTAATTTCCTAGTTTAAATATTTCTAATTCTCTATAGTTTCTTTATTTGCTTAATTTTCAATTAGTTAAGTTTTCAATTCCATTAGCTTAGTTTAGCTTTAGTAAGTTTCCTTGACTTTTAATAATAGATTAGGAAAGTTCTTATTTTTTGTAAATTTCCTTAAGTTAGCCATTTACTATAATTCATTTTAAGTTTCTATTGTTTCCTTATTTAAGTACATGTTAGATAGGTAAGTTTCCATTTTTAATTTAGGAAAGTGTCCTTTTCAATATTAGTTTCTAATTCCATGCATGTGTCTAATTTGAGTAATTTAAGTTCTTAATTCAATCAAAACCCTCTATTGGTTGAAGCTAAATAATTTGAATAAGATCCATTCCATTGCAAATCTATGAGATTCCTTACAAGATCAACCTCGCTTGTATGAAAATACTACAATGATTCATGCACTTGCGAGTAACTTTAAAAGCACAATAAGTTTTTGGCACCATTGCTGGGGAATCGCAACAGAGTTGTGGCTGGATCCTTATTTAAATTGTTTACCTCTAGTCTTAATTTTAGGTTGTATTAAGTTAGGGTTTTGCATCATAATATTTTGGTAATTTCTGACAAAATTAATCCATCTTGCTTGTTTTGTGCAAGGGGAATTCAGCAAAGGAGTGGCTTGATAAACTTAGGATTTACTTGCTTTCTTAGATTATGAATTTTCTTTTCTTTGAGTGAAACTTGTAGCGAGGCCCATTGTAACTTGCAGTTTCAATTTCAATTTTAAATGGGTTGTATTAAAGCAAGGCAAGTGTGTGGTATGGAGGCCCACACTTGATCTTCATAAAAAGCCCCATTGTAAGCATCCCTCACTTTGATTTAGTTTTCCTAGTTTAGGTTGTATTTAGTGTAATTTGCACATGGTTGGTAGAACAATTCATATAGTTTTAGGAACATTCATCTTAATTGTTGCATCTTTAATTAGGGTTGTTGCATTTGAGAGCACCTATCTAACCTTTGGTTGGATGGCATATAGGTTGCATTAGTTTCCCTTTCCTTGTACTTGCATTGCATGTTTATTGTTATGGTGGATGGAACTTAATGTTAGGAATCCTCATAAGATAAGGACTTGATTTCATCATTGACTCCTTGGCCCACCTAGAATCAATCAACATCCTTATATATCTCTATCCCAACCCTTGAATGTTAACTAAAATCAAGTAGAAAGAGTCAAGCTCATAGGATCCTTTTAGAAGGACACGATCTATCATCACTCTAGTGGCTTCTGAGCACTGTGGTTATAGTGGGTGTCTTAAAATCCAATTGATTTTTCCACATCTTCCATTAACATAAGTAGAGATCTAACTGCCTCTTGACACAAGCATTGTATTAACCACTTTCAAGCATAACCTAATTAGTAAGCAATGGTTAAGCTTAGATAAAAGGAGCTATCTAGATTTAGGTCTAAGAGATACAACCCTATACATTATCAAAGATCTTCAATTCAGCTCATTAGTGAACTACTAGGGATTGACTCATTGTTCACTATTTAGAGTTAGGAGTCATATTCAGTTACGTTGCATCATACATTTAGGATTTTTCTAAAAAATAAAATAAAATCATTCATTGTATATAACAGTTAGTTTCATTCTATAAAAAGTTGAGTAACAAAGGCTTATGAAGAAGGGAACATACTTCATATATTAGATACATTGATGGATGGGATAGATATTAAGGAAAGTCAATTCCTTAGGATTATAGCTTCTAGGCAAGCTACGTCACAACCTCTGTACCATAATGACTATACCTATTATGAGCGTCCCTATCCCACTCCTTCATGGCCATCAAGCTCCATATACAATGGTTATTATTAGGAGCCAATGATGCACACAATGCATTCAAATACCCTAGCAATAACTACCATGCTAAGACAAATTATAATGGATGAGCTAGGCATTATGAACAACCATGGTCTTAGGATTACTAATATCAGGAAGAATCACAATGGTCCCACCTTGATCATCATGGGTTCAACCTGCTCAACCCTATTTTAGGACCCCAATGCCATAATAATACCAACCCTATAAGTCGTTTCCTCTACAACATGAAGAACCACCATTAAAAGAGAATATGCAGTAATTTTGTGAGAGAATGGAACAAATCATGGCTAACATTGAAAAGGAGAATGAGGAAATGAAAAGAGAGATGGAGGAATGGGAAGAGATGATGAAACCAATATGGGAAAATACTAATAGAAACATTGCTGAATTTATAAAAAGGATTGAGAAAATGAAACCAATTAGGCATAATGAAGAGCCATTTATTATTGATAATAGAATGGAAATCTCTTATGATCATTATGAGCCACAAAGTCTACAACCATCCATAAAAACCTCCCACTTAGATTACTCAAGCCATGTCCCGTCCTTTATTATGATTATGATGAAGAGACTTCCCTTAATGAAGAGAATGATGCTATAGAAGCATCCAACCTAGATCCTCTAGAAACATGTCCTACTTATTTTTATAAATTTGATGAAGTCACATCCATTGAAGAGGTGAATGAATTATTGGATACTGTGCTATTAATGAACACTTCTCAATGGTAAGTTAGAGTAGAACTCCCTATTGAACCTGAAACTCCAATTGAGCCTTCAAATGTAGAAGACATACTTGATTGGGACCTACAAACTTTATTTGAATAAGCATCAAATAGTAATATCAGCCCAATTGAAATTTTACCCATGCCAGCTAAACAAGAAGAAAAAGAGTCAGCTGATGTACTAACCCTACCTCAACCTACTTTGGGGTACACATTATAAGATACTAAGGGTTTAAACCTAATTATATCCTTGCCTCTAGTAATACAAGGAGAACCTTTTTTGGAAGGGCAAAGTTAGCAAATACCCCTATTTCAATACAATGTTAGGGAAATGGAGGAAAAAGTTAAACTGAATATAATGAGCAATGTTATCCCTCAATTTGGTTAAGAAATGGACCATTCATCTCCATATGGTTCAACAAAATGCATGGTAGTACATGAAGTCATCATGTTACCACCACCTCAAAATACAAGGTGGATGAATTATATTAACTACCGTGAAATTTTGAAGATAGGGGAATATCAATATGATTCTCCATAATTCAAAATCATGGTGATCTATTGTGTTATAATAATATCACCTCCTCAAATTTAGGGTGGAGCCAATATATAAACTACTACAAGGTTCTAAAGTAGAGTGAGAAATCTTGTTAGTTCATGCTTAGTGTTAGGATTAGAAAATTTAGCTTAACTAGTTAGGTTTAGGAGAAGTTAGGTTAGTTATAGGCCTTATTTGGTTGAAGTCATTAAATTTAGCTTATTAGGAGGCAACCCAGGAATTTTTTTAGAAAGTCTCATTAGTCTGCATTATCCATGTAGAAATAAGTCTCTTTCTAAAGATGAAAATTCAGATTTTTTTCAATATTTAGCTATCTATTTAACTTATCTTATCAATAGAGTTGCATACAATTAGTTCACTATTTTATTCTTTTTCTAAAAGTGTTTCATGAAAAATTAAACTCAAAGTGTTAATTGTACAAAATAGCTATACATAGTTTAAGTTGAAGAGAAAATATAATTTAGAGATCCAAAAGAAGATCTGTGGAGACTTATAACCCAAGTGAGTTTTAAGCCATTCTTCTTTTTTGAGCGTTATACATAAATTCAAAATTTTCTTCACCAGACATTAATTCTTAGTTGATCTTATTATTCTTCATATTGGTCAACTATTGAGAAATCACAAAATACTATAGCACATATCTCTTCAGTCTATGATCATCTTTAAGTCACATGAGACTCAAGAAATGATAGAGGCCACCTTGTTAAACTACTGCCTTTAGCCTTTCCCTATACTATTTTTTGTTAGTTAGACCTTTGAGCCTCTAAAATAGAGTGTTCTTTTTGTTAGCCAGACAACCTTTCCCTATATTGAGCCCCTATAATATATCCATTGCCCATTTATTTTGAAAATATGTAGAGAAAATTGAAGAATACTTTTGAAAAATTATGAATAATACAATTCAAGAGATGAGCATCAAATGGGTGAAAAAGAAGAAATTTTTTAAAAACCTATATGTAAAGTCAAGTGAAAAAGTAAAGAAAAGACATAGTCAATGAAAAAGAAGAATGTTCACTCTAGTAAGGAAAAATAGAAAAGTTATGAATACACTAATAGAAGACCTTTACATATTTCTAAGACAACACTTATTTATCCTTATACCCATTCTTTTGATAACTTTTCCTAAGCCTATGTCTCATTCTAATAGAAGTTGATTTTAGGAAAAGTATAGCTTCGATATGGTTATGAATGAGTAGGGAATTTGGTAGAGTCTAACATTCTTAGTAGTTGATGTCCTTTCATGAGATCATTATCTTTCCTTCTAAGTTATCATTTTATGTTAGACTTTTGGACTTGAGGAACAACATTAGATTCACATATTAATGAGAGATTAACAACTTTCTAAGTGATAAGTATATTCTATGAGAATTAAAGTCAAAGTATAGTTTTAGATGCTAATTTAGGTCGTATTTGACTTGAAAATTATAATTATTTATTAGCTATAACATACACTCACCTTCTAAAGTTTAATAAAATAATGGGATATCTTTAGCATAAGGGCAAGAATTTGAACCCTTTTGTGTATCTTTATTTGACATCCGAAAAATTTTAACTATCAATTTGAATGAATCTTGGAAAATAGTAAATTAGGTGAAAAAGAACACAATAAATTTCATATTTTTGTAGTGTTATAATTCAAAGATTGGATAGACATCTAATCTAACATTAAGACCTCCATAATTGGATAGTACTAAAAAAGATGATTCAAATGACACTATGTTTGCAAAAATTGGAGTTTGGATGGAGGAGACATGAGTATTTCAATATGAGGGACAAATTGGTAAAATTAAGACAGAAAAAAAGTGAGAAATGCTTAAATGAAGGGCGTCGTATTTGATACAAGCACCCCCCTCACCTAAGTGAACCTGATAGATGTAGGGTATGTTTCTTCCCAAAATCCTACAGACCACAAAAGGAAAGAAACCCGATGAAGTGGGAGACCTGGCGGGGAAGGAAGAGGAGGAGAGGAGAAGAAGAGGAGAAAGAAAAGAAGGAGAGGAGAAGAGGGAGAGAGAACGCTAGGTTGTCAGAGGAGGCTGGCATGTTGGCGAAGGAGGAGGTGAGGGTTTGTTGAAATTTTCAGTTTTTGTCAGCGAAGACGGCAACTCAGATTGACCATCCAAGCCAGTCATTTTATTTAGCTCAGAGAGGCGACCAAAACCCCTAAGCTTAAGGGGAGATCCAAACTGAATAGGACTACGAATCGAAAGGGAAATCATTGCACACCTAGATTTGGAGGGTTTCACGATGGATCTGAGCCAATCTAGCCCATTCCAGAGAAGGAAAAACATGAAAATGCATTTAGAAGGTAAGATCTATAAAACCCAACTTCGAATTTGTGGTATTTTGTTAAATCCATGAGTTTTTATGCCAAATCTAAATTTATGGATGATCTAACCATTCAATTCCTAATCCAAGCTTAGGGATAGATAATTTAGGGTAAGATGTAACTCAGATCACACAAAAATTTCTGATCTAGGTTGAAAATCAATCAGACAATCTCAGCCTTCCAATTGGGTATTGTTCACAAAGTAACTTCGTGATGTCTGATCGATGATCAAATACTACAGATGAGTTCCACATCCTTAAAAATGATAGGATGACTAAAATTATATGAATTTGAAGAGAAATAGATCAGATGATCTAGGCTGTTCGATCTGTCTCTATTCAAACAAACACCTTGTCATATTAGATCAATGATCAGAGGTTACACTTGAACCTTGAATTAGCTTATATATGATATAAAGGATGAAATTTGGATAAATTTATATAAAAAATTGGGTGATATGAACTGTTCATGACGTTCATTATATCAGTCTAATTTAGGAATACAATTATATATTGTATTGAGGATTGTAGTATGGAAAATAACATCCAGCTCCAGCCGAAGAGTTGATCTGGTTAGGAATCACTAAACAGTGAAAGTGACTTGCAGTCACTTAAGAAGAGTGGTGGATAACTAATCCAGGACCAACGGTGTGGATTGGAAATCCAGTAATAATTGATCATTCAATAGACGACCAATCAATAGCTAATGAAATGTCGTACTATAGTAATAAGCATTATCACTTTGCCTATGCCAAATAGTTCCAAGAGCTGACTTAGAGGAAACTTCCATGCTAGGGAAGCTAAGAGAAGTCCTAGAATTGTATAACTGAATATGTGTTTATGTTGTTATAGAGGTGTGATTG
Source organism: Warburgia ugandensis (assembly GCA_035236585.1). Classification (NCBI taxonomy): domain Eukaryota; kingdom Viridiplantae; phylum Streptophyta; class Magnoliopsida; order Canellales; family Canellaceae; genus Warburgia; species Warburgia ugandensis. Next base: position 31,008,433 of record CP141135.1, read on the forward strand.
ATTAGGAGTGGTATGCACACTAAATAGATTATCGCATCAGTGAACCTAAAGTTCTCCATTTGAGGTAGGTGGAATTAAGATGTGATATGATTTTTAATACATATATATGTATATATAGATATGAATCTTGATTGTTAAAACAAGTTTATTCGGACTATGCTCTGAATGAAGCGAATAAGCATGTTGTATTTGAATGTAAATTAAACTACTCATGTATAAGCACATGTTGTACATTGTGATTTTTTAGTCCATTTTTTTGTTCATGATACGATGAGTCCTAGATTTGTGATGATGCGTTTCACGAGACGTTGATAGGTGTAACCCAGTTGTATGCCTCCAATAAAAAACCAAACCTTGAGAGTTGACAGGCATAGCCCAGTTGTATGCCCAAAGAGGACGAGTTTAGCCCCACATCATTTGGGAAGTTTGATGCGTTCCACAAGAGGTTGATGGGTGTAACCAATTGTATGCCTCCGGTCAGAAACGAAGCCTTGAGGTGTGTCTTTGGGTTTGGCATGTCTTTGGGTTTAACCCATTTTGCTGACTCATTGCGCCAAAGAGGACAATATTGTTTGCTATGCACTTTGATACACACAATGACGCATTGGCATTTGATATGTGAAATGGCTTGTAAGTGCGAAGACTAGTATCAGGAAATGTAAATGACTTGTAAGTTTGATATGTGATTTCATACTTTGCATTTCAAGGAATGTGATTTAGTATTGATGCATTGACATTTCTTCATTTGTAGCATGCTTTCATGATATTGATAAATGTTGAACTATTTCAAGTTAAATGATAACTGAATGGTAGTTGCATGATTCGGCATGGACAAATTGATCTATATAGAATAATCATGATTTTGTTTATATAAAATTGCATCTTATTCTACTCACAAGCAATTGCTTTGGTTTGCAAGGCCTCAAATACAGAGAATAGTAGCATGTTTGGCATGTTGATAGTATCTTCGAATAAAGGACTCCTAAGGAATAGGAGCTGCTTACTAATAAGAGTGTGTCAATGGAAGCTTCGAAAATTAGAAATGAGAAAGAGACCATATTGTATGCAATTGAGGGAGTTTGGATGACTTATGTGACTGGGTTGTGATGTGGAGATTCTAGGTGTGTTTTGTTTCAGTATTTTGTATTATTCTATTAGATGTATGAAAAGGAGGCAGAGTCTCCAATTATATTTTAAAATTGTCAACGAATGTTTATCAAGTACTTTGCAATGACATGCGTTAAATATCATATGTCTGAAAAATAATGGAAACTCTACCGAATTTTCAATAGAAATGAGCACTCATTTCACTATGAATCCTTGTTTTTGAGAAAGAAAAATGACACTCAGGGTTTTTCAAAGTGAATTTAAAAGAAAAGATTCTTCTACTGTTGTTTACTCTTTAAAAATAAATTTATTACAGATCGAGCTTGCTAAGTCAATGTATTTTGTATTTAAAAAGTGTTATGAAAACTCAGGTCATCACACTTTATTAGTAGGATAAAGTTAGGAATTAATACAAGCTAAATAGGAATTTTTTTTTCCAGGTGAATAAAAGACTATCATAAAATTTTTGAGAATTTTGTAGGTATATTCACCACAAACCTCACGAAGCATAACTGGTCTACTGGGGGTAACTTAGGGGTTTAAGGGTTTCTTGCATATGCTAAATGCAATCGTGAGTACCCACGAAAATGATAACCATTTTGTTTCCATAATTTTTTGCATTTTTTCTCGAGACTAGTAAAATGATGGTTGGGGGGTGTGAAAAATGTTCAATTTCGTATAAAAAGTACCCAATTAGTATCCAATGTGTTATGACTTAGTCTTAAATTAGGGTTTTTGCTCAAAATTTGTAGGACATGTGTTTTTTGACCTTACGACTCCAAATTCTAATATTTGTAGGTTCAAAGGTTAATTCGAGGTTTTTACTTTTTTATAGGAAGAGACATGGTGATTTGATGGCTAGGATTGTTAGAGATGAACATTGAAGAACAAGGTTAAAAGATTGAGTCAAAGCCTAAGAATCATCAATCCAACATGATATCAAGGTCAATATCAAGCAACGAAGACAATTGGAAGTGCTAAAGGTGACTAAAATGGGTCCATGAAGTAAGCCATGCATTTCCACCACTTTTTTGTGGGGAGCCATTCAAGCCCTAAGAAATTAAAGCTATGAAAAAGGGTGATAAGCCATTTGAGCTACTCAAGCTTTGAAGCTAGGTGATGAAGCCACTTAAGCCACCAACGAATAAGCCATCAAGCCAAGGAGGAGTTTCACATAGAGTAACATAATTGGAGCATCAATTCAAGCAACTTTCTTATGTTAAAAGTATGATTTTTAAGGAATTTTGTGAGATTAATGTAAAAGGTAAGATGGTCATGTATTAAGGGACCCATAAAGAGAGAAAAACCCACATTCACTTTCTAACTCTATCCACCCATCCTACTAGGTTTCCACTTAAAGTCAAGGAGAGAGCAATCATCCAAAAGGAGGACGGCCTACCTTTCCTAATTGGTGATCAAGTGGTTTCCCAAATGGGAAACCTTACATCTACTTCAATTCAATTAACTTCAAAACCCTAAATCTTTCCACATCATTCCTAAACCATATTTCTTACCTAATTCCTTGGATTTTCATCAATCAAATATCACAAATTAGAAGGAAAAGAGCTCCACTTTCCTTCTAGGGAAAAGATCCGTGTACCCTTGTGCAAAATTAAAAACCAGCCATCATGTGTCTCTTATGTCATCTTTCCATCTCTCTTTCTTACATCGTCTTACTAATTCATCTCCCACCTAACCTTTCTCATTCAATACCCTAACCCTAGGGCCACGTTCGTCATGTTTTTCACCCCTTCTTAAGTTAGGAAGCCACTCATCTATATACCCATGTTCCATACGATTTTTTCAAGTAGAGGTAGGTGACACACCTTGAAATTAAGATTTCCTTTAGTGTTATTTGTTGCTGGATTTTGAGATTTCTTATATTCTTTTCTCCCTTCAAATTTCTAGTTATTGTCTTGGTTATTTGCTCTCCAATTTAGTTAGTAGTTTGCTTGCTTTGGCTTAGTTTTTATTGTTTTGCTTTCTAGTTTTGTACCCTTCTTTCCATCTAACTTTCTCCTTTCTTATTTACCTAAATTTCAATTATTTTATTTATTATTCACTCAATATTTAAGTTAAATAATTTTTAGTAGTGACAGCCAAGAGAAGAGCTAGCTTAAATCTTTGATTTCTCCACTTGAATTCCATGTTTTTGAACCTCTTTTTTCATTAGTTTTGGAAAATTTTTCCTATGTTAGTTCACCCATTTAGCTTTATTTCACTTAAATCCCTTTATGGATTTTCTTTTCATGTCATCATACTTTGTTTGTGAGCTTTAGATTGCACTTCTGTTATAGTTTAGATTAGGTTTTATGCTTAGGAATTGGATACAATTTCCAGCTTTTGAACATTTGTTATGCATTTAATTTTTGATGTAATTTGGAGATGATTCAACAAATTTTTTTAGCAATTCCTTTTATGGAATGTTTATTTCATCAAAGTACTTGAGATCTGGGTTCTTTTATTTCATAAAAGTTATGGTTTTAGTAGTTTTATAATATAACATTTATTGACTGTTCTTAAGTATTAGTTTTTCCTTATTTTGTGCTTTAATTCTAACTATCAAAACATCTTATTTTACTAAATCCTTAGGTACTCATTTAGATTTTTATGTTATTTATTATATCCCATAGTTAGTTTGTATAGTGACTTATTATAGGTGCATTAAATTTTACCATCTTTAAAGCTCTAGAATCATGCACACAATCTAAAAATCGTGCATGTGGTTCTAAATCCCATTCCTTTTAGATCTTGGTTAACTTAGTTGTTAAATATTGTGTTACATTAGTTAAATTAATTGTTCACTAGTTTTTTTTTATCAATATAAAATTTCCTTTTCTAATTTAAAAGTTTTATTTTTTGGTAAGTTTTAGTTTAGGAAAGCTTCCTTTTTAGGTAGTTTTCTTAAGTTTAATTTCCTAGTTTGAATCTTTCTAATTCTCTATAGTTTATTTATTTGCATATTGGTTAATTAGTTAAGTTTTCAATTCCATTAGCTTAGTAAGTTTCCTTTACTTTTAATTCCGGATCAAGAAAGTTTCTATTTTTAGTAAATTTCCTTAAGTTAGTTATTTACTATAAATCATGTTAAGTTACTATTGTGTCCTTTTTTAAGAGCATGTTAGTTAGGTAAGTTTCCATTTTCATTGTTTAGTATTAATTTTGGCAAGTTTTCTTTTTACTTTTAGTTTCTAATTCCATGCATATTTCTAATTTGAGTACCTTAATCTCTTAATTTAGTTCAAACACTTCTCTTTTGGCTAAAGCTAAATAATTTGAATAAGATCCAATCCATTAGAAATAAGTGATATTTCTTGTGGGATTGACCTTGCTCGCATGAAAATACTACATTGATTTGTGCAATTGCAAGTAACTTTAAATAAGAACAACTGCTGATTTCATAAATTTTAGAAAAAAAATGACTTTAAAAGTATACACTTAAGAAGTCATTTAATCAAAAATAACTTATTTACTTGAGTGTAAAGAGGAAATTTTATGTAGGAAAGGACTTTTAAATTCATTTGACTCAAACCACTGCAAAAGTGTACTTTTTAAAGTTGTTTATTTATAAAATACTTTAAAAGTGTACACTTTTGAAGTCCTTTGAGTCAAATGATTTTAAAAGGATACACTTTAGCATGGCGTAAAGAGTTATTTTATGCGGGAAAAGACTTTTAAAGTCATTGGTTTATAAATGACTTTAAAAGTCAATGACTTTTAAAGTCTTTTAGAAATAAGCAACTCTAAAAGTATACAGTTTAGCCTGGTGCAAAGAGTAATTTTACATGGGAAAGGAATTTTAAAGTTGTTTCAGTCAAATGACTTAAAATTCATTAATTTTTGAAGTTGTTTATAATTAAATGACTTGATAAGTATACACTTTTGATGTTGTTTGAGTCAAACAACTTTAAAAGGATACATTTTAGCCTGAAGAGTAATTTTATGTGGAAAGGACTTTTAAAGTAATTTGAATAAAATGAATTTAATAGTCATTGATTGTTGAAGTCCTTCAAGTCAGAGGACTTTAAAAGTCCTTTCTCGCATAAAAATTTCTCTTTGCATCATACTAAAGTGTATACATTTAAAGTTGTTTGACTCAAATGACTTCAAAAGTCCTTCTTTGTCTATAAAAGGCCAAAGTCATTTCATTTTTTCTTGTATCCTCTATTCATGTTCTTCTTATCACAGGTGGCATGTTGGCCACTTCCTTTGATCATTGTGTTTGTCTCTATCCTTTTCCCTTCTTGCTTTTCATTTTGGATATTTTGAATTTCTGTGGCATGAAAAACACCATAAGTAAACTAAAACCTCTTTTCAACATGCATTACTTTCTTGATTCTTGTTACCATATTTAATTTTGTAGATCAAGTAGGTTTTATCACTACAGATGATGGGGTTAAGAAGTGTATTAGATCGTCGTGATTTCAGCAAAAATCATATGATTTTATTGTAAACAATAACTACTAGCTTCTCTCTCTCTCTCTCTAAACCTCACTATTGGAGAAAGGTAGAACATCATGATTTGTGGTTCACATCCAAAATTATGGTTTGATGAAGAGAAATGCTACCATCATGTTGGCCAATGAAGTTGCATCTTAAAGCATCACCTCTCACCCCATAGAGTGGTGTTAGTTAAATACTAGGGGTCTAGATTTTGATGAAATCACTTTAAATTAGTTTTTTTATCATGATATTTTATTCATAAGATCTAATAATATGTACTAAAAGGGTGATAAATGAGGAGTTAATCCAAAAAATACTCTGACTTCCTTGCTCGTGTGTTGATTTATATATGTGTGTGTGTACAAAGAATGCATAAATTAACATTGACTACCATAAAAAATTAGTTTCATTATGTATTTATGAAAGATATTGTAAAGTACTAATAATATGTATATATATATATATATGTATATATTTGAAGTGAAAAATCTATTAGTTTTTAAAGTCAGTACATCAGTGAATACTTTTAAAGTCGTTTAATGTGAATGACTTTAAAAGTCAATACTCTTTTTTAAGTGTTATTTCATCGACTTTCTATTTGTATTTTTTTACTATCTTCATCTATATAATAAATATATTTTGATTTTTTTTTTTTTTGTGGCTATCCTCAATCATGATCTTCATTTATACATGAAAATTTTAAAAGGTTATGTACAAAATCATAACTGGCCAAAGGGGTGTGTAGCCGAATATTACATTGCAAAGGAAGTAGTGTAGTTTTGCACAGACTACTTGTTAGGAGGTGATGCGATTAGAATCCCTCAAAAGAAACAATCGGTTGCATTTAATGATCCTAAGGTTGGTGAACCTCTATTGAGTATTCATGTATCGACCGTTGACTATAAAGAATGGGACTAGGCTCATCATTATGTGTTGCAAAATGTTGATGAACTCCAATTGTATATTGAGTAAGTTGATAATGCACTTAGGTAAAAATAAATTATTAACGGTTATATTTTGTTTTATCTCTCCATTAATTTATGTATATTGGGTGTAGTTAGCACATAGATGTCCTCAAGGCAAAGAATCTAAGTTATGCAAAGAAATAAAAGTGGCTATAATTTGAGCATTAATGCACTTTCAATACCTGGCTCTATCATAAGGTAAAATGAAAGAATTCAAACTAAATAAATTTCTATATATATGGTATATATAATCTTACTTGCAAAAATCATATCCTACTTAATATGTGTATAAATAGGTTCAATATCAATTAGAATTAGTAGGCAATGGTATATCCAAATCCTTGGGCTAGATGGCAATGGGACCATGAGTAGAAGTAATAAAAGATACTGGATATGCTATCAATGGTTATCACTTTTACACAAAAGACCATGATAACTCAAGGGTCCAATAGAATAGTGGGGTTAGCTTAGTTGCCACTGATACATTCTTTTCAAGTGCAAAGGATAAAAGGCCAATAGTGCCAATTGATATTTATTATGGGATTATAAGAGAGATATGGGCCTTGGATTATACTTGTGAACTGTGAATGTGTTTAAGTGGATTGGGTAGAACACAACAAAAACAACATCAAAACTAATACCCTTGGATTCACATTGGTTGACCTCAACAAGATTTGTTATAAAAATGATTAATTTATTTTAACATCTCAAGCAAAACAAGTATTTTACATACAAGATAGGCCTGATGAGAGATGGTCAACTATTTTATCATCTTGTTCGAGGGATTTTTATGCTAATGATGACTTAGGAGATACTGCAGTAGATTACCCTTATATTACCACAACAATCCCATCAATTGAAGTACTTGGTGAGAATGAGGATTAAGTGTGTGATAGTGGTGAGGAGGGTGCTTGGGTTGAAAATAATATATGATGGGGTATATGGATTGTATTAATGAGTTGTAATATAATTCTAGATTTAAAGTTAGCTCTTTATCATGAGCTATATTGATTGAAGTGAGATGAATACCATATATGTGACATTATATATATACATACGTAATTGAAGACTTATTTGAAAAGTAAATTCTTTTGAATATTGTTATATTTATTATGCACAAAATGCTTCAATCAACACTAATTTTCTTGTATTTATTATGCGTGAATCAAAAAATACTTTGATTTCCTTGTTCAGGAGTTTGTTTATATATATGTGCATGGGTGCAAAGAATGCATGAATCAACGCTGACTATCATAAAAAATTAGTTTCATTATGCATTTATATTAGATATTGTAAAGTACTAATATAATATATATATATATATATATTGGAAGTAAAAATATATTAGTATATAAAGTCATTTGAGAAAAATGACTTTAAAAACTATGACTTTTAAAGTCATTTATATTAAACTACTTTAAAATTTCTACTCTAAATTGTGTCTATGCTCAACCAAATCTCAATTGTGAATTGGAACTACATTCACATATTCGCTGTCAATATAGATTTTTGAGTGTTGGTTGGTATCTCTTTGTTTATCTCATATATATGAATGTTTAAAGAAATTTTGCTTGCTCATGGTGATGCAAAAATTAGGGGAACGGCAGTAGTGATGCCCAATCAATGATCAGATGTTACCATTAAGTTCCCTGACCCAAAATTGATATAGAATAGATGAAATTTTTTTGATCCAGTAATGAAATAGATCAGACAATCTTTGCTGTCCGATTTATCATAGTTAAGACAGTAAGCTTGTGATGCCTAATCCATGATTTAAATAGTTGATGGTAAGAAAAGTATGGATTTGACTATTAAGAACGATCGAACAACATTATACTAATCATAATGTAACATCTCTAATTTGTAAATAGAAATTTACAAAAATTTTGAATTACATAAAATCAGAGTGAAAAGCGAATATTGAAATTTTCAATTTTTGGAGTTCCAAAAACTAAAAATTTTATAAACATCAAATCAAGTGTTGAAACTATGGCGACTGAGGTTTTTGAAATACATTTACAATATTTATTTTTATATGGTGGTTGACCAATTTTGCAAATGTTTTGAAAACTTAAGCAATGAATTTTTTTTTTTCTTTGAAATCTTTTTAGAAAACCCGAATGCCACATTTCACTCACATATACATACACAATTTTGTGTACAACATATGTTGCCAAAGAAACTCATTTTATTAAAATTGCAGGATCGATCTAGTGGTTCACATACATAGCCCCTTTTATTACATCTTATGTCCAAAATACGTAAATCAAAATACAATCCAATCCTTTCACAAATGTACATAGTCTTGATCAATAGTATGGTCTTCGTATTCCCTTGTCATATCCCTTTAAGTCCTTCCTTTTTGTATCTGAGATATTGTAAACATTCAAACATTTACAATATCTTAGCAAGCTATGCTTCGTAGGGGATTCAAGAACATATGGAATTGTATAATTCAAAAGTACAGTATTCAAGTTCATCATATTCCATATGAGTAACACCATTCAATTTTCATGAACCATACCATATATGATCTATCATATAATTTGTAATGTATCATCTACTATGATAATCTCAAACCACTTGCCACTATATTGTATGCATATATATGGTCAAAAACCGTGAAAAATAGTAAATATCTCAAACATCAATAATCATACTTAGATACACTAAGTTGATAAAATCATCCATACTCTTGCTGGAAAAATACTCCCTCATGAGGGCAGTATCGGCATCTCACTATGCCATGCATCATAATGTGAAATACTCGAGGACTACCATGCTGCAGTCTGATTTGTACTAGTGTGCTCGGATAACTGCCCTGCTCACCACTGATACCACGGTGGAAAATATTGTGTCACTGCTGGTATGAGGAGACAGGACTCTCACAGTGGGGCCTTCCCATAATTGCCCCACCCAACTTTTATCCTCTCTTTGGGCAAGGTATCATAATATTATCAAATTTCAGGAAGTGGGTGGCCAAACCCTCATCACTTACTTGGCATAGCATCCCCAAGCTTATGCCTGTTTAAAACAAAACACAAGCCTCCATGCTTATATCTAAAATACTTCTTTGTACATCTCACACGATATGTCTGTTTATATTGTATTCAATATCCTCATACTAAGGATATAATTTCATTTCTAAATTCAGGGATCCTCATTTACAATGAATGATACCCATGTTCATATAAGTTTAGGGATTAATCATTTATTATAAACAATCCCCATTTCCTTTAAGCTAGTATTCATATATCAAATGCTATTAAGTGTAAGGATACTCATTTGATACAAATAATATCCATTATTATTATGTTCTTATCTAAGTTTAGGGGTAATTATAAATGATACCCAGGTATTTATTATGTATTCCATCTAATTTCAACAGTTATCTCTATTCATATACATGAATTATGATTCAAATGTAATTAAGCATGTTATCATTCTTAAGCATTATAATGTCTATGTATAATAACAATTCCATAGACCATAGGTCTTGTATTCTTAAAGTTCCATATACCTTCATGTAGTGATCCATTCCTTCAGGTCCTCCATGATTGACGTATGTCATCTGTAAATACACATATATTGTCATTATCTGTAAAATTTTGGATAATCTCTTATCTATATTTCTTATCTAATCTTGTCATTTGGTTTAAAGGATCTAGATCTATCTTGTCTTCCTATCATCCATATAATCTATCTTCCACAGATAGTATTTATCCTATTGTTCAATAGATTTGATGGTTAGAATCATCTTCTAATCTTTCAGATCTAAGTATTTTCTATCCCTAAGCCTTTGTGTATCCATCTTTTTTATCTTGATCTTTCATAGATCCTTTGATCAACAATTTATACTTGTTGATAAAGATCAAGGGCTTAGATCTTTTATAATATAGTTCTTCTTTGTTCTAAGTTCAATTATTTGATCATCCCTAAGGAGGATGATCCTAGTTCTCTTCCTTGAATCATATTTTATCAAGGGTTTGGATTATCTAATCTAATAATCTAAATTTGATCCACAACATACATAAGCATACATACTAAATATAATACAATGTTGTGCTTCTTATTGTTCTTGATCATTCAAGATCTCCTTATGGATCTTGTTTGATCTTGATTAACTTACTCACAATTTTCATTAAGATTAGATATTATACTAACCTTTTATGATTTTATTATTATTATTCAACCCGTTAATATTTTTTTGGTTGAAGATAGCTTATTTCATCAAAGTCTAGACTACTGCTCTTATTCCCAATTCACTTAGGCTTACTAGTTAAATGGTTGAACACAAAGTGGTTACTTCAATCCTCATGTGAAGAGGCGTTTAGACCTGACAAATGTCAACCAAAGGTAGGGGAAGAGCAAGGCTTTATTAGAAAACACCCTTAACCCATGTTCAGCACTCACTAGAGTGACCTTAGCTCAACCTTTCATAAAGTTCCCTATGAGTATTTAACCTTAAGTACTCTTTCAAATTAATTTTAATTAAATCCATGAACATTTAAAGCATTTAAAGTACTCAATGTAATTTTCATAACATAATCATTAAAGCATAAATAAATAAGTAAATCTAACAATTAATCTACTAAGTAATAAAAACAATAATAACATTCTATTATTCAAATGAAAGTTAACATGCCATAATAGTTCATCATGATCCAACGGTCATAGTTGATTTCTTTTCATTTTTCATCCCTTTTAGTGTTTAAATTTTGATCTTTCATTTTCATTTAGATCTAATACATTTTCTTAGTGTGATTTTATCACTAGATCATTGATGCATCCATCAAATGATCTGATCCTTCTTAATCCAATCGATTAAGAAGATCTTAAGTCATTTTTTCAAAATTAAGGGCATAGATCTCAATCTATCCCAAATTAGCCTCATTGGGCCCATCAATCCATATGAGATAAACTTTATATCATCATCCAAATTGTCCAATCATAATTGATCAAGGAGATTTCCATCCACTTTTATGGATTTTACTACTTTTAAGGTCAAGATCTTAAGATCTGAAAAATAAATTACATCTAACCATTTAATTATTGTAATTATACATTTAGATCACCATGTAAACTATTTTAAATGGTTTGATCATGCTTGATTAATCAGATCATGAAGATCCATGCTTATTTTTATGATTTTTCTTCTTTTAAGGCTTGATTTCTTAATTAAACATAGATCAGTCGCTTTTAGCCATTGATTTATTGTTCCAAAATCACAATATCATCAGTGGATTAGAATTATAAAGTCTGATCATTCCAAATTTCATTGATCATAGGAATTAGTAACACTTTTCTTAATTAGTAGAATTTTACATGCAACAAAACATAAATTTTATGAGTTCATTACCTTATACAAGTGACAAGGAATCTATAGCAACTTTTAGATATGAAATCGGAGCTAAATTGAGTTCTTAATCAAAGAAACAAGGTTTCAGTTCAAAAATTGGACAGTTGAGATCATCTCAATAGAAAACGGCAAATGGGAGGTTGGCCCATGCCTGTTACTTGGGATTACCTATCACCAGGGATAGGTGAACGGTGATAGGCTGTCGGATCACCCATTGCCGAATCTCCCTCTTCTCTTAAGATTAATTGCCCAGATTTTATCTCCTAGGTTTTTGGGCCCCAAGAATCCATCCAACGGCTCAAAAGTTTCATTTGAGCTATGGATGGATGGGATCTCAACCATGCTGCTAGATCTATCATTCCCAATGGATCAGCGGCTGGGGAGATCACTTGGAGGCCAAATTACCCAAGGGAGGTGCCGAAAACTACAGATGATTTACTGGAATGAAGGTAAGAAGGAGGTGGAGCACTTAACTAGGCCAGCTAATGAAGAAAACTTCACTAGAGATTAGGAACATCACTGAAAACCCTAGCTTTGTTGAAAACGTATATAGACGGAGTTTTCTCCATCACCATTGCCGAAAAATATCTGCAATTGTGGGGCAATTATAGATCTCAGTGTTCAGAATCTATCCAACGGTTTAAGATCAAGATTATCTAGTTTGATTGGTTGGAAATAGGTGGAGAACTTGCTAGAGATGGTGATTCACTAGTGCTTGTTCTTCATTTTGAAATTACCGACAATCCAGATGGTGGATCATCCAAATATCTTAGGGCTTTTGTAGATCAGGCATGTTCGAACGCATCTGATGGTGAAGATTGAAAAATAATTGCTGGAAGTGGATGGCTAATTCAATTAGGGTTTTCCATGCAAAAACCTTGGTTCTTCAAGGACAACGTGTCAATTGATGTGCCCGATGTCTCTAATGAGCTGGAGTGTTGAGTGCGTCTACAGACGCTTGTTCAGAGAAAAAAACTATAGGAGAAAGAAGAGAGAAATGGGGAAGATGGAGGGGGATTTTTGATTTGGGATGTTGGGGCATTCTAGGGGACCATGTGAAGAATGTTAGGAAATTTTTTTGGGCTATTTATAAGGATTTTTGAATTTTTTATGATTATATGTAATAATTATGTTTGATTTCCTTTTATTATTAAATTGTCATTGGATTTCCACAACTACCTCTTCTCCATTAGTAGCTAGTAGTGGTTTGACTCATGATGATGGTCTTCCAAACTGTTGGCCCACCTTGTGGGCCCCACATAGTTGTGAAAATATCGATTTACCCTTTTAATTCCAAAAATGGAGAAAAATAGGGTTTATTCTTATGAACTCAGAATTGAGCATACTTTGTGGCGTTGGAATCGAATTTTTGAGTACATTCTAAATATTGATGTCTTAGTTCTCGGTTACAAGTAAAATTACCATTTTACCATTTTATTCATAAAAATGAAGAAAAATAAGGATTTTTCATTCGAACTTAGAATTTGACATACTTATAGTCATTTTGATCGGTTTTTCGAGTACATTACAAATATCCAATTTTAAGTATTGATTATTTTTTATAAAAATGAATTTTTCCTGGAACTCAAAATTCCAATTCCACTTTTAAAATTTTAAATTTAATAATTCAATTATATTCATACAAATTGGGGTTATTACAATCTTTCCCCTTTTAATAATTTTGTCCTCGAAATTTGCAAATTAACTAATGAGTTTTCATAACTCTTTCATAGATTTACACATGTGGCCTTGCCACTTAAGAAAATCTCTATTTCCTTTCATTCATTTCTCATTCTACCTTCTCCTTAAAGGTATAATTCACATGGTTTGGCATATTGAAATGCTTACACATGACTAACCTTACTAATGTATCATTCACTTATCTAGATCCTCACTAGACTTTTAAAAGGATTAATAACTTGTAATTGAGTTATCCTTTATTTTAAAAAACCTTCTATTTCACTTGACTGGTATAATACTTTCACCAATCCTAACTATAATACTTCATATTTTCTCATCCTTAAGCTATTTATCAAGATTCACATCTTGATTTGAATAAAAAAAATTCACTAATATTCTTTGTAAAAATCTTCCAAAATATTGGAAGTAATCATCTCTTTCCTTGTTCTTCCATTATTTGGAAGTGATTACTTCATTTCTATTCCAAAAATTCATACTTTTTGATTATTTCTTTCTATTGGAAATTTCTTTTTAAATTCTGTCATTGAATAATAGTTTCCTTGTAATGATTCTTTGCTCATTCTCATTCTCATTCTCATTCTCATTCTCATTCTCATCCCATCTATTGTTTTTCTTAATCATCTCTTGGTGTGCATAATTTTCAATTCGTAGTACTTGGATTTTCTACATTTTTCCTTCCAAGATAGTTTATAGATAGTATCATATAAAATTTCATGTATAGCTTATCCTCTTTTGTTGTCTCTTTCTCATATTCAGAATAATATTCTAAAAATACTTATAATCCATGATAATAGTTATTTCTTTTATAGATATATTTATATATCTCTCTAAATTTTTAGATTGAAATTTTACTTCATGCTTCCTTGAAGCTATAATGCCCCAAGCAATTTACATTATTTTTGCATCCATTTGACAAAAATGAATTAGACATTCTATAGGAAATGACTCATGTTAAATGTTTTACTTTATTTAAAATATTAAACAAATGAATTTGTAAGAAAAATTCATACCATTAGATTCTACTCGAAAAATGCAATCCAACGCCTCAAAGAACGCTGAAAATGGAGTTCGTATGAAGAAGTTACGGATGTTAAAAGATTAGGGGCAATTTTGTAATTTGTATTTAAAACAAAAAAGGACGAAAACCGCATGGGGCCGTTTTGATAATGGCACCCCCCATCATCTTCCTTCTCCAGCAGTTTCCAGAGGCCTCCACCACAGGCTCTGAAGGGTGGTAACAAATGGCGGCACCGCCATTGGCAGCACCGCCTTTCACCCTCTATAAAAAGCCATATTCCCTCCTCTCCAAATCATGTTTTCCCCGCTATTTGGGGCTGGGGTTTCCGGAAAAAACCGGAAAACCCTCCTTTGATTTTTCATGTAAATTATGGCAAGGGTCAGGCCTTTCCTTCGGGCCGGCCTCTCCCCTCTCCTCTCTCCCTTGTTTTCCCATGGAAGCACCGGACAATGGGTTTTCCCCTTCCTTGTAATTTTCGACGACCTGGGATGCAGGCAAAGGAAAAGGGAGCTGCACCCACTAGCTATGGCACCATCTTCAGCTTCCAGGTAAGACCCATGTTCCTCCTCTTTCTATTTTCTCCATTCCCAGGCCGGATCCACGTCAGATCTGGTCTTTTTTCCGGCTGAAAATCGCTAGACCCAAACCATCGAAGAAGACGACTCGGGGACGCCATGTGTGATGCGCTTCCTGGGCTGTTTTCGTGTGCACGTTGTCTGCGGGCACAGGTCCAGCACGACCAGGACGCACAAGCGCCCCGGGAGCCATGATGCGCACACCCGTGCCCAAGATGCATTCGCATGACACTCTCTAGACCGCACACTGCAACGCTTAGCTTGGGCGTGTGCATGTGCGTGAGGCGATTGCGGTTCGACCGGGACACGCAGGCGTCCTGGGAACCATCACACGTAGGCCCTACGCATAAGACGACTCTGGTTCATCCGTAATTTCAACATAGACTCAAGTAGCCTAAATCCATAGAATCAACTATGGCCATACCTCAAGAATAAATCCAAGAGAGGCCTTAGGGCTAGAAATCATGATTAGATTTCATGTTTAAATGATATATAGGACCCATAAAGGTACTCTAGGACTCCGATTGAGGCACCGCGAGAGGCATTGTGTCCGTATCGACGGCGCAGACACATATCCAAACCATAAAATACCTGATCAAGCCCCTATCTAAGGCTGGCATGATGCTTAAACCATGATAGTGGCGCGGGGCCACTAAACCTTTGCAAACCTGACTATACCAAGGCCCAGTTAGGGACCTTAGGAGGCCCTTAGGCATGGGAATGAACTCTTAATGCCTAAGTAGTCAGGTAAACTATTCTAGAACCTATAGAAATAGGCCAAGCTAACCTTTTTCCCCTAAACCATGTCCAGGAATGTACGAAGACAAGGGGACTAGCGTGATCAAACCAGGTAGGTGTCCTATCACTACTAGACTTTTAAAAAGAACCCATGATGCTTTGAGAATGCATGTTTTGAGTCATGGTTGCTTTTCTAATGCATGTTTTAAGTTTCTAAGTTACATGTCCTGTCTTTATGCATATATCATATAAACTTATGTTACATCCTTATGCACATGACCTATTTAGCATGAATTGATTTCATAAATGAACTTAGCATGCATATGAAAAATACATTGAGCATATATTGCCAAGACATGTGTTACATGCATAGTGATGTTTTGAAAAAGGATTCTTGTCTGCATGATGCATGCATAGACATGTTTTGAAAAATAATTGCATTTGGATTATTTGGGGTATTTCCTATCTTTGAGGGTTGCCAAAAGATGCTAGAGTGCCCAAAAGATGCTGGTTAGGCAGTTGTGAGCGCCAGGCAGTGTGAGGGACCCAAAGAGGACATTGAGAATGATTGCATAATTGCATGATTTGCGAGATTTGGATTAATTATACATGCTTTTTGGGCTAGTAAGCTCGTGGGCGCTATGCCGAGAGGTTCGAGGTGGCCTCCCAGCCTCTACCACTATAGGTGGAAAGGGTACCACGCCGAAAAGGCTTGTCCTCACTTCGATTGCTATCGTAAAGGAGGACTACCACTGGAGGTGTCACGGCACCTGTCGAAGTGTCATATGCCCCGTGGAGGCTATGACCGAGAATCCCTAGGTACCCAGGGACCACACGGCACTAAGGTCGTGGGCATAGTGTGCCCTATGTTTTTGAAGATTTATTTGCATGCATATGGCATGACATGAGTATGGTCGACCATAGATCCATGAGTTGGATTCAGTTGAGCATCTTATGCATATCATAGTATATGTTTATGAGATCTATGTTACTTTTGATTTGGATTATGCGATTCTTTAAGTCGTTAGTATTCTATTTCAAAAATGGCTTTTAATATTGATATTGAACATGAGTGTCCAAACATGCACATGGTTTAAAGAACATATGGTTTAAAACATAGCATGCATTGTAAAACTAGTAGTGATAGACTCCTACTGAGTATAGTGTATACTCACCCAAATATATCATTTTTCAGGACAGCTCCACTCAGGAGTAGAAGACGCCTCAGGAAATGTTAGTGCTATGAGCAAGTAAATAAAAAAGAGACAATTATACATGAAGGTAAACACTCTACCCTTTGGACATGTATTTGTATTTATTTACGATTGAAATTTGTGAGTATTTGGATAGACCTGGGAAGACGTTTATGATTTTTGAAATTTTCAAAAACTACTTTGGTTGTTGTGAAAGCAAATGATACTCGGGGTTTTCAAAATGAGTTTAAAATAAAAGATTTTCCATTGCATTGCATTGTTTTTATAAAATGGTTTTCAAATAGGGATGCATCCTGCCTTAGGAATTAGATATTGCATTTAAAAATGCTTGGGAAAACCTGGGTCGTCACAGTTGGTATCAGAGCCCAATTTTATCCTTTCACAGCCAGCCTAGCATGTCCAAGGACGTAGACAACCAAGATAAATAAGAAGAAGTAGTCTAAATAGAAGTAGAGAAGTAGTACCGATGACTAAAACACGAATAATATCAAATCACAAAGATGCACACCATCAATAAATAAGTGAAAGGCAGATTGATTTAACAAATAATTAGGCAGTGGATAGTGCAAACCTTATCCAAAATCTAGTCTAAGATGACTTATGATTTAAGGATTGTTGTGTGGTGCAAACAGGGAAACTCATATATGAATCAGATTATGATGATGAATGAAGATGTTAGGGAACTTATTGGTACATACTTCTGACCTGTAATAGATAAATCTTACCAAAGGTGAGAAAATTGAAGAACCTAGATGGCTATCTTACCCTTCTAAAGAATATCATAATATGAGTATATTATAAAAAGGGATGTAACATGAGTATGATAGGGAATGTAAAAGACGGACTTTGAGAAGATTTTGATGATAATCTAATAGGGATGAAAATACAAGGTACTAGGAGATACCTGTGACTCATATTAGCTCACAAAGGTATGGATCTTGAAGGACTTAGCTCAACTTAATGGAAGTCATATGAAGAGTGAAGTGCTATCGAATAATGACAACTTGAGTATAATGGAGCAGATCAGAAGATGTGTGCAATTGACATGTTAGGTGATTAAGAGAAATATAACACGACTATGATAGGGAAATGTATTCGACAGAGTTACCAGAAGATTTTAATGATGATACTAGGGATGATAGATTTGTAAAAATAGATTGATCCTAAGAGAAATATAGCATAACCAAAACGTCAATACCATTATTTAGACACTGTATGAATTTTATTGAGGCTACAGACAATTGAGGATTTCAATGATCTTAAGACAGTTTAGAATTTCTTAGAAGCATTCAATTTATCATATATGTTAAGTAAAGGAGTAGATGTAGTATCAATTATATGCAACAAAGCACATGAAGACATTGATCTAGGAAGACAAAAGTGAGGATTTTGAAGAAAAGAGAGAAAGAGATAGAGATGTAACTATAAGTATTCGATGAATATTGAATATTCAAAAGAAGAAGATCATGACTTTATGGAGATACATACAAATCTTTTTTGAAGGAATAATACTAGTGGAGTTGGTGATTTTATTGTAAAAGAGTATAAAAGAGAGAAAGCATATGGGGTTGAAGACTTTGTGTAGGGTATAGAATTTCAGGAGATTATGCTACAAGAAATTTCCGAAGAGGAATGGTGACCAACTAGAAATTAAATTCTACAAATGGTTTGATGTCTATATCAATTATTGCAATTAGAATCTTATCGGATCCATTAGCTTATGAGGAACACCAATGGATATAGTCCATAAAAAGGAAAATTTGGTGATATCCTACCTTACCACTACAGGAGTAAATAAAGTATATTGAAAACGGAATTAAGCCGGGACAGTGACTTGTCCATTTGTCTTTCTTCAACAAGTAGGGTACTATCAAGGATTGAATTGAGGTCTTGCTATCATAGATTTGGAAGAGCAAATATCTTAAGACCATTATTTAGTCATTACCTTTAGAGTACTGTTGACTAAATAAAGGTATCCCACCCTATTTAATCAAATATGTTAGTATCTATTAGACAGTAGTCGAAGTTATATACTCAGAGGGATGTTATAAGTCTTTAGACTTGAGTTTTCTTGAAAGAAGTACTTGTTAGACTAAGTCATTTGAGGGTAGAGGTCCTCTTGGGTCTGAAAGATGCTGTTGACTTGGATTGAAAAGAAACGCAGATAAGCATCAATGGCTGTAGAAACCTTTCAGCTATCAACAAGTAATCGAATAAATTCTCTTTCTATGTCTAAGACGATGTTCCATGCTTACCTGAATGTTTTTCAAACTTGATGATTTAACAGCTTCAGCACAATTGCTAGTATAGCTATTGAATAAGAATTATGGTTATAAGCTAAGTATGAGGAGGCATTTGAAAAATAAAATTTGAAGAATTGAGAAAATCACTACTTATGATGGTACCTCCTGTGACAAATAAAAACTGAATGGTTGACGATAAAGCTTTGATGGAAGGTTGAACAATAGATTGATGTAGGAAATGAAAGGAGAAAATTTGAGGTAGTCAGCACATTATAAGGTGAGATTTGATGTTACGTTGCCTTTAGACAAAAAGTTAGTTGTTATGTGCATATACCAAGTACGAAAAATCAATTGAAGGAATTTCCTAAGGACTAACCCTATTGGATTGAGTATAGAACTTGTGGACTGAAAGATTACGAAGAAAACCATCAAGCAAAGAAAGGACAAAGAGGATAATGACAAAGGATTCAACCATGACCTAGTAAGGGTACTCAGTTATGAATAAGAGACTTTTTGCATGAATGGGAACATTATTGGAAATCCTAATGACAAATGAATGTGAATAGTAAGATAGGCCTCTGGACAAGAACATTTGATCCATGATGATAAATCAACCATTAACCTTTGACATGAGTTTGGATAAATTCTTTAGGGAGAAAAGCATTTGATGGCTTTAGCTTCTATGAAACTTGATGTATAGCTCAGATATCTTAATCGTATTATGAGATCATATTATTATGGAGGATGCTACTTGGATTATTTCATGGTTTTATTTTGAATATAATAGAAAAGCAACAGACAGTTGAAATGAGGAGTTGATAAAGGGTTTGGATTTTATCATTAATCTAATTGGAGGACACATGATACCATATCAGCTATTGAAGCATCTTAGGGAAAAAATATAAAGCAAAGAAGAGAAGAAGCAAAGTTAGACACAATAGAAAGAATGTAGCTTTTTGGGACTCTTGCTAATGACATACAACCAACCATTAGAAGGAGACGTTGATGATGAATAGATCACTAGATGGAAGACAAGAGGAAAAAGGGATTATCCTATGCTATTCAAAATGCAATGGAGGAATAAGATCATATGATCTCAAAGGAGTATGAAGTAATTTATATACGAGTAGGAGAGTATGGTCATCTAAGGAGACTATCCTATACATGATCAGAGGAATATGAGCATCTAAGAATGGGTAGCTATACGAACTATAGCTAGAAACCAGTATTGTTAAACTAGCATGCATGGGACTATGTATCAACGTACGTAGCGAAAGCGACCCATATGTATTTAAAGTAAACGGAGAAGATATATTGACGATATATATGTAAGGCCTTGAGGAAGGAATTATAAAGATGGTAAAGTGAGAATGTGCCTAGGATGGGTTGCATGGTAACGTGAAAGGGTTTTAAGGACACAATTCCTCTACGTACTAACTTGAGGAATTAACAAACAAACATATAGGGTTGGAGCAAAAGGAATTTTCTTAGTCCGAGTTTTAAGGGAGTCCTTAGGAAGAATATGTCTTATCAAGAAGATAGCTGACTTGAAGGTAAGAATTTCTGGAATTTCGAGGACAAAATTCTTTTAAGGGGGTAATGATGTAATGCCCCAAGCAATTTGCGCTATTTCTGCATCCATTTGACAAAAATGAATTGGACATTCTATAGGAAATGAACTGTGTTAAATGTTTTACTTTATTTAAAATATTAAATGAAGGAATTTGTAAGAAAATTGGTACCATTAGATTCTACTAGAAAAATGGAATCCAATGCCTCAAAGAACACTGAAAATGGAGTTCGTATGAAGATGTTACGAATGTTTAAAGATTAGGGGCAATTTTGTAATTTGTATTTAAAAACGAAAAGGGACGAAAACCACAGGGGGCCGTTTTGATAACGGCACCCCCCATCGTCTTCCTCCTCCAGCAGTTTCCAGAGGCTTCCTCCACCGCCTCTAAAGGGCGGCAACAAATGGCGGCACCGCCATTGGTAGCACCGCCTTTCACCCTCTATAAAAAGCCCTATTCCCTCCTCTCCGAATCATGTTTCCCCTGCAATTTAGGGCTGGGGTTTTCGGTAAAAACCGAAAAACCCTCCTTCAATTTTTCATGTAAATTCTGGCAAGGGCCAGGCCTTTCCTTTGGGCTGGCCTCTCCCCTCTCCTCTCTCCCCTGTTTTCCCATGGAAGCACCGGCCAATGGGTTTTCCCCTTCCCTGTACTTTCCGGTGACCTGGGATGTAGGCAAAGGAAAAGGGAGTCGCACCCACCGGTTATGGCACCGTCTTCGGCTTCCAGGTAAGACCCGTGTTCCTCCTCTTTCTATTTTCTCCTTTCCTAGGTCGGATCCATGCCGGATCTGGTCTTTTTTCCGACTAAAAATTGCCGGATCCAAACCATCGAAGAAGATGACTCGGGGACACCCTGTGTGACGCGCTCCCTAGGCTGTCCTCGCACGCATGTCGTGTGCGGGTGCAGGTCCAGTGAGACCAGGATGCACAAGCACCCCAGGAACCATGATGCGCGCACTCGCGCCCAAGATGCATTCGCGTGATGCTCTCTAGACCGTGTGCTGCAGCGCGTAGCTCGGGCGTGCGATCGTGAGTGAGGCAGTCGCGGTTCGACCAGGACGCACGGGCGTCCTGGGAACCATGACACGCAGGCCCTATGCATAAGACAACTCTGGTTCATCCGTAATTTCGACACAGACTCAAGTAGCCTAAATTCGTAGAATCAACTATGGCCAGACCTCAAGAATAAATCTAAGAGAGGCCTTAAGGCTAGAAATCATGATTAGATTTCATGTTTAAATGATATACAAGACCCATAAAGGTACTCTAAGACTCCGATTGAGGAGCCGCGAGAGGTGTTGTGTCCGTATCGTTGGCGCGGACACACACCCAAACTATAAAATACCTAATCAAGCCCCTATCTAAGGCTGTCATGACCCTTAAACCATGGTAGTGGCGCGGGGCCACTAAACCTTTGCAAACCTGACTATACCAAGGCCCAATTAGGGACCTTAGGAGGCCCTTAGGCATGGGAATGAACTCTTAATGCCTAAGTAGTCAGGTAAACTATTCTAGAACCTATAAAAATAGGCCAAGCTAACCTTTTTCCCCTAAACCATGTCCAGGAACGTACGAGGACAAGGGGACTAGCGTGATCAAACCAGGTAGGTGTCCTATCGCTGCTAGACTTTTAAAAGGAACCCATGATGCTTTGAGAATGCATGTTTTGAGTCATGGTTGCTTTTCTAATGCATGTTTTAAGTTTTTAAGTTACATGTCCTGTCTTTATGCGTATATCATATAAACTTATGTTACATCCTTATACACATGACCTGTTTAGCATGAATTGATTTCATAAATGAACTTAGCATGCATATGAAAAATACATTGAGCATATATTGCCAAGACATGTGTTACATGCATAGTGATGTTTTGAAAAAGGATTCTTGTCTGCATGATGCATGCATAGACATGTTTTGAAAAATAATTGCATTTGGATTATTTGGGGTATTGCCTATCCTCGAGGGTTGCCAAAAGACGCTAGAGTACCCAAAAGACACTGGTTAGGCAATTGTAAGGGCCAGGCAGTGTGAGGGACCCAAAGAGGGCATTGAGAATGATTGCATAATTGCATGATTTGCGAGATTTGGATTAATTATATATGCTTTTTGGGCTAATAAGCTCGTGGGCACTATGCCGAGAGGATCGGGGTGGCCTCCCAGCCTCTACCACTATAGGTGGAAAGGGTACCACGCCAAAAAGGCTTGTCCTCACTTCGATTGCTGTGGTAAAGGAGGACTACCACTGGAGGTGTCACGGCACCCATCGAAGTGTCATATGCCCCATGGAGGCTATGACTGAGAATCCCTAGGTACCCAGGGGCCATGTGGCACTGAGGTCGTGGGCATAGTGTGCCCTATGTTTTTGAGGATTTACTTGCATGCATATGGCATGACATGAGTATGGTCGACCATAGATCCATGAGTTGGATTCAGTTGAGCATCTTATGCATATCATAGTATATGTTTATGATATCTATGTTACTTTTGATTTGGATTATGCGATTCTTTAAGTCGTTAGTATTCTATTTCAAAAATGGCTTTTAATATTGATATTGAACATGAGTGTCCAAACATGCACATGGTTTAAAGAACATATGGTTTAAAACATAGCATGCATTGTAAAACTAGTAGTGATAGACTCCTACTGAGTGTAGTGTATACTCACCCAAATATATCATTTTTCAGGACAGCTCCACTCAGGAGTAGAAGACGCCTCAGGAAATGTTAGTGCTACGAGCAAGTAAATCAAAAAGAGACAATTATACATGAAGGTAAACACTCTACCCTTTGGACATGTATTTGTATTTATTTATAGTTGGGCTGTGAGCTGTGACTGGATAGACCTGGGAAGACATTTATGATTTCTGAAATTTTCAAAAACTACTTTGGTTGTTGTGAAAGCAAATGACACTTGGGGTTTTCAAAATGAGTTTAAAACAAAATATTTTCCGCTGCATTGCATTGTTTTTATAAAATGGTTTTCAAATAGGGATGCATCCTGTCTTAGGAATTAGATATTGCATTTAAAAATGCATCAGAAAACTCGGGTTGTCACAGAAGCACACTACACAACTTTCCCATATTCTTACTAATCCTCTATTCTCATAATTTCTACTAGAAGAGTTTGTGGTCAGCCTCTTCCTAACTCTTAAACTCTTTATAATTTACCATGTATTCTTCATGGATTATGTACTCAATGTTAAGAGTATACTAAAAAGTATCTCTGTATAGTATTCTCTAACATTAGTAAGAGGTGAATTTCTATAACTATCAAAGTCATTTCATAATTCATTTTCATCTTCAATGTTTGTTGGGTCAACTTCTTCATCATCCTTAGAATTTATATGACCCTAAACCTTTTTCCTTTTAGTCAATACTTACTAGATAATTGATAAGTTTTGTAAATGTTTAGTATATACTCTATAATTGGTCATCATTTTCTCATATCAATTCCATATATCTTTATGAATTCATCTAATATATTTTGTTTATCAAATTCATCAATATCATTTATCCAACTCATATGACTCAAAATATTTGTTTTGATTCCATTATGTTTCATTTCATATTCCCAATTGATGATAATAAATTTGGGAATTACTCATCCCTAAAGAGTAAAGAGTACTTAATTTTCTCAATAATATCATTTATGTTCAATGCATCCTCACATTGATCCTTCCTTTTCCTTTTTCCCAAGGAAATTTGTTGCTTTCCTATTGTAAATTTCTATAATCACTCCTAATCCTTAAAATTTGTTCTTTCAACTCATTCAAATCAGTTGATGCCATTTTCCTCAACTACTATAAATATTTCCTCATTCAATCTTATGTTAGATTGAAATTCTCCAAAATATCTTGAAATTTTTAACTACTTATTTCTCCAAAATTTGCATTCATACCTCATTCATAATCATCTCATTTATCCAAAATTTACAATTAAGTTTAGTTGCCTATATTTGTTTATAGGTCTTCATTCATCATATTTTCTCACCTACTATAGATATTTCCTCATTCAATCTTATGCATTCATACCTCATTCATAATCATCTCATTTATCCAAAATTTACACTTAAGTTTAGTTGCCTATATTTGTTTATAGGTCTTCATTCATCATATTTTCTCATCTACTATAGATATTTCCTCATTCAATCTTATATTAGATTGAAAATCTCCAAAATATCTTGAAATTTCTAACTACTTATTTCTCCAAAATCTGGATTCATACCTTATTCACAATCATCTCATTTTTTCCAAACTTTAAACTTAAGTTTAGCTACCACTATTTGTTTATTGGTCTTCATTTCTCATATTTATTTCATCATTCCTTCAAAATATATTTCCCCTTACTATATTTCTTAAATCTTTCAATATCACCAAACCTATTATATAAGTGGAATCAATAGCTCTTTATTTGCCTTGATCAATATGACGTACTCCTCTTGATGATAATCAATAACTATATTTTTCCAAATCACCATATCAATATTTCTCTTTTATTTCCATAATTGATTTATCATACCAATATAATTTCTAACTTAGTGATTTCATATTTGTTGTACCATATATATGGACTATAATTTCTTTGTTAACCATATATTATCTTTCTTAATAAGTTTGGAATTATATATATATATATATATATATTACATATCCAACTCTCTTCTTCCTTCTCATTCTATTCACATTTTAAAGATCACTTCTTCATGCTCTAAAATTTTATCATCTCTTTATTAAACCCTTTTCCTTTACTAATTTTGGAGAGAAAATACTTACTTATCTCCTTATTCATTTTTATTTAATATATGGAATGTAATTTTAGTAAGAAGAGTAGGAGTGGAACACCAGTCAAGATTGATAATCAAGAAGTCCCCGTGAAAGACCTCTTTCAGTACTTAGGATCATTGATCCATGAGAGTGGAGAGATTGAGAGGGAGGTTACCTAGAGAATCCAAGCAAGTTGGAACAAATAGAGATGTGCATCTGAAGTTTTATGTGATTGGCGGGTGCCACTCAAACTAAAAGGAAAGTTCGATAGGATGGCTATAAGGCCGGCCATGCTCTATGGATCAGAGTGTTGGCCAGTTAAGGAACATGATACTCATAGGATGAATATCGTAGAAATGAGGATGTTGAGATGGATGAGTAGTAAGACAAGAAAGGACAGAATTAAAAAAAAAAATATTAGAGAAAATTTAGGGGTAGCACCAATAGGTAATAAGATGGGGTGATTAGACTTAGATGGTTTGGACATGTCCAAAGGAGACCAATAATGGCACCAATTAGAAGGAGTCAGGAAATACAAGCAGAAGGTTCTAAAGGGGCAAGGGGAAGGCCCAAAAGAACGTGGATAGAAGTGGTGAGGAAATATTTAAAAACTTTGGGACTAAATAAAACCATGGTATTTAATAGAGTGGAATGGAGGAATAAGATTCATGTGGCAGACCCCTAATTGGGATAAGGTCTTGATGATGATGATGATGATATATATATATATATATATATAGAGAGAGAGAGAGAGAGAGAGAGAGAGAGAGAGAGAGAGAGAGAGAGAGAGAGAGAGAGTATGTTGCTTACAGTGAAGACCTGTGTTCCAAAAATAGATTTTTGTAAAGCAAGCTTTTGAAAACATTAGGGTACCCTTGATTTTTTTTTAAAACATTTATTAAAGGATAAAGCATCACATATTTATTCTACCAAAACCACTTCTTCAAAAGGTAGACATCCTTATCAATAAGCTCCTCATACAATAAGTACATAATATGAGCACATTTTAGGATCTACTGTCACAACCATAAACTAGCTAATAATTCATAAATATTCTACATATAATAATAATTGTCATTACATGTCAACCAACAAATAAACTTAAATAATTGTCCATTGTCTAAGTTCTACTAATCAAATAAACAATAGAGTCTCTCCCCCATATGTTCTTAAATGTGTTTAATCTTTTGCAGATCTTGTGTATCCTATCTTTGTAACACTCTAGAACCCTCACATAAAAAATGTTGTTTGGGTGGGTACAAAGACTCAATGAATAAAACCCTAAACTAGGTTTAAAAACATTGGCATTTCAAATGGTATTTCATGATCAATTTATTATATGAAAACTATTACTGACCATAACAAATCAAATCAATAGTATATGATTCATGAATCACAAATAATGTCTCAAAAGTGAATAATAACATCAAATAAGCTCACATATCTTGATAACTATCAAAGTATAGATCATAATGGTAGGTCATGCCACAAGCCATGTATGCAATAGTATAAACCCTCGAGGATGACCAACATGTAAATTATGTCTAGACCTTAGAGGTGGTCTAAATCACCCATTTATGCTCATTTGTAGATACCAACATACTGCAACACTCTCATGCTGAAGCAATCTAATCAGAATCATTCTATCCATGACATATACCTCCTTAAAGGGGTCATAACTCGAAGGTTAAAACAACCATCACCCAACTAACTCTAGTCACCAAAATAGCTCATCACCTAAGTTTTATCTCAAATATCTCACCCACATAGGGCTAACATATGAGCATATATCACATAACTCACCCATATAGGGTCCACATATGAGAATATATCATAACTCACCTATACAGGGTTCAAATATAAGCATCATATAATCATGAACATGATCATTCAATTATCATCATATCACATAACATAGGGCAGTCAAGCAATAGAAGTATCCAATCACATAAGCTTATTAGTGATGCTTGTGCCCATCATAAACACATCATGTAATGATATCCATAACTCATAAAGCACAAAGTAATGAGAGTTCATATATCAATTAAATTCTTATAATCATGTCATATGATTCTTTGCTTAATACATAGTGATCTACCACCAAAGATTCAAGTCCAAAACAAGTATTCAAAGTTCTCACTTACTATCATAACAAAATCAAATTGATTATGAGAGTATTAGATCCTTACAAAGGCTTACTAAAGCATGTTGAATCTAATTCAACTTCATCATAAGTTTTTGTGCACCTTTCCAAATTTGGAATCCATATGACACATGTATGTCTATGGTAGATTACAATAGTATTTTCAAATGATAATTCCTGTTAAACTAATTACATGTTAGGTTTGCTCTATATTTTTAGGGTATTAATTCATTGAATTGGTTTATTTTTAAATCCCAAAGGTTTGTCAAGTACAATAATCAATTTGTTCCTAATTCAACATCTACTTACCCAGTAATCCAATAACAATATCTAACTTTCTAGGATCAATTTGATGACCTAGACAACTTATTTTTGAAATTGGCTTCCTCCATATCATTCCTTATCAAATAAAATTCATATCCATATAAATTTTAACCATAAATGATGCTTGCATTATACTCAGATCACAACTCTTTTTTTATAACTCTCAGTAAGAAACTGTGCCTGGCAGTCAATAACCTGTCTGGTATAACCAACCTGGCAGTCAATAGCCTACTTAGTTGAGATACCATTATCTAGTTTAGAAATTAATTTTAAGTTTAACCCAAAATTTCTAAGCTTTGATACCCAAATCATTGAGAGATATTCTAAAGGGGTTTCAATCAATCAACTAGGAATATAATAATTCACTGATTTTTAAGCAATCTTTTCCTAAGTAAAATCTTATCAAATGTTCACCTAATTTTAAATGAGGTACTTATACAACGTCTACTTCACATGGTTAAAATTTTGTGAGAAAATATACTATTTAATGTCCAAACCAAATACATCGTTACCTATAGGTTATTAGTCTAGTAAGCAGGGATGAAAATCCTTACAGGCTGTAATGGCTTGACAACTATATTCCTTAATAAATTATCTAGATTTCTAAGTATGGAACTCATCATGTTTTTAATAATTGAGTTGAGAACTCATCATGTTTTTAATAATAGAATTTTCTCAACAAAACACATCTACTAAGTATGCCAAAAAGTACAAAGATTCCACAGTGTGTAGACAAGTAGGTAGTAAAACACAGTACATAGAAATATGATAAAAACATGAAGCTTTTCCAAATAGAAACCATGAAAATTGGATTGATATGAAAATTACTTAAAATTTAATAAATCAAGTGAAAATAACTACAAAATTCCTATCCTTGCATCGTTTTCATGACAAGGAAAAAAATAAAGTTATGATTGCCATGAAAATAGTATATGGTCTATTTTGAAACAATCTTAGTTTTTGCTTGAAAAAAATTTGAAAATCCTAGTTTAAGGGTTTAGCCATCCTCCTACCTAGTTTATTCTCTTTCATTTATTCTTCTTCTTCCTCTTCTCTTTTTGATCTTTTGTTTTCTTCCTAGCTTTAAAGCTCCAATGGTCTTAGTCATTTTCTCCTCTTTTGGATGTCTCCTCCTAGTGTAGCTTATTTTGTTTTCTCTTTTTCTCTCCATTCTAGGCTGGGATATCCTCTTATAATTCCCACACCTGCACCACCTCCCCCCTTCATTTTCCTATTTTGATTAGGATTTGGTCTCCTTGTGCTCATATCCTAACTACCTTCAAGGATAATTGCTCCTCAAGTCACCCCTTTCTATGACTCCTTCTTTCCACGATGTTTTCACTCTTATCCCCCTTCCCTCATAAAAAATAGACGCCTCCACCTGCTAAGAATAAGGTGTCTCCTATTTTTCTAAATGGGTGGTCCTTCCTCTAATATGTTCTATGTTTTTAATGTATTACACTATATACACTAGTGAGCTATGTTTTCCTAACCAATAATGCCCTCATTCTTTGGCTAGCTTAGTACTTCATCAAGGCTTAATCCTAGTCCTCAATCTCTCCCTATATGGTTCATCCATTCTCTCTGCTTTCATGTCCCTATGTTGAGTTATCCCATGATAGCTTAAGGTTATCTAATTCATAGTGTTCCAAAAATTTCATACTTTGATATTTGCCTCACCTTAGTCACTTTCTACTTAGCTATAAGGAAAAATTTCTCTCTTTAGCAATCCTCAATACCTATCCTAGCTTATGATTATTGTATTGTTTCTTATGTTCACATTCTTAACAAGGAAAGTTAAATATACTTTCCAATAATAGTTTTAAAATGTTACATCCTACCCACCTTATAAAAATTTAGTCCTCAAAATTCACAAGAGGCTGTGAATAATTTAGGAAATTTTTTATTCATATTCTCTTCCATCTCCCATGATCCCTCCTTCCATTGAGTGATGTTGTGACAAGACTTTGACCAAGGATATGGTCTTATTCCTCAATACCTTTTCCTTCTTATGAATGATGCACACTACCTTCTCCTCAGAAGTAAGGTTTAGTTTTAACTCCACTGCATCTGCTTTAATACATGTGAAAGTTCGGAGTATATTTTCTTAGCATGAACACATAAAACATCTTGTGCACATTGACTAACTATGGTGTTAAGGCTAACTAGTATGCTACATGTCCAATCCTCACGAGGGTCTCAAAGGGACCTATAAATCTCAGGCTCAACTTCCCTTTCACTCTATGTCTTATCCCTCTTCTTATTGGTTAGATTTCCAAGAATAAAGGTCTCTTACTTGAACTCCAAGTCTGTACACCTATTATCCTAATAGCTCTTCTATCTACTTTGAGCTTCAACTAGCCTCTTCTGGATGGTACTCACTTTCTCTACACACAAATCTATTAAATCTAACTCCATGAACTTATATTTCCCAACGTCACTCGAAGAAGTAGGAATATAACATGGCCATCCATATAATGCCTCCTAAGGTGCCATGCCAATGCTAGAGTGTTAGATATTGTGGTAGGAAAATTATACTAAAAGAATATGTTTATCCTAGTTTCCCTTTCCATTCCAATGCATAAGCCATAACATATCCTTGAGGATGTATATGGTCCTTTCTGATTGTCCATTGGTTTACAAGTGAAATTTTCTGCTAAATCTTGGCGTAGTCTCAAGTCCTTCTTGTACATTTTTCCAAAAAGTCAAACATAAACTGTGATGACCCGGGTTTCATATGATGCAAATTTCATAAAAAGGAGAGATCTCTTGCTTTAGAAATATGAAATGCATGAAAATATTTTGTTTAGGAAAGCAATCTTTCGTATAAAACCCCGAGTGTCAAAACACATTTTCAAATCATATAGCCATGGCATAGTTTTAAATAAACTCTATTCCCAAGAAAGTGTTAGTCACAAATTTCAGCTACAGAGAGTGACTACAATCAAGTAACATTCACTAAAAGATAAGGTAGGGGTTTAATTACTTGTACTTAATTTGGATGTTCCCTGTCACAGGTGTATCCTCTCCTAAAGTGTTTACTTGTATCTAAAAAATGTTAAGGATTGGGTGAGTATACACTATACTCAGTAGGTGTCTATCACTACTAGTTTTACAATGCATGTTATGTTTTAAACCATATGTTCTTTAAACCATGTGCATGTTTGGACACTCATGTTCAATATCGATATTAAAAGTCATTGTCAAAATAGATTATTGACGACTTAAAGAATCACATAATCCAAGTCAAAAGTAACATAGATATCATAAACATATACCATGATATGCATAAGATGCTCAACTGAATCCAACTCATGGATCTATGGTCGACCATACTCATGTCATGCCATATGCATGCAAGTAAATCCTCAAAAACATAGGGCACACTATGCCCACGACCTCAGTTCCGTGTGGCCCCCGGGTACCTAGGGACTCTTGGTCATAGCCTTCACGGGGCATATGACTCTTCGATGGGTGCCGTGACACCTCCAGTGGTAGTCCTCGTTTACCACAACAATGGAAGTGAGGACAAGCCTTTTTGGCATGGTACCCTTTCCACCTATAGTGGTTGAGGCTGGGAGGCCACTCCGAACCTCTCAACATAGCGCCTACGAGCTTACTAGCCCAAATCATATACTATCAAGGAGGCAAGAACCTTTTTTTTCAAAACATGTCTATGCATGTATCATGCGGACAGGAATCCTTTTTCAAAACATGTTTATGCATGTAACACATGTCTTGGCAATATATGGGCAATGTATTTTTCATATGCATGCTAAGTTCATTTATGAAATCAATTCATGCTAAACATGTCATGTGCATAAGGATGTAACATAAGTTTATATGATATACGTATAAAGACAGGACATGTAACTTAAAAACTTAAAACATGCATTAGAAAAGCAACCATGACCCAAAACATGCATTCTCAAAGCATCAAGGGTTCTTTTTAAAAGTCTAGTAGCGATAGGACACCTACCTGGTTTTGATCGCGCTAGTCCCCTTGTCCTCGTACGTTCCTGGACATGGTTTAGGGGAAAAAGGTTAGCTTGGCCTATTTCTATAGGTTCTAGAATAGTTTACATCACTACTTAGGCATTAAGGGTTCATTCCCATGCCTCAAGGCCTCCTAAGGTCCCTAACTGGGCCTTGGTATAGTCAGGTTTGCAAAGGTTTAGTGGCCCCACACCACTATCATGGTTTAAGAGTCATTCTAGCCTTAGATAGTGCCTTGATTAGGTATTTTATGGTTTGGGTATGTCCGTGTCGTCAATACGGACACAACGCCTCTTGCGGCGCCTCAATCGGAGTCCTAGAACTCAAGTTATGGGTATTTTAGTGTTAAGAATACATAGAAGGCCCAAAACGGGCCCTGCGTCACCGTTCCTAGGACGCAGGTGCGTCTTGGTAGGGCGGCGACCGGCCCGTACATGCAGTCCCACGCTCCCGGATGTTCTCAGGCTGCACGTTCGGCTTATGCGGAACACGCGGCGTCACCATTGCAGGCCCACACGAGGCGGGCGCCCACAAGGCCCCACAAGGCGCGTCTGCCGACGCACCGGGCCTCCGCCCCTTTTTTTCATTTGTGGGCGCGTCTGTCGGTGTGATGACCTGGGTTTTTGAAGCATGATTTGTAAAGTATTTTGAAAGGTAGGGCCCTTAAGAGTGTAAAATTTTTTTCGTAAAACAAAGCAGCGGAAATTCTTTTCTTTAGAACTTGTTTTGAAAACCCAAGTCACCACTTCATACATAACATAAGTACAATTTGTGTACAAAATAAAATTCCATTGAAGGAATATACTTTTATTAAACTCCAGGATCCATCCAGTGGTTCACAGTATAGCCAAATCTAGTACAATACTTGTCCAAATTACATAATCCAAAACTCAAGCTCACCATACAATAAAACTCTCAACAAAGAAAAATACATGTTTTTAAGGGTATACCTTGAAGATTATTTTCTTCAAGTCATCTATAGTCTTTAGCTACTAACTCTCCTTCCCCATATCTGAGATATTGCAATAATTACAATATCTTAGCAAGCAATGCTTGGTAGGGGATTCAAGAAACATAACATTGACAATGTAATTCCAATACTTCATAATCTCATTATCCTTAAACATACTCTTTACTTTGTAAGCTATGTATATCTATATACATACATATCCTTCATGGGTAAACCAGTTAAATTTGTGAAAGAAGTCAAATATCATTCCCAACTAAGCTGATCAATTCTCTTCATTTTTAGAATTGAGTATTACAGCTAATCTTATACTGAGAATTTTCCTTCTTGGGAAATATTGGTAATATACAATTACCTAGCATTTCATTATGTTATAACATAAGGCATTTCACTATGCCTATTCTCATATGCATCATAGTGCAAAATAATTAGAAAGGTTGCTATGCTGCAATCTGATCCGTACTAGCGTGCTCGGATAACTTCCCTGTTCACCACTAATACCACGGTGGAAAATATTATGTCACTGTCCATATGGGGGGGGCAAGATTTTCACAGTGGTGGCCTTCCCATAATTGCCACCACCCAAGTTTTAGCCTCTCTTAGGGCAAGGTATCATCATATCATCAAATTTCAAGGAGTAGGTGGCCAAACCCTCATAACTCCTCTAGCAATAGCATTCCCTTAGGCTTATGCCTATTAAAACGAACTCACAAGCCTCCAAGCTTGTATGTAAAATAGATTTCATATATATCAGACCATATGTCTGTTTACTTAGGGCTGAAATATTTCCTAGTTCCCTATTCACTTATAGTTTAGTCCTTAACCATCTTATGTGTGTTTAGTTGGATTATAAGGTATTCAAGAGATTTAATACAAGTCTTATCATTACTCTTGTCAACATAAGATCATGAGTACAATCATGTATGCATTCATCAAATCCTCCTACCTTTAAGGAGTGATCTCTTTTCCCCAAATCTTCCATGATCCTGACTAATGTATATGATCTGTACATCCACATGTATTGTCAATATATAAATTATAAACCATCTTATTGATCACTAGATCTGATGTTTAGAATGATCTTTAGATCATTCATATCTAAGTATTTTTTCTACCTGTAAGTCTTTGTATGTCCATCTCCTTGATCTTGATCTTTCATAGATCCATTGATTGACAATCTACACATGTTGATAAAGATCAGGGTCCTAGATCTTCTATTATCTAGTTCTTCTTTGATCTAAGTTCAGTTATTGGATCATCCCTAAGGAGGATGATCTTGGTTTTCTTTCTTGAATCATCTTTGATCAAGGGTTTGGATTATCTAATCTAATGAACTATAACAAGTATACTAATAAACATGCATACTAAGTACAATATAGTGTTCTTATTCTTATTGTTCTTGATCATCCAAGATCTAATGGATCTTGTTTAATCATCCTTATCTTACTTAGTGTTTTTATTAGGGTTAGGTAATTTACTAACCTTTTATGCTCTTATTATTATTATTCAACCAGTTAATGTGCTGGTTGAAGGTAGCTTATTCAAGCCTAAATCTAGACTACTCCTCTTATTTCCAATTGGCTAAGGCTTACTAGCTGAATGGGTGAACCAAAAGTGGTTACTTCAATCCTCATGTAAGGAGGCGTTTAGACCTCACAAACGTCAACGGAAGGTATGGGAAGAGTGAGGCTCTATTAGATAACCCCCTTAACCACTATGTTCATCATTCACTAGAATGACCATAGCTCAACCTTTCATAAGGTTCCTATAAGCATGTTTACCCTAAGTACTCTTTCTAATGGATTTTAATTAAGTCCATGAATATTTATAATGTCATTCATGGGGTTTATTATTCTTTTCCTAATTTGGGCAAAGGATTTGATAATCCTTATATTGTCCAACTAACTATAGCCCTTACTAATTAAGTCCAAAGTACTCCATTCTTATTTATGTAATGAAACTCTACTTTCTCATTAGAATACATTTTTGATGTTTTATGCTCTTTATCTCATAACAAGTAAATCAACTAATAACATTCAACCATAAATGAATTATAAATTCAAAGCATAAAACTACATAATTTAACCTTCAATGATAATGAGGCAAGGTACTTAAATTAAATCTAACACCTTATGATAACAATGAAATCACATATCATGCTAAAGTCTAAATGTTATACTAGCATGCTTTATAACATAATCATATTTAAAATGCTATGAAACTAATTACATTAACATTTTTAGAAACCTTTACTTATGATCCAACCATTTGATTTTAGATCTTTTCCTTTGATTAAGGATTTTAGTTATAATTAGGGAATTTTCTTTATTAAGGTCAAAAGATCATATTGATCTATTTTTGTCATAATCCATTCATGATTTCCTTGGATTTCATCATACCAACATTTATTCTTTCCATCCCAAGGATCTGATCATACTTGATCTCATTGATCAAGTGGGTCCCTTTGTATTTTAAGGGTTTTTCTACCATAATGGGTAGATCTCTTAATATATCTCATATATATCCTATTAAACCATAGATCTCACTTTATTTTAATAGTATATCATTGTTAAAACTTGTTTTCAAGATCTGATCATCTCAAATCTTGAAGACCTAGGTAATTGGAAACTTGTTTCTTTAATACAGAAATTTTTTACTGAATAACATGTCTATTTTATCATTTCATCAGAAATAGACGTTTCAAGCTTTCCATAGCTTCTTTCCAATCTCAATTTGGAGTATAGATGACTCCGGAATTGAATTTGGAAGTTCACAGTCCTTCCTAAGGCCTGGATTTGATCTGGGCCCAAGGAACGGATGACCCAGATTAGTCGGGCGGTACGAACCAGCTGAATGCGCTCAGTTCATCGGGCGTCCGCTCGGATGAATGGAAGAAGCGCCCTTGCGGGGCATCCACAGACGTGGACGGGATGAGCGGAACCCTCGTCGTCTGCGCGCCCGCAAACGCGGCTGTCGTTGAGCGCGTCCACTCGTGTCTTTGACAAACGCGCTGTCGTCTCACTTGGGATGACACTCCACGCTCAGCGCATGCGCCGTTCCATCAGTGCGTCATGTGTGCGTCTTGGGCACCGTTTGATCCGGAGATAGGACAGTCCATTCTGGACCGTCCAATCAATCCTTTCTCAATTGAGGGCCCAAAACATCTCTGATATTTGTGAAAATGCTACCTTAGGGGTTTTGGACCCTTCTGGATCGATTAGTGTAGTTAGATTTTTCATCTGAGAACTCTATCATTCAAAATTAAGGGTTCTGTTGTTTACTTTATTTTTACCTTTTTATTAACAAAATAGATTACAGTAAAATAAAAATTACATAAAACAGTACTAAACATCTATGAAAAGGATTTTCACTTACTTGATTGGAGAGAAAACCTTGGTTTTATGCCTAATTTAAAAAATACCTTGTTGATAAAAATATGGCCTAAGATCCACCTTTCTTGCAAATATCCGTTGTTTGAACCGTTGGATCTTGAAATTTCTTTGGGGGTTTTGTAGAATAGGTATGTTGGGATGTTTTGGATGGTGGAATTGATCAAATTAGATATGGAACAGAGTGCTAATTGATTTTAGGTCTCTTGTTCCAATCTAAAAAGAAAAACAAGTTGAAAAGAGATCTATCTCTTGGAAATTTTGGGTTTTTGGGGAGGGATCTGGATCTAATTTTTCAGAGAGAGTGAAGAGAATTTTGTGGGGATTTTATGAGGATTTTTGGGGTTACATTTATAGGCATTTTGGGTCTTTTTTCATGATTATAATATTTTATTTTTTATTATTAAATGGCATGAAAGTCTTCCATGCTCCATTATTTCTTCCCTTGCCTCATTTTTCTTCCCCAAGACCAGCTAATGTTTGTTGACCCATGATTCATGTGGGCTGCTGATAAAATTGGTTGTTGGGTCCCTTGTGGGCCCCATATGGGCCTCACATGGTGTAAAAAGACCGTTTTGCCATTTATGCATAAAATTTTGGTTTTTATTCCCATGATCTTGGATTTGAGTGTACTTAGTGGCGTTGGATTTGTATTTCTCAATACATTCTAAATTTTGATGTTTCATATTTTGATTTTTGGGTAAAATTACTATTTTACCCCTTTTGTCCAAGAAATGAAGAAACTTAAGGATTTCTTATCCAAATTCGGAATTTGTCGTGCTTACAGTCATTTTGAAGGGTTTGCTAAGTTTAATTTCAATTTTACATGTCTTATGATTTGATTATACTTTTATAAAAAGTATATTTTAAATAACCCTAATATTTCAACCCGAAATATCTGAAACTCAAACGTTATTGATTTTCTCAATCAATTACAAAAATTGGGGTTATTACAATCGGTTTTCCTTTAATGCACTGGGTGTGTTTTGGTTCTGTGGTGACCTGGGCATCCTTGGGATGCCCTGGTTTGACCCTATCAAACCAGAACGCCCCAGGCACCTGCCCTGGGTCTGTTGTGGCTCCCTAGAGCCTCGTTTTATATGGTTTCTCATGCAAAAACTTAGGGATATTCAACTTAAGATTGAGGGGGAGATGGGTTTGGAGTTGTTTAAGGCGTACCTGGTTCGTGGCTGGGTATTTTTATGGTTTCTCCTCTTGCCTGCACTCCAAGATTGGTTTTTTCCACGGTTTTGGGCTTCCATTGGAGGCGCCTAAGAGCTCTATTTATAGAGCTTAAGGAGGGTTCTGGAGGGTGTTTCCACTGCCATGGAATGGCGGTGGGGAAACTTCCAGAATGGCGGTGGTTTACCCCCTGCACACCGAAATTTTAGAATATCGGTGATGCAATGTGTTTGGGAAGAAGGGGGTGCCCGTATCAAAATGGGTCCCTGTTTTTCTCAGGCCAATTCTTTTTAAATTTAATTACCATTTTGCCCTTGGACTTCAAAGGGCCATAACTTGCTCATTTTAACTCCGTTTTGGGTGATTCTGGTCTTGTTAGATTCCTTTTTTCAAGACGCACCTAAGGGTACCATTATAAGGACCAAATTTCTGGGTCTAGTTAGGGTAAACAGTGAAATGACCAAAATACCCTTATCTCAAAAAGTGAACTTTTCATTACCAACATGGGATTTCAAGGTTACAAAAATGGAGTCATTACATAAACATACTATCTTTATCAGATATGATGGTTAGAGGTACACCATGTAGGCTAACAATTTCTTTTGTATATAGTTTGGCTAAACTTTCCAACTATTGCTTCTGCCTAATGGGGAGAAAATGTAGAGACTTGGTCAATCTATAAATAAGTATCTAATTTTTCATAAAAACCACCCAATTAGTCACCCATGTGTTATAACTTACAGGGGTAAATTCGGGTTTTAGCCAAAATTCATAACACATATTTTTTTACCTAATGACTCAAAAATTTGACATTTTGTAGGTCTAGAGTATATTTTGAGGTAAGTATGTGATTAATCATATTTTTCTAGGATTTAACTACAGTTTTTAACTTTGTGGAGTAAGCGAGATGGTAATCCTACGACCAAGATCGATCGAGAAGAAAATGGAAGAATAAGATTCAAAGATCGATTCAAGACCTAAAATCATCAATCCAAAGTGAGATCAAAGGTCAAGATTATCTTTAGTACAAGCAATGGATATAATTAGAGCAGCCAAAGGTGGCCAAAGTGGGCCCATGGACAAGTCATACAAAGTCCACCACCTTTGCATGGATCCACTTAAGCCACTTAGCCATATTCAAGCTATCAACAAGAGGACAAGCTAAGGAACCACGCCATGCACCAAAGTCCATGAAGCTCTCAAAGTGAGCCATCAAAGTCACATAAGCCAAGCTACATGGAAGGCCATGATTGTAGGAGAATCTAAGGAATTATCCTTGAGATTTCTAGGAATATTTTGAAGATAATTAAGGTAAAATCCACTAGGATAAGGTAGCATATGGACCAATACGAAGATACCTATTCAATTTTAATGATTGTTCCACTTCTTCTTTTTTTCCTCCTCACCACTAAAAATCACTATGAATTTCACTTTCCATTCAAGAGTACTATCTTTCTAAGAGCCTTTAACCTTCCTAAACTTCCATTCCAACCATCCAACCAATCCCCACTTCCTAGGAAACTACCTAACCAATCACTTTTTCCCGCCTCACCTTATCTCTCTCTCTCTCTCTCTCTCTCTCTCTCTCTCTCTCTCTCTCTCTCTCTCTCTCTCTCTCTCTCTCTCTCTCTCTCTCTCTCTCTCTCTCTCTCTCTCTCTCTCTCTCTCTCTCTCTTACCTCATCCCCATCCAACATACTTTATATTTTCAAGGGGTTCCAGTCACTTTTTCAGATGCCTCCTCCTAAAAAAGTAGTATCTCCCACCTTAATGAAATAAAAAAGGTAGCCACTTG
This sequence comes from Warburgia ugandensis, assembly GCA_035236585.1. Lineage (NCBI taxonomy): Eukaryota > Viridiplantae > Streptophyta > Magnoliopsida > Canellales > Canellaceae > Warburgia > Warburgia ugandensis. The sequence goes on from CP141135.1 coordinate 31,047,928, forward strand.
TTTCCTCTTTTAAACCCTAGCTATTAACTTCATCTTACCCCTCCAATTCCCTTGATTTTCATTCCCAGTTAATTGGAGTTTTCAATTCATACTTGTGTCTAGTAGTTAATAATCTTAATTCTAGAATGTATGCTTACATTACAATTGCTTAATTCCATGTTTCATTAATAAATGATTAAAATACCATGCTGCTGGAATTTTTCTTTATGGATTATTATGTTTATTTTCTAGCACCAAACACTTCATTTGCTTGATTTTTCAAGAACCCAATTAGATTATTAGATTGCTTAGTTGATGCTTCAGTTAGATTGCATGTTATAGGACTTTAAAGTAGTTAAGTAGATCCATTTGTGCCCAATGAATCATGTGTACCATTCCATGGTCATATGCATGATACTTGGGTAGTCCTCCTTCCTTTGCTTGATTAGTGATTGCTTCCATTAGTTTTATTATTTAGTTGTAATCTAATTTAGATTCCATTGTTAACTAGTTTGCATTTTAGTTAGGTTCTAATTCTTAGTTTAAGAAAGTAATTGATCTTGTCATAGCTTTTAAATTTCATACTTAGAAAGTTTTAATTTAGGAAATTTTTATTCTTAGAAAAATTGTTAATTTTAGAATGCTTTAATTTTGGGATAATTTCATATTTCATGTGTTGTTTTTCCATTTTTAGTTTAGGAAAAGATCTCCTTAATGTGGCTAGGTTAGACAATTTAAGTAGGGACCATTAGTATCACAACCATTCAATTCTTGTGGGATCGACTTCCTCGCATGAACTACTACATTTGATTTGTGCAATTGTGTGTTTAATTTAAAAGTCATAACAAGTGTTTGGCACCATTGTTGGGGAATTGTAATAGTTTGTATAGTGGACCATATATTAAATTATTTACCTATATTCTAGGTATAGGGTGCATTAGTTTAGGGTTTTGATTATTTTTACATTTATTTGCTAATTTTCTCATATTGATAATTATTTTTTAATTTTTATGAGAGGGAAATAAGCAAAGGAGTGGCAGTGATCTTGTGGGTCATAGCGTCATCAACATAGATTAGGTTTTCATTGCTTTTTTACATTATTATTTGAGTTAAATTGTAGTAAGGCCCATTGTAATTATAATTTTATTTAATTTTTAATTGGGTTGTAATAACACAGGATAAGTGTGGGGGAGGCCTTATTTGATTATCATCAAATCCCACATTGTGAGCAATCCTCACCCAAATTTTAATTTTTAGAATAAAGTGCATTTAGCATAATTTTTCATATATGGATGGTAGTATAACTCATATAGATTAAGGTCAAGCATTATATATGTTGCATAATAGGTAGAGTTGTTGCATTAGTTCAAGCACTTATTTATTAAAGGCTAGCCTGAGCTCATTATAAACAAAGCATAGGTTACATGGTTTTAGTGTCCTGTCTGGTAAGGTTCCTACCCCTTTGTTAAGTAGCATATGGGAAGGCCTTAATTTGATTTTTTTTTTTCTCCATTGCATGTTTAAAGCTTTAAAGGGGAGCCTTGGTACAACAGCAGAGTTGTATCTTGTGACCTTGAGGTCATGGTTTCAAGGCATGTAAATAGTCTTTTACAAAAATGCAAGGTAAGTTTATGTACTATAGACCTTTGTGGTATAATGAAACTTAATTCTAGTAAGGATCACACAAGAACCCTTGTATGTTAAGGGCTGGATTTCATCACCAGCTCCTTGGCCCACTTAGGAATCAATCAACATCCTTCTATGTCATGATCCCAACCCTTAAACACTAATTTAAAATCAAGTAGAAAGAGAATTAGGGTATTGAGCTCATAAGATCCTTTTAGAAGGACGTAATCTATTGTCACTTCAGTAGCTTTTGAGCACTGTGGTTATAATGGGTGTCTTAAAATCCAAGTGATTTTCACACGCCTTCCATTGACATCAATTGAGGTGTTTTGAGTAGAACCCAAATGGTAAGCAACAGTTAGATCTAGATACAAGGAGGAGCTGTCTATATCTTGGTCTAATAAGCTAGCTCCTATGTAATAAGAAAAGATAATTAAGGCACTGTTCGATTAGTGAGTGAATACTAGGATTTAATTTCACATCACTGTTGACAATTTTCGCAAGTGCACGAGCTATTGTGGTACAGCTAATGCAAGTACGGGTCGATCTCACAAGGATGCGCTTTAATGATTTTGGAGTTTTAATAAAATTCAATTTTCGTAAAATTCAAATTAAATAACAAAAAATTAAATATCAAAGAAACAAAAATTCAGATATAGCTTAATAAATGAAAACTATTGGAAATTGAAAATACTAACTAAAAAGATAGAAATTAAATCAAGAAATAAGAAATTTCTCTTTTCCTTAGCCTTATCACTACCAATTTCTTCACTTCTGACATAAAAAACTTCAATCCATCCTTATAAATCTCTTTTTAATATCTCTGATTAAAGATCCAAGGGTTTACTTGGTCAGATTCTCTAAAAATTTATAGATCCGAAGTAATTAATGATTAATGATTTTAATGGCTTAGATCTGATTTTTGAATATCATATTGAAGATCAAAGGTAATAAATAAACTAAGAAGTTTCCTAGCAACAATTCCTGAAATTTGATTGAAAATCAAATATCAAACGGATGAGAAACTAAAGAGATACTATCACTTAATCAGAACTGTTTATTTGATTAAACATGCATAAGGTAGTTTAGATTAGGAAATCCATGGATTAAAACAAAACAAAGTAAAATGCAGATAACAAAATAGGAATAACATAGAACTTGGATAAAGAAATAGAGGAAATAGACTACAAGACAAAATAGGGATTCAAATGAGATTTGATTTTTTTCACTAAGGGTAAAATAAGAATTTTTCCTGAAACATCCTTAAAACTTTTGTAAAATAGTTTGCTAAAGAAGGTGGGTGTGCAAAAGACACTAGAGATCATGGAGATGCCAATGCTATGCTAGGTGTCTTCTGGTACCATTCGGAGCAGATGGGACCGGTCAGCTGGGCATCGTCTAGTGCAGATTGTCATACAGCTTTTAGAGGTCATCTGGAGCACTGAAGAGGACATCCTGGGCGTCGTCCACTTCTGATCTAGGGTGTGGCCTGTGGAAGAGGAGGTGTGATGGAGGGTGGAGTGACTAGTAAAAAGGAAGATGGGGTCACTTGTTTATCTATTCCAGATCGGTCTGTCTGCTTTAAGTAGACTACAATGGAGAGAAGACTAAAGATGGTTGGATGTTGCCCGTGAAGCTGATGGAGATCCAATCTATGTGGCTTGAGCTATGGTAGACATCAAAGATGCATAAAAGTTTGGGCTTGCTGGTGGTGATTTGGGCTATCCGGTCATGACAAGCAGGAGAGCTTGGGACGTCTGTACAATAGAGATTAGAAGGAGTTGAGTGATTCAAAATGGAAGAGGTAGAGAAGCTAGGCTCATGTGCAATGGTGATGAAAGAGTGAACTGGGTAAGGAAAATAGGGATGGAAGAATAGGAGGAAGAAGATGAACAGTAGAAAGGGGAGTGAAAGAGGAGAATGGGAAAGATATGCATGTTGTGGGAGAATTAAAGGAGATAACAGAGAATGTGAGGGTAGGCAAATTATGGTGAGACAAAAAATAAAAGAAAACGATGAAGAGAAATGATTGAAGTATAGAAAAAAAGAAACTATGGAAAGCAAGAAGAAGCAATGAAATAGGGAATGGAAATGAAAGAAGGGGATGCGGTCCACTTGCTCCTCCTACGGTTCAAGGTGAATAAAGTAGAGAATGGAGAGAGAGGAATGGGAGGAGGAAAGAAATAGATGGGACGGTGTCCCTTGTAAGAGGAAACCCAAGAGAAATTAGAAAGAGGGGAAGTGGTGAAGTGGGAAAGGTGGTGCATGGAAAGAGAGGTGGAGAAGGAAATGGGAAAGTGACAGCTTCCTCTTCTTCTTGCTTCTAGAAGGAATTGGGAAAGTGACGGTTTCCTCTTCCTCTTGCTCCATGAATACCAATTCTCTTTTAGGTAACCATTCCATCTTGCCTGTTATTCCTTGATAAGTAATCTGGTCCATTAATTCGATCCAAGCCATTCAATGTTCTTTAGGATGATCTGGCACCATTAATTTTAATCTAATCCACCCATTCCTCTTTTGATCAATTTGCCCCATTGAACATCAATTTGAGCAATCCAACCCTCCTTTAATTGATTCGCAAGGCCAAAGACTAGATTATAGTTATCTAAATAGTACATTAAGCATTCAACTAGCTCAAATGATCATCTGACCATTAATTTTGACAATTTATGGTTGGATGATAAATTTGTGATAAATTTTATATTTTATCCAAAAATTACCAAATTAATGTAAAAGTAAAAGAAAACGATGAACAGAAATTACTGAAGTATAGAAAAAAAGAAACTATGGAAAGCAAGAAGAAGCAATGAAACGGGGAATGAAAATGCTAAACTAGGGTTTTTTTTTGGCTAAAATTGAACACTTAACAATCACTTAGAGTTATAGCCAACATACAGTTAGGACATTTAAGAATTAGGATAGTTTATGCAAAGGCATAGATGTCAAAACTTAGCATCAGCACCTTTTAACCCAGAGATTGAATGTGATTTTAGGCAAGGGGAAATAAACCAAGTTCCATTCCCCATGCTACACCACTAGTAGAGGTCCAATGCAAATCTATTAGAGATTCTTATGCACTACACCAGCTCAACACCCCATCTTACATAGCACTACCCCAACAAATGTAGACCACTTTGAGTTAAAGCTGGGAGTCATATAATTACTCCCCACATTTTATGGTTCAGAGCGACAAGACTCTTACCTACATATTAAGGAGCTCCTTCGTATTTATGCCACATTTAACTTCTAAATTTTTTTGGATGATGTTGTCAAGCTTAGGTTATTCTTTTTCTCACTCAAAGATAGTCATGGCTCAATTACTTAGAGGTAGGTTCCATAAATACATGGGACCAATTATCTAGGAAGTTTTTGAAAAAATTCTTCGTTGTTCACAAAACAAATGCCCTTCATCAGGAAACTATAAATTTTGAACAAAGGGATGAAGAACAATATTACGAATGTTGGGAATGTTAAATGAACTACTATAGAAATGCTCTCATCATGGATTTGAGAAATGGCAGTAGGTCAAATACTTATATGAGGCATTGACATCTCATAATAGACAAATGGTAGATGCTGATAGTGTAAGGATCCTCATGCTAAGAGATGAGAGAGAGGCCTGGGGGTTCTTTCAAACATTAGTAGATAATTCCGAGTAATGGGATTACTTTAATAGAAGAGAGAGAAATAAATAGCCGCTAAAGAAAAGGGATCTATACGAGATTGGGGCATATACAAATCTAGCTTATAAGCTCAACTTTGTATTAGAAAGAATGGATAAATATGATGGGAGAGTGACAAACTTGAAACTATGTTTTAGTCCCCCATGGCTTCTACATCTATTAAGCCTCCACAAGCTTTGTTCCAGCCTAACCCATATAACCATATATCGTCCATCAAATAGAGTGCTTAAGGACTATCTTATTGAACAGGAGACTGCATTAAATGCATATTGCAATCATAGAAACTATTCATATTCTAAGACCTATGACCTTGGATGGACCAGGCATCCAAATTTTTCCTTGTCAAAGAATAACCACTAAGGGGAACCATTTGTGAACCCTCTTAACTAAAACTTTCTAAAGCTATAGTTCCTCAGTAGCCACTTGGCTTCTACCAACCTCATCAACAAAAGAAACCATCTTTTAAGGAAAACATTGAAGCCCTTATTGAAATATTTTTAAAACAAAATAAAGACACTAACAAGGCCCTACATAAATTCCAAAATGATTGTTGACATTCAGCCTAAGTGAACTCTCAAACCGTAGTTAAGTTTGAGATGTAGGTAAGCTAACTGTCAGCCATATTACAAGATAAAGGGTCAATTCCCTAGATACCCCATCCTTAGCACTAAGTGCCATTTTGAGAGAGGGTCAAATTCTCAAACTTATAACCCTCTTGAGCATGCCAAGTCTATAATCACCCTTAGGAGTGGCTTTCAGATAGACACTAGAATAGGGCAAGCTAAGGAAACTAGAGAGGAAAATAAGCAACCAAAACATAGGAGAAAGAGAAAAGACATAAATCTACTATGGAAATATAGTGGAGGCATTGTATGTGCCCAAAGTCTTTTTTCCTCAGTTACTGAACAAGGCTAGAAAGGGAGCAAAGTTCAATGAGCTTATGGATGTGTGTATACATGTTAAAATTAATATGCCATTACTCAATGCAATAAAAGATGTCCCACCCATGCCAAGTTCCTAAAAGAGCTTTGCATTTGAAAGAGAAAGCTAAATGTACATAAGAAGGCTTTCCTCACTAAGTAGGTGTGTTCTTTAAAACAACACAAGACCCTACCAAAGTTTATAGACCTAGGGTACCCTATAATTTCTTGCATTACTGTAGACCGTCTCATAGAGAGGGCACTGCTTGACCTAGGGGCAAGTGTTAACTTGGCCATACTTTATCTATGTGCAACTAAGGCATAGTGAGTTGAAACCAACCACTACCACTACCACACTATAATTACCAAATAGATAAGTAAAGATACCCAAGGGTTTAGTAGAAGATGTTTTAATATAAGTGGACTAGTTTTATTACCTGGTCAATTTCATTATACTAGACAACTAGACAATATTTAATCTCGATAGTTAGATTCCAATTATACTTAGACGTCCATTCTTGGCAATGTCCAACACCCTATTTCCTTAGCTATTGAAAAAGGCTAGAAAAGGAGCAAATTTCAATGAGCTTATGGATGTATCTATACATGTCCAAATTAAGACACCATTGCTTAATGCAATAAAAGATGTCCCCACCTATGCCAAGTTCCCACTAGAAAGAGATCCTAAATGTACAAAAGAAGGCTTTCCTCACCAAGCAGGTGACTTCTTTGATACAACATAAGACCCCACTAAAGATTAGAGACCCACCCAAGGTGCCCTACAATTTCTTGCAAGGCACTGCTTGACCTACAAATGAGAGTAAACTTGCTACCATACTCTGTCTATGAGGAACTAAGGCTTGGTGAGACGAAACCAACCACTACCATGCTCCAATTAGTGGATAGATCAGTAAAGATACCCTATGGTTTGCATGAAGATGTTCTGATATAAGTGGACCCATTTTATTAACTAGTCAATTTCATTATATTGGACACTAGTTAGTATTTAATCACAGCAGATAGATTTAGGTTATACTTGGATATCCATCCATCACGAAGACAATGCCCTATTTCCTCAGTTACCGAACAAGGCTAGAAAAGGAGTGAACTTTAGTGAGCTTATGGATGTATCTATACATGCCCAATCTAATATTCCATTGCTCAATGCAATAAAAGATGTCCCCACATATTCCAAGTTCCTAAAAGAGTTCTACACTAGAAAGAGAAAGCTAAATGTATAGAAGAAGGCTTTCCTCCCCAAGTAGGTGAGTTCTTCGACAACACAAAACCCTATAAAGGTTTAAAGACCGAAGGTGCCCTAAAATTTCTTGCATTATTAGAGATCATGTTATAGATAAAGCACTGCTTGACTGAGGGTAAGTGTTAACTTATTGCCATACTTTGTCCATGAGTAACTAAGGCTCGGTTAGATGAAATCAACCACTACCATGCTGCAATTAGTAGATAGATTGGTAAAGATACCCCATGGTTTGGTTGAAGATGTTTTGAAAGAGGTGCACCAGTTTTATTACCTGGTCAATTTCATTGTATTGGACACCCAGCCATTATCTGATCCTGACAATCAGATTCTGGTATACTTGGACATCCAGTCCTGGTGATGTTCAATGCTTTGTTTCCTCAGTTACTCAACTTACTTATGGATGCATCTATACATGTCCAAATTTGTATTCCATTGCTCAATGCAATAAAAGATGTCCCCACGTATGTCAAGTTCCTCAAAGAGTGTTGCACTTGAAAGAGAAAGCAAAATGTATAGAAGAAGGCTTTCCTCATCAAGCAGGTGAGTTCTTTGATACAACACAAAACCCCATTGAAGTTTAGAGACCTAGGGTGTCTTACAATTTCTTGCATTATCGGAGACCATGTCATAGATACAGCACTGCTTGACCCAGGGTGAATGTTAACTTGTTGCCATACTCTATCTATGAGCAACTAAGGCTCGATGAGATGAAATCAACAACTACCATGCTGCAAATAGTGGATAGATTAGTAAAGATACCTTGTGGTTTGGTTGAAGATATTATGATACAGGCAGATCAACCACTACCATGCTGCAATTGGTGGATGGATTAGTAAAGATATCTTATGGTTTGGTTGAAGATATATTGATATAGGTGGATCACTTTTATTACCCAATCAATTTCATTGTATTAAACACTGAGCCAATATTTGATCGTAGCAGTTAGATTCTATTTATACTTGGATGTCCATTCTTGGCAATGATCAACACCCTATTTCCTTGGTTACTAAATAAGGTTAGGAAATGAGCAAACTTCAGTGAGCTTATGAATGTATCTATACATGTCCAAATTAACATTTCATTATTCAATACAATAAAAGATGTGCCCACTTATGCCAAGCTCTGAAAGAGCTCTGCACTAGAAAGAGAAATCTAAATTTATAGAAGAAGGCTTTCCTCACCAAGTAGGTGAGTTATTTGATACAACACAAAACCCCACCGATGTTTAGAGACTAGGGTGCCCTACAATTTCTTACATTATTGGAGGCCTTACAATAGATAGGCACTGTGTGACTTAGGGGCAAGTGTTAGCTTGTTGCCATACTTTTTCTATGAGCAATTAAGGCTCAGTGAGATGAAACCCACCACAGCCACGCTGTAAATAGCGAATAATTCTACAAAGATACCCTATGGTTTGGTTGAAGATTTTTTGACACAGGTGGACCAGTTTTATTATCCTATTGATTTCATTGTATTGGACACCCAGTCAATATTTGATCCTAATAGTCAGATTCTAGTTATACTTGGACGTGCATTCCTGGTGATGTCCAATGCTCTGATTCCTCAGTTACTGAACAAGGCTAGAAAGGAGCAAACTTTAGTGAGCTTATGGATTTATCTTACATGTCCAAATTAACATTCCATTGCTCAATGCAATAAAAGATGTACCCAACTATGCCAAGTTCTTGAAAGAGCTTGGAACTAGAAAGAGAAACTAAATGTATAGAAGGCTTTCCTCACCAAGCAAGTGAGTTCTTTAATACAACACAAAACCCCAACAAAGTTTAGAGGCTAAGGGTATCCTAAAATTTCTTGCATTATTGGAGACCATGTCATAGATAGGGCATTGCTTAACCTAGGGCATGTGTTAACTTGTGTCCATACTCTATCTTTGAGCAAATATGGCTCGGTGAGATGAAATCAACCACTACCAAGTTATATTACCTGGTCAATATTATTGTACTGAACACCCAACTAGTATTTGATCCTGTCAGTCAAATTCTGATTATACTTGGACGTCCGTTCCTGGTGATGTCCAATGCCTTGTTTCCTTTGTTACTGAACAAGGCTAGAAAAGATGCAAACATCAGCGAATTTATGGATGTATCTATGCATGTCAAAATTAACATTCCATTGCTCAATTCAATAAAAGATGTCCCCACCTATGCTAAGTTCCTGAAAGAGCTTTACACTAGAAAGACAGCCAAATGTAAAGAAGAAGGATTTCTCACCAAGCAGGTGAGTTCTTTAATACAACAACACAAGACCCCACTAAAGTTTAGAGACCCAGGGTGTCCTACCATTTGTTGCATTATTGGAGATTAAGTCATGGATAGGGCACTAGTTGACCTAGGGGCATGTGTTAAATGTTGCCATACTTTGTCTATGGACAGCTAAGGCTTGGTTAGATGAAGGCAACCACTACCATGCTGAAATTAGTTGATAGATGAGTAAAGATACGATGTGGTTTAGTTGAAGATGTTTTGATATAGGTGGACTAGTTTTTTTACCTCGTCAATTTCATTGTATTGGAAACCTAGTTAGTATTTGATCCTGGCAGTCAAATTTTGGTTATACTTGGACATCCATTCCTGGCGATATCAAATGCCCTAATTCCTCTATTACTGAACATGGTTAGAAAAGAAGCGAACTTCAGTGAGCTTATGGATGTATCTATACATGTCCAAATTAGCGTTCCATTGCGCAATAAAATAAAAGATGTATAGAAGAAGGCTTTCCTGACCAAGTAGGTGTATCTTTTTATACAACACAAAATCCCCCCAAAGTATAAAGACCCAGGGTGCCTTACATTTTCTTGCATTATTGGAGGCCATGTCATAGGTAGGGCACTACTTGACCATGGGGCAAGTGTTAACTTGTTGCCAAACTTTGTCTATGAGTAATTAAGGCTTGGTTGGATGAAACCAACCACCACCACGATGCAATTAGTGAATAAATCAGTAAAGATACACCATGGTTTGGTTGAAGTTGTTTTGATATAGGTGGGCTAGTTTTATTACTTGGTTAATTTCATTGTATTAGACTCCCAGCCAGTATTATATCCCAATAATCAGATTTGGTTATATTTGAACGTCCAGTCCTGGCAATGTCTAATGCCTTGTTTTCTCAGTTATTAAACAAGGCCAGAAAAGGAGCAAACTTTAGTGAGCTTATGGATGCATCTTACATGTCAAAATTAAAATTCCATTGCTCAAAGTAATAAAAGATGTCCCCCACCCATGCCAATTTCCTAAAAGAGCTTCGCACTAGAAAGGGAAAGCTAAATATATAGAAGAAGGTTTTCCTCACCAAGCAGGTGAGTTATTTGATACCTCACAAAACGCCACCAAAGTTTAGAGACACAGGATATCCTATAATTTCTTGCATTATTGGAGACCATGTCATAGATAGGGCATTGCTTGATGTAGGGGGACTATTAACTTATTGCCACGCTCCGTCTATGAGCAACTAAGGCTCGATGAGATGAAATCAACCTCTACCATGCTGTAATTGGTGAATAGATTAGTAAAGACACCTTGTGTTGTGGTTGAGGATGTTTTGATATAGGTAAACTAGTTTTATTACCCATTCGATATCATTGTACTAGACACCCAGCCAGTATCTGACCTCGACAGGTAAATTCTGGTTATACTTAGATGTCCATTCCTTGAGATATCCAACACCCTAATTCCTTAGTTATTGAACAAGACTAGAAAAGGAGTTAACTTCAATGAACTTAAGGATGTATCTATACATGTCCAAATTAGCATTCCACTGCTCAATGTGATAAAAGATGTGCCCACGTATGACAATTTGCTGAATGAGCTCTGCGCTGGAAAGAGAAAGCTAAATGTACAAAAGAAGGCTTTCCTCACCAAGCAGGTGAGATCTTTGATACAACACAAAACCCCACCAAAGTTTAGAGACCCAGGGTTCCCTACAATTTTTGGCATTATTGGAGACCATGTGATTAGTAGGGCATTGCTTGACTAAGGTGCAAGTGCTAACTTGTTGCCACACTTTGTCTATGAGCAACTAAGGCTCAGTTGGATGAAACCAACCACTATGATGATGCAATTAGCATACATATTAGTAAAGATATCCCATGGTTTGGTTAAGGAGGTTTTGATATAGGAGACCAAATTTATTACCTAATCAATTTTGTTGTACTGGACACCCAGTCAGTATTTGATTTCAGTAGCCAGATTTTGGTTACACTTCGACGTCCATTATTAGCAATGTTGAATGCCCCATTTCCTTAGTTACTAAACAAGGCAAGAAAACAAGAAAACTTCAATGAGCTTTTGGATGTATCTATACATGTCAAAATTAACATTCCATTGCTCAATGCAATAAAATATGTCCCCCTATATGCCATGTACCTAAAAGAGCGCTGCATTGGAAAGAGAAAGCTAAATGTATAGAAGAAGGTTTTCCTCACCAATTAGGTGAGTTATTTAATAGAATAAAGAAACCCACCTAAGTTTAAAGACCGAGGGTGTCATACAACTTCTTGCATTATTGAAGACCATGTCATGGAAAGGGCACTACTTGACCTTGGGCTAGTGTTAACTTATTGCCAAACTTTGTTTATGAGCAACTAAGGCTTAGTGAGATGAAACCAACCACTACCATGCTACAATTAGAAGCTAGATTAGTAAGGATATCCTGTGGTTTGGTTAAAGATGTTTTGATATAGGTAGACCAGTTTATTACCCAGTTAATTTCATTGTATTGGACATCTAGCCTGTGTTTGATCCCAGCAGTCAAATTCTAGTTATACTTGGACATCCATTCTTAGAGATGTCCAATACCATTATTAATTATATAAATGGTGTAATGAAATTGTTGTTCAGTAACATGAAAGTTAAGCTTAATGTCTTTAATGTCGACCAACAACATTTAGACCTCGATGATTCTTGTGAAGTGATTCTAATTGACATTCATCTACCATTTTCCATCTCTGATCCACTAGAGGCTTGTCTTGTGCATTTTAATAGATATTTTGATTTAGACAAGTCTATTGATTTGGTGAACAACCTTTCAAAGGCTAATCCAATCATGAATACCTCCCAGTGGAGCTTTTATGTGGAGCCACTCACTCCTTTAGAGTCTATACACATACCCTCTATAGAGCAACCACCTTCCCTAGCCCTAAAATCCTTGCCTAACAATCTTAAGTAATCTTATTTAGGACCAAATAAAACCTTACCTATTATAATAACATCAAATCTAGACAAGGAACAGGAAGAAAAATTACTTAATGTTCTTAAGGAACATATGATTGCTTTTGACGTACCATAGTAGACATAAAAGGAATTACTCTAGTTATATGCTTTCACATGATACACTTGGAAGAAAATGCTAAACCCTCTAGGGAAACTCAAAATGACTCAGTCCCTACATGAATGATGTGGTTGGAGAAGAAGTCCTTAAGCTTCTAAATGTTGGCACCATATTTCCCATCCCTGATAGCACTTGGGTTAGCCTTGTTCACCTTGCACCCAAGAAAATTGAACTCATGGTAATTAAGAATGAGGATAATGAGTTAATTCCCACTTGAATGACCACCATGTGAAGGGTAGGTGTTGGCTACCAAAAATTGAACTTTACAAGGAAAGACCACATTCCTCTACCCTTTATAGACCAAATGCTAGGACATAGTTTTTATTGCTTTTTGGATGGTTATTCTGGTTATAACCAAATTCCTATAGCACTTGAGGACTAGGAGAAGACTACCTTTACCTACCCTTTTGGAAACTTTGCCTATCATCGTATGCCTTTTGGACTTTGAAAGCTCCAACTACTTTTCAAAGGTGTATGTTGAGTATATGATCTAATATGGTAGAGAGATTCTTAGAGGTGTTTATAGATGATTTCTCTATATTTAGGTCTACTTTTGATGAATGCATGCACCATTTAAAACTTGTCTTTGCCAGGTGTTAGGAAAAGAATTTGGTACTATATTGGGAAAAATATCATTTTATGGTTTAAAATGTCATTGTTTTAGACCACATTATATAACATAATGTTATAGAAATTGATAAGGCTAAAGTGAATTTAATCTCTAACCTTCCTCCTCCAAGGATGGTCAAGGAAATCTGCTCATTTTTAGGCCATGTTGATTTTTATCAAAGACTTTAGTAAAATTGCTTAGACCTTATGTAATTTACTTACTAAGGAGGAAACTTTTGACTTCGATGATGACTGCATGAGAGCATTTCAGCACCTAATGGATGATTGACTTCTGAGCCTATTATTCAAGCACCTGACTGGAGTGCACTATTAAAAATAATGTGTGATGCTTCAGACTATGTGATCAGGGCTGTTTTGGGCAGTGTATATATAAACTTCTCCATTTGAAATATTATGATAGTAAGACACTCAATGATGCCCAACTCAAATATTCAACAACAAAAAAAGAGTTGTTGCTAGTTGTTTTTGTACTGGATATATTTAGATCTTACTTGTTAGAATCTAAGGTCATAGTATACTTTGATCATGTAGCACTTAAATATCTTATTTCTTATAAAGAAGCAAAATCTTGGCTAATTTGATGGATAATATTACTACACAAATTTGATCTTGAAATTTGGGACAAGAAAGGTTTCGAAAATTTTGTAGCTGACCACTTATCCAAGGTAATTGTGGATTCTAGTAGTGAGAATGTGCCTATTATAGAGACATTTCTAAATGAACAATTGTTGCACATTTTCCAATTTCCTTGGTATGCAAATATAGTCAACTATCTTGTTACTAATCAAATGCTTAGTCATTGGTCCATGCAAGATAAGAAAATTTTATTACTGAGGTTAAACACCTTACCTGGAATGACCCATACTTATTCAAGTACTATCCTGATAAGGTAGTTAGAAGATGTACACCTAATCATGAACATAATAAGATCATCTCCTTTTGTCATGATCAAGATCGTGGTGGTCATTACAACTCTAAAAAGACAGTTGCAAAAAATTTGTAATGTGGTTTTCATGGTCCTCCACTTTTAAAGATTCACATGCTTCCTGAACATCACGTGTGAGGTGCCAATAGTTAGGAAGTCTAGGAAGGATCCATAAGATGCCCTTAAACCTAATCCTTGTTGTAGAACTACTCAATATCTGGGGCATAGATTTCATGGGATCCTTTTCTAATTCTTTCGGGAATTTATAGATCCTAATAGGTGTAGACTATGTGTCCAAGTGGGTGTCAGTTGTACCCTACAAAACCAATGACCACGGGTAGATGTAAAATTTTTAAAGAAAAATATTTTTACAAGGTTTGGTACTCCACGAGCCATAATTAGTGAAGGGGGAAACACTTTTGTAATAAAGTGTTTGAAAATTTAATGAAAAAGTATGATGTCAACCATAGGATAGCTACCCCATTACACCCTTAGACTAGTGGGCAAGTAGAGGTATCCAATAAAAAAAATTAAGTGTATCTTAGAGAAGACAGTCAATTCAAGTAGGAATGACTAGTCTGTGAGACTGAATGACACTTTATGGGTTATCACACTACCTATAAAACCCCAGTAGGCATGTCATCCTACCACCTAGTCTATAGAATGGCTTACCACTTACCAAAAGAGTTAGAACACAAGGCATATTGGGCTATCAAAAAGCTCAATTTTGAATTAGATGTCACTGGGACTCATTGAAAACTACAACTTAATAAGTTGGATGAATTGAGAAAGAATGCATATGACTCTACATGCTTATACAAAGACTGGATGAAGGTTAACCATGATTGCCAAATCATCAGGAAATCCTTCAAACCTGGGCATATGATCATGTTGTATAATTCAAGATCGCATCTCTTTCCAAGGAAAACTCAAATCTTGATAGACTAGACCTTACATAGCATGCACAATATGCCCTCATGGGGCCATTGAGATTGAGAAGGATGGTGAGATCCTAAAAGTAAATGCTAGAGGGTAAAACCTTTCTTAAAACTACTTAACCCTAAGATTGAAGAGACATTGTTAGAGGAATCACCTTATAATACTCTAGGAAACCTTGCATATCATCGTCCTTGCACTCATCATTATGTCTGGCCGAAGACATAAAACTTAGAGCTCCTTGGGAGGCAACTTAGATTTTTTTTTTTCAAATTTTAGTCTTCTATATCTTTACATTTTCATATAGGATCTTATGTTTTTAAACAATGAGTACTATGCTTCATTCAATTTGGGGGGGTATAGATGTAAACAAATATTTTGGATTTTCTTGAATTTAAAAAAAAAAAAAGTTTTTGAGGTAGAGTTCCCTTAGTGTGATGAGAATAGGATTTTTAGAACTTAGTATGTCTACTATTTTAACCTCTTAATGGAAGTGAATATGGCTAGTTTTGTATATTACTCATGTGTTGAAGCATTTTATGAAGGTTGATTCTTAGAAAGCAATTCCACACAATACATAGTCAAGACTAATAGAGAGGTATGACGTAGAGACCGTGAGAAAAATCAGTGGAGACCTATACCCCGTGAGTTCTAAAGAGTATCTTCTTTCAGAGAGTTATATGTAATTCCACAATTTCTTCAACATACTTAATTTAGTGTGATATTGTTATCCTTGTTTTGGTTAGCTATCAAGAATAAATAGCAATGATAGCTTTTTTCCAGAAAATTTATTGAATCTAATAGGCTTTAGAAAACCTAGGGAATGTTATAAGCCATCCTTGTTCAGGCTAGAGACATAGAAACCTACTTGCTATAGTATACCACTAGTTAGCCTCTTGAGTCTATTATTAAGCCTTTTCTTTTTTAACACCACTTACCTTATGCCAAAAAAACCAAGAAATAAATATCCATCACCCAGTTTTCAAAATGAGTAGAGTTGGTGGAAAAAGTTCAAAAAGGGAAAAATTTTAAAGAAGTGAAAAACACCAGAAGTCTTTCTTTCTAAAGAAGTCAAAAGAAAAGTGAAAAGAAAGGAATATGAGAAATAGAGGAGAAAATTTGAAAGACGAGTACAAAATACATTCACTTTAGCTATAAATGTCCAACAATTAAAAGATCTCTGCTTAATTTTGAACCTTTGAACCCCGATACCCTTGTTTTCTGAACTCTCCCAAGCCTACATTTCATCCCATTTAAATACCTATGAATCTTAGGTGGAACATAGCCTTAAATGGGATATAAAAAGAAGGAATTAAGCTAAACTACCCATACTATTCTTGGTAATAATATTCACTCTTAGGGATCACTTTTCTTTGTCTCTTTAGCACTTAAAAATATATGTGAACCATTAGCCTTATTGGATTCAGTCACATAATGAGAGAAATATGTTCAACCCATTATCTAAGAGCTTCACTTTTGAGAGTATACCCATGAGGATATAAGGTCAAAACATAATTCAAATGGAATTTAAACATATCTAGTTAGTAGCCATGACTTGTGTCGAATTGTCAGTATGTGTATAATTAGAAGAATTGGTAGTCATCTCCATTGAATTGTGAAAAACTAGTGGAGTGTTAATGAATGAGAATTCTCTAAGATAAAATAGGAGACTCAATCTTAGGAAATTTTGTGAGTATATTTAATGCAAACCCTCATAAAGCCTAACTCGTCCACTAGGGGTTTAAGGGCTTGTTGATTGTGCTAAATGCAAGCATGAGTACCTACATAAGTGCCATTTTGTATTAGTTTTTGTAAAATAAATTTTTACATATTTTTCTTGGGACTAGAAAAATACTAGTTGGTGGGTGTGATAAGTGTCTAATTTTGCATAAAAACCACCCAATTAGTCAACCATGTGTTATAATTTATAGGGGTAAATTAGGGTTTTTAGTCAAAATTCATAACACATGCATTTTTTTACCTAATGACTCAAACAATTGACATTTTGTAGGTCCAAAGGCTAATTTGAGATATGTATGTGATTTTTTTAGGATTCAACTAGAGTTTTTAACTTTTTCTGGGAAGCAAAATGGTGATCCAATGGCCGATATCAATCAAGAAGAAAATGGAAGATCAAGATTGAAATATCAATTCATGACCTAAAACTCATCAATCCAAAGTGAGATCAAAGGTCAAGATAATCTTTAAGGCAAGCAATGGATTTAATTAGAGTAGTCAAAGGTGACCAAAGTGGGCCCACACATAAGCATGCAAAGTCCACCATCTTTGTACGGGTTCCACTTAAGCCCTTAGCCATATTCAAGCCATGAACAAGAGGACAAGCTATGGATCCAAGCCAAGCATTAAAGTTGAGGTTTTTAGCCATCATGCTAAGCAAAAAAAAACCATGTAAGCCAGACATGAAGCTAGGCCAATGGATCTCTCAAAGTCACATAAACTAAGCTATATGGAAGGTCATGATTAGAGGAGAATTCAAAGAATTATCCTTGGTATTTATGCAAATATTTTGATGATAATTGAGGGAAAATGCACTATGATAAGGTAGTGTGTAGACTAATTGGAAGATACCTCTTCAATTTTAATGTTTTTTTTTCTTCATGTTTTTACCTCCTCTTTACCATTTTCCACCTCACCACTAAAAATCACTACAAATTTCACTTTCCATTCAAGAGTCCTGTCTTTCTAAGACTCCTTCACCTTCCTAAACTTTCATTCCAACCATTCAACCAATCCCTACATCATAGGAAATGACCTAGCCAATCACTTTTCCCCACCTCACCTCTCTTTCTTATCTTTTCCTATCATTCTCCTTCCTACCATCTTTTTCTCTCACTCTATTACCTTATCCCCTTTCTATTTTTGAGGGGTTCCAATGAATTTTTCTAGGGAGAGATGCCTACTGATAAAAAGTGGTGTGTCCTACCTTTGTGAAATTAAAAAAGGAAGCCACTTGTTTACTCTTTAAA
Organism: Warburgia ugandensis; assembly: GCA_035236585.1. Taxonomy (NCBI): domain Eukaryota; kingdom Viridiplantae; phylum Streptophyta; class Magnoliopsida; order Canellales; family Canellaceae; genus Warburgia; species Warburgia ugandensis. The sequence goes on from CP141135.1 coordinate 31,066,221, forward strand.
CTACTAGCTCTCCACTTCATCGTATCCATCCAATTCCCTTTATTTTTCATTCCCACCATACCTTTCCCTTTGGACACCCTAGAAAACTTAGGAAACAAACTATAGAAGAGCATTAGTGGAGAACAAAGGGGAGGACAACATAGAGAGCTAGAAAAGAATTCTTACTCTAGGGGATGACGCATCCTTTTCCTATGCCTATTCCCTTATCTTTTTGCCTTGAAGAATCTTCTCCGTAGGTGATTGCTAACTTCTCATAGGGCCATGCATGATTCCAAGATTTTGTTTCTTTGTTCTTCAAGTAAAGGTTAGTTGTTTCCTTTGTGATCTTCTTCTCTTTACTTATTCTTAACTTCCATTGTTGCTTAGTCTAATGCTTTTCCATTCCCTTAGTTCTTGTTTGCTTATTGATCATGATCTAAGATCGTATTTTCCCTTGAAGTGATGGCAAGGGAAAACCACCTTGAATCTGTCCTTTTCCTTGCTTTTAGATCCCCTTTAGCTTCATGAAAATCCCTTCTTGCTTTCTTTAGTATTACTCAATATTTACCTTTACTTTTTAGTGGATTTTCCATTGATTTCAATGCATGCTTAATCATGATTGATGTTGGAGTATTGGAGAAGGCTTAGCTTGAAGTTTTGGATTGATTAAGTTCAACGAGCTTTCATTATAATATGACATAATTTTTAGATTTGGATTACATGTATTGTGGGAATTATGTTAATGGATTTTAATGTGATTCATTGAAGTTAATTGGAGTTTTCAATTCACACTTGTGTCCATCAGTTAATGATCTTAATTCATGAATGTTTGGTTGATTTGACTGGTTTACCTCCATGTTTTTCATGTTTCATTAAGCGAATGATTAAAATAACATGCTGCTATAATTTTTCTTTATTGATTCTTATTGTTAATTTCTAGCACCACACACTTCTTGTTTACTTAATTTTTCAAGAGCCCAATTAGATTATTAGATTGCTAAGTTGATGCTTAAGTTAAACTACATGTTATAGATGTTTAAAGTAGTTAAGTAGATCCATTCATACCCAATGAATCATGTAGACCATTCCATGGTCATATACATGATACTTCGATAGTTTTCCTTACTTGACTTGGTTAGTGATTGCTTTCATTAGTTTTATTGTTTAGTTGTAATCTAGTTTGGAATCCATTGCTAACTAGTTTGCATCTTCATTAGTTTCTTAGTTTAGGAAGGTAATTGATTTTCTCATATGTTTAGAAAGTTTTTATTTAGGAAAGTTCTTAATTTACAAAAGTTTTATTTTTAGAAAGTTTGTTTTAGGAAAGTCATTAATTTTAGCGTGCTTTAATTTCACATTTCATGCATCAATTTTCCATTTTTGGTTTACAGAAAGAGCTCCTTAATTTGGATAGGTTGTATAATTTAAGTAGGGACCACTAGTATCACAACTATTCAATTTTTATTGGAATCGACCTCCTCTCGTGAATTAATACATTTGATTCATGTGCCTGTGACTTTAACTTAAAAATCACAACAAAAATGTCAATGATCATCCATATCATATCATGTCCATTGGAAGTACTGGGTAGTTCCATAATGAAATCTATCGCAATGCGTTCCCATTTCCACTCAGGAAGTTCCAAAGTCTTGAGAAATCCTGCTAGTTTCTAATGCTTTATCTTAATCATTTGACAAGTTAAGAACCTAGCCAAGCAATCTCAAATATCTCTTTTTGTACTTGGCCACCAAAAAATTTGTCTTCAAGTCCTAATACACCTTAGAGCCTCTAGGATGTATGGTATATCAGATCCATGTGCGTCTTATAATATCATGCCTCAACTCCACTACTAACACAATGAGTCTACCATGATATCTTATACCTTCATCAAAAGTTATGGTGAAAGCAGTCTTCTTACTCAACATTTGTGTCTCCTCACACTCTCTCTAGGCTTGTAAGACATGCTCTAAGAATTCCAATCTCACCATCACATTCAATATCACGCGCTTCATTTTTCTACTCAATGCATATGCCACCACATTTTCCTTCTCATGATGATACTAAATGAAAAAATTGTAGTCTTTCAAATACTTTGCCCATCACTTTTGTCTTAGATTGAGGTCACTCTGTGAGAAAATATATTCGAGACTCTTATAGTTAGTAAAAATCTCAAAAATTTTCTCATACAAATAATGTCTCCATATCTTCAATGCAAATACGAATGTGGCTAACCCTAAATCATGGGTAGGATAATTCACCTCATGAGTTTTCAATTGTTTAGATATGTATGCAATTACCTTATTGTGATGCATCAAAACACAAACCAAACCATTACTAAAAGCATAACCATACACAATAGATCCTGTACTTTCCACTAGTAGGGTTAAAACCAGTGATATGGTGAGTCTCCTCTTCAGTTCCTGGAAATTCTACTTATACTCCTTCATCCATTCAAACTTTCACTCCTTCCAAGTCAATTAAAGGATGAGCAATGCAAGGAAAACCTTCAATAAATCTCCTATAATATCCTACCAAACTAAGGAAATTTCACATCTTTATGACTATATTGGGTCTCTCCCAATTAGTGATAACCTCTACCTTCGTAAAGTCCACTTCTACATTGTCTTTTGAAATAATATGGCTAAGGAATTGAATTGATCAAGCCAAAACTCACACTTACTAAAATTTGCATAAACTTGGTGAGTCTTAAGAGTCCTTAGAACTATTTACAAATGCTCTCTATGTTCTCCACACTCCAGGAGTATATAAGAATATCATAGAACAAATATGATGAAAAAATTTGTTCAGATATTCCTTGAATATCTTATTCATCAAATCTATGAATGTTGCATGGGCATTTGTTAAGACAAATAGCATCATAAGAAACTCATAATGACCATACCCTGTATGGAATGTTGCCTTAGAAATATCCTCATCTCAATCTGTAGTTGATAGTATCCTAACTTCAAATAGATCTTTGAGAAGATCTTAGTAGATTGCAACTTGTCAAATAGATCATCAATGCAAGGTTATGAGTACTTATTATTAAATGTTACTCCATTCAACAATCTATAATCAATACATAATCCCAATAACACATCCTTCTTCTTAACAAACAATACTAGAGCTCGCCAGGGTGAGATACATGGGCAAATAACCCTTGGCCTAATAACTCTTGCAGCTGCACCTTTAACTCCTTTACTCAGTTGGAACCATTCTATAGGGTTCCTTAGAGATGGGCATAGTTACTAGTATTAATTGAATGATAAATTCCCTATCATACTACATCAATTTCTACTATCTTTTGTTGGACTTCTTCTTAAACAACTACACTTTCCAAATAAGCTTGACAACCTTTTGAGATCAATCGTATAGCTTTCATGGCTAAAACATCTGTCACTCCAGTCATATTTAATATCCCTTAAAAAACATAAGATTCACCATATTCCTCATAGAAAATAACTCTGTTTTGACAATATTCAATCATTACTCCCTATTTAACTAACCAATCCAAACCCAAGATGACATACAATGTTCCATTTATAGGAGGATTAATTAAATCTAAACTCCTTATTAGCAATAGTAATGGGTACATCTTGCAAAAATTCATTTTCCATAATTTTATTCCCTCTAGGTACACTAACTTCTATGCAAAATTCTAAGTTTTGAACATCATATCCCATGCATGAAACAAAATCACATGATACAAAGGAATGGATAGATCCAGAATGCAGTAGCTTAAAAAGTCCACCAGAAATTAAGTGGGTAAGTTTTGCGTGGTCTGCATTTGAGGCAAAGACGTGTCCCTAACTCTTTGGAAATGGCCCTCATCGAGGTGGTTGATCTCTCTTCCATCTAGGGCAATCACAAATGTAATGTTGCTTCTCTCGCATTTATAACATTATTTCTCCTGGTGATTACAAGGCTTCCATGGATGAAGCCCTTGACAAATCTGGCACTACAAACCACCATCTTCCCTCCTTTTGAAATTTGAGGGTGCCGACTTCTGAGGTCTTATGAATCTAAGTGATGGTGCTGGAAATTTGCCCTTCCAAATTGACTTCTATCCACCATTCTTCTCACATTTTCTCTAAAGTTCTTGTTGTTCTCTCACAAGTATAAAAGCCAATTTTGCAGCCTTGGATAAGGTCCTAGCTAAAAGGTCACTATCTACTATGCAAGCTATAATGTAGTCCTCTCACAAATTTCTAGGCTGCTTTCTCCTCTGTTGAACAATCTTTAGGAGAAAATCTTCAAAACTTCATGAATTTTGTCTTATATTATTCCACCATCATCGTGCCTTGAGTAAAACTATGAAATTCCAATTCCTTCTTCTCCTTATCCCATTCAAGAAAATACTTATAAGCAAACACAAGTTAAAATCAGCACATAAGATCTCTCTACCCTCCTCAAAATGGGTTCAATTGGTCAGGGCCACCAATGTTTTGCTTCTCCTATCATAACAAAAATACTTATCATCACTTGTCTTTCATTAAGCTCTTACATAACTTCAAAAATATTTTCTATGTCCTAGATCCACACCTCAATAGCTTCATGACCTTCTTCTCCATTAAAATTTGAGGTTATCTTCTTAAATATAGTAGAGTATCCTCTCGTTGCATTCTAGCATCTCTGGCCATGAACTAGTAGCCTTTGCTTCACTCTCTGAAGAAGTAAGTCTACTATATCATTTGCAGGATCACCATGGACTTCTTTATTCAATGGCTCTTTAGTTGGGCCATGTTTCTGCCCTACAGGGGCAAGTTGTTCCTCTACAAGAGCTGGCTCCGCAATGCACAATTTAGGATCAACTCTAGCTCTCTTAGGTGTCATCTATAAAAATTCATAAGTAGGAAATCCTAGTAAGTTCCCTAATTATCCTATCTAGTCAACCTATACTGTTTAGACTAATTTTTTATATTTAATGGCATTAGTTGCTTGATTGTTAACATTCTAAGGCCAATCAAATACCAGCTGTGATGACTGTGGTTTTAAAAATAGATTTTTGTAAAACAAGATTTTGAAAACATCATGGTACCCTTGAATTTTTATTTATTTTTATATACATTTATGAATGGATAAAGTATCACATATTTATTCTCCAAAAATTACTTTTTCAAAATCCAAATGTCCCTATGAAAAAACTTCTCATGCAACCAAAATAAATGTATAACATGAGCAAATTTTAGTATCTACTGTCACAACCACAAACCAACTAATAATTCCATAAATGTTTCACACATAATAATAATTGTTATTACATGTACATCAACAAATTAATAAGCTTAAATAATTGTTCAATGTCTAAGTTCTACTAATCAAATAAATAACAGAGTAGCTCCATTGTATGTTCTTAGATGCGCCTAATCATCTACAACTCATGTATTGCCTAATTTATGTAAAACTCTAGAATCCTCACCTCAAAAATGTTGTGGGGGTGAGTACAAATACTAAGTGGATAAATCCTTATGCCATGTTTGAAAACCTTAGCATTTCAAGTGATATCTCATAATCAATATATTATATCGATCAATAATAACAATTCAAATCAATAGTATATGATTCATGAATTACAAATAATGTATCAAAAGTGAATAATAACATTAGACACATATTCTGATAACTATCAAAACATATATCATAATGGCAGTGTCCCACCACCAGCCACATAAGCAATAATCTAAACCCTCGAAAATGACTAATATGCATATCATGTGCGGAGCTCAGAGGTGGTCTCTATGAACATTGTAGAAAACACTACCCATCTGTGCTCATTCGCAAATACCAACTAATTATATTGTTCTCATGGGGAGATGAAACTAATCAGAAGTAGTCTACCCATGACACATACTTCCATGAAGGCGCCATAACTCAATAGGTATCCTATTTGGATGTCAGGGGCCAATCTTAATCCTCCTAGCATAGGTCATAGGGCATAATAGCCCTTGCACAACTAAGTGTAGTCACCAAAATAGCTTAGCACCTTAGTCCCATCTCAAATATCTCATTCACATAGGGTCAATGTATGAGCATATATCACATAACTCACCCATACATGGTCCACATATAAGCATCATATGATTGTGAGAATGGTCATTCAATTGTCATCATATCACATGACATAGGGCAATCAATTCAAAAGAAGTATCCAATCACATAAGCTCATTAGTGATGCTTATACACATCTTTAACACATCATGGATGGTATTCATAACTCATAAAGCATAATTTTGTGAGAGTTCACAAATGAGTTAAATTCATGTCATATTGTTCTTTGCTTAATACATAATGATATACTGCTAAAAATCCTAATCCAAAACAATTATTCAAAGTTCTTGCTTGCTATCATAACAAAGCCAAATTGATTATGAGAGTCTTAAAACCTTACAAAGGCTTATTAAAGCATGTTGAATCTAATTCTACTTCATCATAAGTTTTTGTGCACCTTTAAAACTTTTGGAATCTATACTACACATGTCTAGGGTAAATTATAATAGTATTATGAGTATGAGAATTCCTATTAGATTAATTACATGTTAGGTTTCCTCCATCTTATTAGACTATTAATTCAATGAATTGGTTAATTTTTCAATCCCTAAGGTTTATCAAGTAGAATAATCAATTTGTTCCTAATTCAATATCTACCATTGACCAGTACATAGTAATCCAGTAATAATATTTAACTTTCTACCATTAGTTTGATGGCTTATAACCTTATTTTTAAAATTGGTTTGTTCCATGTCATTCCTTATCAAATAACCTTCATATCCATATAATTTTTAACCACAAATGATGTTTTGATTATACCCAAATTACAAATCTATTTGTATACTTTCCTTAAATTTAGAATTTAAACAAGAAAATTGAAGCACCGAAGAATATATTATGCAGTTTGAACATTTAATGTTGAAGAGTGATATTGTTAAGCTTAAATAATAGACCTATAAAATGCTTCTTGGATGGATTAAAGAAGAAAATTGGAGAAATAGTACATTCTAGTAGTACCAATCGGTCCTTTAGTGCCGTTAGAAAATTGGCCTTGATAGTTGAGAAGGAATAAAGGAAGTTTCTAAAAATGGAATTTTTAAACCCTATGGTGAGAAAAACACTTACAATTCGAGGAGTGTTTCCTCTTCTAAGTGGAGCTAGTGGTGTAACTTTAAAATTACTCACAAGAGTATGAATCAATGTAGTAATTTGCACGTGAGAGAGGTGATCCCATGAAGAATCTCACAATTTTGTATGTCGATTGGATCTTATTTATTGTACTTAACCTAGGAAAAGAGAGATTGAATGTTATCTAAACTAAGAAAGTAAATAACATGGAAAAGGAAACATGCACTAAATTAGAAACTACCCTAAAGAATCTTTCTAAAAATAAAACTTTTTAAAAACTAAAATTAAACACTATCTAAAACTAAACAAAACATGCATTAAACTGAATAAATTTAAGAACTTAATGTAACCTTGAACTAATCCTTACTTAACACGCAACAAAACTAATCAAATAAACAACTTAATGTGCTTGATGAGAGGTAAAATGTGCTAGAAACTTCACAAGGTGCACATGATTCCAAGAGCATAACAACTACGATTCACACAGCTTTAGGCATCTGGAATTATTAAGGAAAAGTGCACATAAAACCTGAATGTATTTAATCAAAACCATTACATGAAAAGTGTACTTCTTACATGGAACATGGAAAGGAACATTTTGTCCACTTCAATGACTTAAAACAAACCCAAATCTAAATGCAACATTTCTTATCCAATTTAAAGTTGCATGCATGTGAAACCAAAAAGAGATCCAAGGAGAAAGAGAGTGAAATATATTGGAATGAGCAATGGAAAAGAAGAGTTAAGCGACAAATAACTTGATTCAAAGGTCACTATCTCTTGGCTATCTCTATAAGAGATTAGTAACCCTTGAATACAAGGATCTACGCACAAACTAGAAACAAAGAGCAAAGCAAAGCAATAAAGGAAGAAACAAGTAGGAACTAACATAGAAATTAGGTGCAAAACAAAGAGGAAAGACACCTAAAAGGAGGCACAATGGACCAGCCCATGGAGGAGATGCGGTGCTCCTTGTCTCTGAGGCCCTAAGTGTTCTATAGGTAAGTTGCACATTCTAATTTGCTAGGACCCGCCATCCTAAAGGAGGAAAGACTGGAATAGGACTCTAGATAGGAAGATGAGTGGAAGGTGGGAAGAGAATTAGAAAGTGGGACAAATTGTTAACTTCTAATGACAACCAAGGAAGGGGGAGGTGCCACTTCTCAAGGAGAATTGCATGGGACTCCCTCTCTTACAAAGTGTACCACATGTAAAGGTAAGAAATAGAGGAAAGAGGGAGGAAAGATAAGAACATAGCAAGACAAGAAAGAAAAGGAGACAGAGAAACATAAAATACAATGATTCTTCTCCCGTTGGTTCACTTTAGTATGCCATCAATCATAGTTTGACAAGCCATCATTCCTTCTAATTATCCTCTTGATCTTTTATTGAATAATTGCTTGAAAACTTCCTCCAATCATGTGGCTCAATGTGGCATGGATTAAATCTCTACAAGGTTCACTTTGATGGCTCATTTGGCTTGGCTTGGCTTCTGTAGGTTTCCTTATTTGTTTAGGAAATGCATGTATGACTCCAATTGCCACGCAAAGGTAGTGGAATTGCATGGTTTTTTGCATGGGCCCATTTTAGTTACCTTTGGATCTTCCCATTTCCTTCTTGGATTTCATTTTCTTTCCTTAAGATGATCTTGAACCTTGATTGAGCTTTGAAATGATGAATTTTAGGTCTTTGGCCCTCTTTTGATCTTGATCTTGATCTTCAACTCTTATCTTACTTGATCTCAGCTGTTGGATCATTTTCTCAACACCTATAAAAGAGTAAAAACCTAATTAAATCCTAAAAATTTTGATTATTCACATATTTACTCTGAATTAGCTCTTGAACCTACCAAATATCAAACTTTTGAATTATTAGGTTAGAAATGCATGTGTTATGAAATTCTTTAAAAAATCCTAAAATAGTGCCTATAATTTATAATATATGGACTATTGATTGGGTAATTTTTATATAAAATTGAACTTCAAAACCTAATTGTGATTCTATTCACAGTTGAACTTTTATCTATTCACAATCAATTCATATCGTCTAGTTCAACTGTGAATAGATATTTTAAATGCCAATGTCTTGGACACTTTGCTTCCAAATTTAAAACACAAGGTGGTTGCTTTCATAGAAGAATCCAAATGTGAGGAGGAAGAATCACAATTAGGTTTTGAAGAAGAAGAAGATATTGCTTATGTCGATCAGGGTAAGACATTAGTAGTGTAAAGAAGCTTGAGTTCTATTCACAAAGATGATGATGATGATTGGCTAAACTACACCACCTTCCACATGAGGTGCACATCAAATGGAAAGGTATGAGATGTCATCATTGATACTAGTGCTTATGAGATTGTTACTTCCATGAGTTAGTAAGCAAGTAGAAATTAAAGATGAAGCCTGATCCACAATCAAACAAACTCAAATGGCTAGACAAGGGACAATAAACTATGGTAACTTGCAAGTTCCTAGTCTCTTTTTCTATTAGAAATAAATATAACGATGAAATATGGTGAGATTTTATTTTCATGGATGCATGTCACTTATTATTGAGACATCTTGGCATTATGATAGCAAAGTTCAACATGTTGGATTTAAGAACACATTGTTTTGTTTATAAGGGTGAGAAAATTGTCCTAACACCTCTAAAACCTAAAGCAACTTCTAAATCATCAAAAGTGATTCACTTAAGCAACAAACAAAAAATTGATTCATTTTAGAAGTTTTAAATGCTACATTTTCCTTAAACGAGATAGAACATGATGAAACTAAAATTAACCCACAATCATTTATTGTATAACCATTACTTGATGCATTTGAAGATGAAACTTAAATCTATAATTCTAAATAAAGATGCATATCATATGAGCCTTAAGGCGCATTGAAGAATTCTAATGTCAAGTTGAAGAGTTGATGACCAAAGCCTTGGTACGTGAAAGTAAAAGTCCTTGTTTAGTACCCGCCCTTGTTATACTGAAGAAGGATGAATCATGGAGAATATGTATCAATAGTAGGACAATGAATAAAATCAAAATCAACTATAGCATTCCAATTCCCTATCTTATGATTTGTTACTTCAACTTTGTGGTGCAACAACTTTTTCAAAGATTGACAATCGTAGTGGGTACCATTAGATTCAAAGTGCTTCACTTGACCAGCAAACGGAAAATTGGTTCGTTTGTTGAAGTTTTGAATGTTGCATGTTTTATTTGATATAAATAAAAATATTACATACATACCTTTATATTTATAAGGTTTTAGCCTTAGAAATCACTTATTTTCGCTCAATAGGTTTAATTCTAATATTTTACATGTCCTGAGTGCAAATGAAAAATCTATAAAATTATCAATTGTACCCCTTAAAAGAGAAATTTCACTTGATAAGCTATATTTTGGACCCATACATTCAAAAAATAAAGCCCTGAAAGTTTGGAATAACTATTGGGTATCACTATCATAGTCAAAAAATTCAGAAGCCCCATGTACAACTCCTACTCAAAGGTGGAAAATTGCATATCCATGTATACGTTTCACAACCTTAAGGAGTTTATGGGAGAAGTTCAATTGACATATAATGGGGTCATATACAAAATAACCTTCTCAGAAATCAAATAAGACTGGGACCCACATGAAGACTTTTTACTTACTTTCTCTCATACTCAACCAAAAGAAGAAGATCAACTAATGATTGGACATCTTATTCTCTTCTATTTCTTTTCCCCTTATTCCTTGCCATCCACTAAGTTATTTTGCTTTTTCTTCAACTCAACTCTTTCCAATTTCCACCCAAAAACCCACATGGAAAAATATGCCTCCCCCATTTGGATCTACTTTCTAATTCCATTCCACCTTCCTTCCCTCTTAAGCTATCTCTTTCTTTCTCCTTCCAATTTCTTTCCTTTCTCCACTTATTCCCATCTTCCCTTAGCCTTTCCTTTTCCTATTCCAACTTATTCCCTTTTCTTTTCTTCTCCCATTTCCCTATATGGAATTCATGCCCTCTCCTTACTTTTCTTCCACACAATCTCATCCATTCCATCTCAGTCTTTCTTTCCTTCTCCATTAAATCTTAGCCATCCATCCTTAGGGCTTCCTTTAATCAAAATCTATATATAAGATGTGAAGGACAAGGAGAATTTTTTATATCTTACCTTTCCCTTATAGTTGAAAGATAAATATAGGAGAAAGAGAGGGAAAGAGAGATCACCTTTATCAAAGCTTCCACAAGATCAAAGTTAATCCCTTGAAGAAGAGGTAAGGAAGCTCTTCCATAGCCAAGTATCTTTCTTTCTTTCATCCATCTTGTTCCTCATTCCTACCTCTTTATTTTTCATTCTTTAATTTCTTTACATACACCCTCCATCACCCTTAGAATCACACACGCCACCTTCTCCTAATCCTTTTCATCTTTTTTCCTTTCTTTGGGATTTAGGAATAAAGGAAAAGGAAGAACATCATCTAATGGTAGTCAAGGACTCTTCTAATTCTTAAAGCATGTTTGAAGATTTCATTAGGTTTGTGGCATGTTGGGTTAGGAAGATTAGAAAAGCTTGGTTGTAGATTAGTGTACTTTGGGTAGAATTTAAATGTATAGGCATTTTTGAATGACACAACAAGAAGTCCATAAAGTAGAGATCAAGCCTAGGAAAGAATAAGGGAACGTGTAAAGATCCTTGTTGAGTGACACAACAAAGGAATCCTATAGCGGCCACTTCAAGGAAGTTTCTTTCCAAGCTTTGTTTTGTTTATTCTTCTCATTTCTTGTAATTGTAATGAAGTTTATCAATGAAATTGTATTTTCCATTCCCTAGTTAGTTTTCTTTGTTTTTGTTATTTTAGTTTAGTTTAAGTAGTTTTCTTACTTTCATTTCATAGCTTAGGTTCATTTTGTTTTGATTTACTGATTACTTTTAAGTAGTTTCCTTAATCTCACTTTCTTTTCTTATTTGTTAGGTTAGTGTAAAATAAGTTAATTTTAATTAACTCTTGTTAATCATGGAGTCCTCATGGGATTGACCTATATTTGCTGATTCTATACTCCAATAGAGCTGTGCACTTGTTGTAATTATTAAGGCTTAATATGTTTTAAAAATAACCACAAGTGCTAGCATAGACACTGGAAGCATGGGTCAATCCATAGAGACTATATTACTAAATAGATTTTAATTAAAATCCTATTTTAAAAACTTGAACCTAACTAAATGATTTATTAAACTAAATTAATCAAATAAAAATGTTAAAAATCATATAAGCACATAAAAACACTAGAAATTAAACCTAATCCTTATGTGACTAATTTAACTTAAAAGCATAAATAAAAGTAAACTACATCTAGTAACTAATGAAAGCATGAATAACATTAACATTAAATAAAGAACTTAGTAATAATGAAAAGAAAGAAGATTTTCATTTCTTCAAATTAAAAACTTCAAGAATTCAAATACAAGAATTGAACAATGAAAAAATGAAAAGAAACTAAACTTCCCTATGGAATGAAAGAGATATCACCAACTCTCCATCTTGCCACTCAATGAGATCATCTTTTAACCCTCTCCAAATTGTGCTACCACCTGCTTTCATCACCTACATGACGAGTGTCCAAATTTGTATAAATATCCCCTAATTAATTGTCCATGTGTTAACTTTAGTGTAAAAGTAGGATTTTTGGCCATAAATTATAAACACGTGCATTTTCTAAACTAATGACTCTAAGGTTTGATATTTTATAGGTTTAGAGGCTAATCTAAAGTAAGTATGTGGACAATCCTAATTTCGAAGATTTAATTAGAGTTTTTTATTTTTGTAGGTGATGGGAAGGTAATGGCCAAGGTGATCGAGATAGGAATTGCAGCATTCATGAGGTTCTAGTCTAAGATCACCTTAAGGTAATTAAAGGATAAAATTGAAGAAGTCAAAGGTGACTAAAGTGGGCCCATGTAAAAGCTATGCAAAGTCCACCACTTTTGCCTACGATTCACTTAAGTCACCTAAGTCATATAAGCCATAAAGAAGGTGACAAACTAAGGAGCCTAGCCAAGCTATCAAAGCCAAGGGGATTAAACCATGAAGCCAAGGAAAAAGAGCCCCATAGGCAGCCATGGAGCCAAGCCAAATGGGCTCTCAAAGCATGCAATCAAGCCACTTAATCCAAGCTATATGAAAGGTCATGATTTGAAGAAGAATTATAAGAAATTGTCCATGCTTAAATGAGGATTTTTAAGAGATAATTAGCAAGAATATTATAGCATGCCCATGTGGTCCAATAGAAAAAGAGCCGCCTCTAGCTTCTTCTTTTTTCCTTTTCTTTCTTTTCCACCCTTTTTCTTTACAATATTTTTTTTCTCCGCATGCCTCTATCTCTGTATGGTTTTCATTTGGAACACCTTAGTGGAAGGAGTTCCACACCCAACTCCTAAAAAGTAGGAGCCTCCTTCACACCTCATCCTCCCTTCTCATCTTGGTTGTATTAGGTGGCCAATTTTCCTTTGGTACCTAATTTATCTTCCCTTATCTCCCTTCCCCTCTCTTTCCTTCCAGATTCTATGCATTCCATGTGAAACACCCTATGGAGAGGGGGTCCCACACACAGATCCTACAAAATAGGAATCTCCCTCACCTCCTTATCCCATTCACTCCACCACCTTCCTAATTCCCTTCTAGACTAACCAATTACCTCACTCTACCTCATTCCCTTTGTTTCTCCTTATCTTTCTCCTTATCTTTCTCCATCCTTATCTCCACCTCTTTCTTTTTACAAGTTATTACATGATTTTCACAAGGGGTAGATGTCCCCTCCTAAAAAAATAGTGCCTCCCTCTATATTCCCTCCTTAAGAAAACAATAAGAAGCCACTCCATCCTAACTGTCGACTCTTCTTCTCATCTCATCCCCAACATACTTTTTCCTTACATCACCCTAGAAAAACTTAAGAAACACAATATATATATATGAACCAAAAGAAGTTCCATGGGTGGAATTCTTGGTACAGAGGAATGGCTACTCTAAAAGAGGAGGCATCCCCATCTCTCCCTTCTTTAAGCCTCCAATGCACTCTCCTTGGGCAACCAAATTTCTCCTGAGCTTTCCACTCCTATTTTAGCTTGATTATTCCTTGGTCATCAATCCATTCAATCTTAGTTTCCTATAGCTTTTCTTTCTTGCTTTTTCATTGTGTTTGATCATCATCAAAACCCCCACTCTAAGCAATTTTCACTCCATTTAATTTTCTAGTATAAATGCATTTAATATAATTTCATTTGAATGGTAGATTAACTCATATAGAATAGGATCTATCATGATAATTGTTGCATGTTATTTAGGGTTATTGCATTAGTAAGCACCTATTTCACAAAGGTTAGCCTAAGCTCTACTATAAGTGAGGCATAGGCTATTTGGTTACAATGTTTCATCTACTATGGTGTTTGACCCTTTGTTAAGAAGTATATAGGTACCCATTAGTTTGCTTTTATTTTGTATTGCATGTTTAATGCCTTATGATGGAATGGATCATAATGTTAGTGAGGGCCCCACAGGAACCCTCATAAGATAAGAACTAGATTTTATGGCCAAGTCCTTCGTCCACCTAGGAAATCAATCAAATTCCTTGTATGTTGTGATCCCAATTTTGGAACTATTTAATAAAAATCAAGTAGCAAGAGACTTAGGATAGCAAACTCATAGGAACCTCTTAGAAGGAGGCAATCTGCTATCACTCCAATGGCTTCTGAGTATCATGGTTATAGTGGGTGTCTTAAAATCTAAGTTATTTTCCCATGCCTTTCATTGACATCATTTGAGGTTTAAATACCACTTGACATGAGAATTATATTAATCACTTTAGAGCAAAACCTAATTGGTAAACAGTAGTCAAGTCTGGATAAAATGAGGAACTGTCTAGATTTAGGTATAAGAAGCTACCACCCTATGCAAATAATAAAAGATAATCAAAATAGCTTGATTAGTGACATACTAGGTGTAACACCCCGGATTTTTAAGACAAATTTTTTTTTTTTTTTTTTTTTTATAACGGCAATTTAAATAAGAGCATTTGGGATCCCATAAGAAAAGATTTATTCAACATTTTACTAAACCTATCTTAAAAACTCCGGGTGTTAGTTTTCCTTTCTCAAAATGACGTACATGTAATTTAAACATAAATAAATAATCCGCGTATAAATCAACGTCAAATAAATAGGCGCCTTTATTTTAAATCAAATAAATGTCCAAAAGACAATAATAATATGGCCCAGGGTCTATCCATCATAACATCCCATATAAATGTCCAACATATGTCCAAAGATCTAAATCACATCCCAATATAAAATATGCAGTCCATAATAAACATCCAAATGATAATCCTGTTTAATGACTCACATCACTGTCTAATACTATAGAAAAATGGTCTTCGGCAGCTCTCACGGCTTCTCAACAGCCTTGCCTTTCCTGTTATCGCGCTCGAGATCTAAGGCATTGCAAAACAAAGCAATGCCTCAGCAAGCTATCGCTTGTGTAGGTACATAGACAATTAATGTAATAAATGCAAGAAATAATGAACAATACTGATGAAAAATCTAACATTTATGAAGATAGTGATATCATAATGCCATGTTCAATAAATGCCAATTTATTCCATATGCTAAAACATGAAATTCACAGAGTTAAAACATGACATGAATCAATAAAATGGAGCATACATCCGAATAAGGGCACCCTAAGGTAATGGGTCCCACCACATCGCACTAACATCACTGATCAGGAGTACACATAGTCAACCTCTGAGTGTCGTCACACCCAGGCATACCATCCATAACCATGCTCATCATGCATGCACACATAACAAGAATATGGGCCATCATGCCTTTGCGGTGGCAACCCTCCATGGGTATCAACCACCGCCGCTCTCCGTCGACACCATAACGGGAGACTTAGCGTCTGTCCCCATGGAAAGGCTCAGACCGGTAGTGTGGACTATCCATGTTACCAAACCCCTACCGAATGCCATCTATGGGCTGGTGTCTATCATATCACAAACTCATCACATCATAATCTCGGAAGGTGGGTGGCCGGCCCTATCCCTCCTAGCATGACGCCCAGGCGAGAGCACCGTCATCAAATATAAAACACGGAAATCATATGTATATGCTAAAACTCAAGAGCACTTATAGCTTGAAATCCCCAAGACATGCCCCTCATCCCGGGTTAGCCTATAAAAGGACCAAATACTAAGCCTCTATACTCATTTCCATGTAAATCCATGCATTTTCTATATATATAATAAGAAATAAATCTCCAATTAAGCATAACTAATTAACATCATGCTTGTACCATCATTTTAAATAAGTTTATTCAGTAAAAGAATTCAATTTGGAATAACCATCCATACGCAATGTCGCATGAAATCCATGGTAAATAAAAATCGCAATTTAAAACACAATCACACATGATGCTATGTTTAAACATGGTTTAAAATCAAGGAAAAACATTAGTTGTCGTCACCTACCTTAGTGTGAGATCACTAGCTTGCTAATAACTCCCTTTAATTGGTATATTCAAGTGCACCTGTACATGTCACATCACTATTTAAAAATTTTTCTAAATAAAAAGTGGTCATTTATAAGTTTTTAAGTTAAAACTAGGTCCGTGTCGTCAATACGGTCACAACGCATCTTTCGGATCGTGATTTGGACTCCTCTAGCTCCCAAACATCAATTTTAAGTGAAAATACTTCATAAATTAATATTTATTAATTTATAGGGTGTTTGGCGGGTGCACTGGTTTACACCAGCGGCCCTGCTTTACACCGGGTTACACCGGCGACCAGTGTACACTGGGTTACACTGGCGGCCCAGTTTACACCGGGTTACACTGGCACCCAGTGTACACTGGGTTACACGGGCAGCCCGGTTTACACCGGTTTACACCAGCGATGCGGAAACCGGCGCCTGAGAAGACGACCGGCTTCCGGTCATCACCGGTGACCCTACAGGTGTCCAAATCACTTGGTTTCTGAACCATTTTGTTCCAAATTTTGTCTAGTTTCCATTTCTATCATCCTTTTGCATTGATTTCTCCAAAAACCATGTTTTTAAACGGTTTTTCCCAAGTTCCTAAAAACATCCATAGGTACTGGTTTTTGGATTTTCTGGAGAAATCCACCGTTGGATTACTCCCAAATTTAAAGGGTTTGCTCTTGGGTCTCTTGTGCACTAGTTGGACGGTGCGATTTCCAAACGGACAACGTTTGGTCTATGAAATCACGCTCCAATAGTAGCGTGCACAAAGCCCCCAAAAAATCCGATTTTTTTCCTAATTTTTAAATACTTTCCTAATTAATTTTCTAATTAATAAATACAGAAAAAACACGGATTTGAGGCTTACCTTGTGCCTGGTCGGGGTTGCTCGTGTTGCCGGGGCTCTACTCGCCGGAAAATCTGAGTTTTTACAGGGCTAGGGTTTTGCGTAGCACTCCGGGAAAACGCTCAAAGTGGAGCGTTTTGGCTCCTAGAGGAGCATAGATATAGGGTTTTAGAGTCTTGGGGAAGAGAAACTCTTCCCCACACGTCTCTTCCCACGTCTCTCCGGCGATTTTGCCGGACTGGTAGAGACGTGTGTAGACAGGGGTGCCGTTATCAATTTGGACCCCTGTGTAACACGTTTCTGTCAAAAGACCAATTTGCCCTTACAACTTTGACGGCTCATAACTCCCTCGTTTGAGCTCCGTTTTTCGCGTTCTTGGTGGCGTTGGATTCGTATCGATGAGCACTTTCTAATTATTATGTTTTCAGGAAAAAAATTTCATCCATAAATTTTTATTTTAATTTATTTAATAATTTCCTATTTTATCTTAAAAATTAAGGATATTACATTCTTCCCTCCTTATAAAAATTTCGTCCTCGAAATTTAGCTACATACCTCTATGTAAATAACTCTGGATGGATCTTTCGCATCTCCTCCTCAGTCTCCCAGGTAGCCTCCTGTAGTGAATGATGCTGCCAAAGGACTTTGACCAAGGCAATGGTCTTATTCCTTAACTCCTTGACTCTTGTATCTAGGACGCGCACTGGTCTCTCCTCAAATGTCATGTCAGCCTATAGCTCTCCTGGGATCTGCTCCAATACGTGTGAGGGATCTGGCACGTATTTCCTCAGCATAGACACGTGAAAGACGTCATGCACATTTGCTAGCTGTGGTGGTAAGGCTAGCTGATATGCCACAGCTCCAACTCTGCGTAAGATCTCGAAAGGTCCAATATACCTGGGACTAAGCTTCCCTTTATTTCCAAACCTCAACACCCCTTTCATAGGAGAAACTTTCAAGAATACATGCTCGCCCTCAAAGAACTCTAAGTCCTTTCGCCTCTTGTCTGCATAACTTTTCTGTCGACTGTGAGTTGTCAGTAACCTCTTCCGAATGAGTTGGACTTTCTCTGCACATTCTTCCACTAACTCAGATTTCACCACGCGTCTTTCTCCTACATCACTCCAACATAAAGGTGACCGACAAGGTCTGCCATAAAGTGCCTCATATGGAGCCATGCCAATACTAGCGTGATGACTATTATTATAAGCAAATTCCACCAAAGGTAAATGATCTTCCCAGCTACCCTTCCAATCCATAACACAGGCTCGTAGCATATCCTCAATAGTCTGGATGGTCCTCTCGCTCTGTCCGTACGTACGAGGATGGAATCTTTGTGCTAAATTTTAGTCTCGACCCTAATGCCTCTTGCACGCTCTTCCAGTATTTTGAGGTAAATCGCGTATCTCGATCCGATATAATTGTCAAGGGAACGCCATGTAGACTGACGATCTCCTTAACATATAATTTTGCTAAGCTATCCACGGTCTGATTTTGTCTGATAGGAAGGAAATGAGCAGACTTGGTCAACCTGTCCACAACGACCCATATCATGTCGTGGCCGCTAGCGGTCCTCGGAAGACCTAGAACGAAGTCCATGGTAATATGGTCCCACTTCCACTCTGGAAGGTCCAGTGTCTGAAGTAGTCCTGATGGACGCTGATGCTCAGCCTTGACCTGCTGACAGGTCAAACATCGTGCAACGCACTCTCCAACATCCTTTTTCATACCATTCCACCAGAAATGCCTCTTGAGATCCTGATACATCTTCGTACCCCCAGGATGAATTGTATAAGGGGATTGGTGTGCTTCTTGAAGTAACTCGCGCTTCAATTCGTCATCTGCTGGTACTATCAACCTTCCCTTAAATCTTACCCCTCCATCTGGTCCCCTCGAAACATCTGTCTTATCTGCCAAATCGTGTGTTTCCTTGTCTTTGCCCTGTGCCTCTAAGATCCTGTCAAAGAACTTAGACCGAGTTGTCAAATTGGCAATCATCACACCCGCCTTCCTACTCAGGGCATCTGCAACGACGTTAGCCTCCCCAGATGGTATTGTATGGTGAAGTCGAAGTCCTTGAGATACTCCATCCATCTGCGCTGCCTCATATTCAATTCACTCTGAGTAAAGAAGTACTTGAGGCTCTTATGATCAGTGAATACCTCAAATCTCTCACCATAAAGATAATGTCTCCAGGACTTCAACGCAAATACCACGGCTGCTAACTCCCTGTCATGTGTTGGGTAATTTACCTCATGTGTCTTCAGCTGTCTAGACGCATAGGCAATTACCTTCCCATGTTGCATCAACACTGCTCCTAATCCCTTGCCGGAGGCATCGCAATAAACTACATAACCGCCTGCACCAGATGGTAAGGTCAATACCGGAGCAGTAGTAAGTCTCCTCTTGAGCTCTTGGAAGCTCACCTCGCAAGCCTCGGTCCATACAAATTGAGTGTCTTTCCTAGTCAGGGTGGTCAATGGTAATGCGATCTTAGAGAATCCCTCTATAAAACGACGATAATACCCTGCCAAACCGAGAAAACTGCGTATCTCAGTCGCTGTCTTGGGCCTCTCCCAGTGTAGTACTGCCTCTACCTTTGTTGAATCCACGGCCACTCCATCCTTAGATATGACGTGGCCTAAGAAATGCACCTGGTCTAGCCAAAAATCACACTTACTGAACTTGGCATACAACTGATGTCGACGAAGTGTGTCCAATACCGTGTGGAGATGCTCCCCATGTGTATCATGACTAGGCGAATAAATCAAGATGTCATCCACGAATACAATCACGAACTTATCCAGATAAGCTCGAAAGACACAGTTCATTAGATCCATGAACACTGCAGGTGCGTTCGTCAATCCAAACAGCATCACTAGAAACTCATAATGACCATAACGACTCCTAAAGGCAGTCTTCGAGATATCCTCTTCTCTAACTCTCAGCTGATGATACCCTGACCTCAGATCTATCTTGGAGAACACTTGTGCCGATTGGAGCTGATCAAATAAATCATCTATGCGTGGCAAAGGGTATCGGTTCTTTATAGTAACACCATTCAACAACCGATAATCAATGCATAGTCTCAGTGATCCATCCTTTTTCTTCACGAAAAGGACTGGTGCTCCCCATGGTGATCCACTCGGCCTGATAAAGCCCTTATCCAGTAACTCTTGCAATTGTACCTGAAGTTCTCTCAACTCTACTGGAGCCATCCTATATAGTGCCTTAGAGATAGGCGATGTACTCGGCACCAAGTCAATGGTGAAGTCAATCTCCCTACTTGGTGGCAATCCTGGTAATTCCTCAGGAAATACATCAGCAAAATCACGGACAACATCAATCTCGTCAAGTTGTGGCTGCTCCTTTTCCTCAACAGTCACATATGCGAGGAATGCGTTACACCCTCGTGCATAAAATCGTGCCGCCTTCATAGCAGAAATGATGCATGTACCGCTCGATCTTTCCTACCCTGGAACACTATTTCTGGTTGCCCAGGTATAAGAAAAGTGACTCGCTTCTTTCGGCAGTCTACCATAGCACCATAGTTGGCTAACCAATCCATCCTAAGAATAACATCATAGTCTACCATGTCTAGTAAGATGAAGTCTGTGTCCATACTCACGCCTGATATCTCTACAG
Organism: Warburgia ugandensis; assembly: GCA_035236585.1. NCBI lineage: Eukaryota > Viridiplantae > Streptophyta > Magnoliopsida > Canellales > Canellaceae > Warburgia > Warburgia ugandensis. Next base: position 31,087,317 of record CP141135.1, read on the forward strand.
GTATATCTCTAATATATTCTGTAGTCTCTACTGTCTCTCCCACAGGTGTCATAATATCTAATCCAAATGCTAGTTTGTGTACACATACATCAAGGCAAGATGCAAAAATACATGATATAAAAGAATGTGTAGACCCTGTGTCAAAAAGAACTTTGGCATGTCTATCCGAGACTAGAAGAGTACCTTCTACGACCTGATGTGATGCCTGTGCCTGTCCTGATGAGATGGCAAATACTCGTCCCTGGCTACGTGGCGCGTTAGCTGCCTCTGCCCCTTAGGGCAGTCCTTAATGAAATGGCCAACGTCTCCACAGTTGAAACACCTGTATGGCTGTCTCTGGTAAGGTGTATAGGACTGTCTCTGTGGTTGGGGCTGCCTCTGCTGCTGTGGTCGGTCGAATCTATTGCACCCTCGCCCAGGGTGCCAACCCTTGCACCTATCACATCTCTTCCTCTCAGTGTCTCTCTTAAATTTGGCCTGTGGTGGATGACCTGATGCCCCATGTGTCTGCATAACACCAAATGGCCGCTTACCCTTAAAGGGCTGGAACGCACTCCCTCTATTCCTGAGAGAGTTCTTCTCATGCATGGACGCCATATCAGCAGCATCTCGCACAGAAGTGGGTCGAGAAGAAATCACTCGATCTCTCAGCCAAGGAGTCAACCCATCCACAAATCTGTCAGTTGCCTCTGTGTCTGAGGCCAGGCGTGAGGTGCAAATCTCCTCAGTCGTGTAAATCGGTTCAGGTACTGCTGAACCGTCATATCTCTCTGCTCCAGGGTGGCAAACTCCTTCTTCATGGACTGCAATGCATGAGGTGGAAAATACTGAGTGTCGAAAGCCTGTTTAAAGGCTGCCCATGTCATCGTCTCGGTCGGATCTGGTCGGGTGAGTGTGAAAGTCTGCCACCAGAAGTCAGCCTCACCTTTTAGTAGGTAGGAGGCTACTATAACTTGATCATCTGATGAGATCTTCATAGCGTCGAATGTCCTCTCCGCCTCAAATAACCATCGCTCGGCCTCCTCCGTGTTACCATCGCCATAAAAGGGTTTCACCATCTTTTGAAACCTTTCCAATAATTTGTCAGTCTTCTTAGAGTCACTCGTAGCATCGCCCTCCGTGGCTCTAGGTATTGATGTTTCCTGTACTGGTTGTGAGGACTGAATTGACGAAACCATGGGTGCCACTTTAGGTGGTGGAATAGGGCTAGGGTTAGCTGCGTCAACAGCTGTCCTAACCTGCTGCTGTATAAGTGGTACGAGTCCTGACATTAAACGATTCAATAACTCAGCATCTCGATCCCCTTGATCAGAGGACTCAGCAGGTGGAGCCACGGGTGTAGCAGGGGTGACCTTGTCCTTCTCCGATGAGCCATCTGTCAAAATTTTACATGTCTCTAATTGTAAGTTCCTCTCTCATAGTTTCTTTCTCTACAACTATTATGGACTGATATTCACATATAAATGGACATTCACAAGGATTATGATGGACTAGACTGGGCTCTGATACCAACTTTGTAACACCCTGGATTTTTAAGACAAATTATATATATATATATATATAATAATGGCATTTTAAATAAGAGCATTTGGGATCCCATAAGAAAAGATTTATTCAACATTTTACTAAACCTATCTTAAAAACTCCGGGTGTTAGTTTTCCTTTCTCAAAATGACGTACATGTAATTTAAACATAAATAAATAATCCGCGTATAAATCAACGTCAAATAAATAGGCGCCTTTATTTTAAATCAAATAAATGTCCAAAAGACAATAATAATATGGCCCAGGGTCTATCCATCATAACATCCCATATAAATGTCCAACATATGTCCAAAGATCTAAATCACATCCCAATATAAAATATGCAGTCCATAATAAACATCCAAATGATAATCCTGTTTAATGACTCACATCATTGTCTAATACTATAGAAAAATGGTCTTCAGCAGCTCTCACGGCTTCTCAACAGCCTTGCCTTTCCTGTTATCGCGCTCGAGATCTAAGGCATTGCAAAACAAAGCAATGCCTCAGCAAGCTATCGCTTGTGTAGGTACATAGACAATTAATGTAATAAATGCAAGAAATAATGAACAATACTGATGAAAAATCTAACATTTATGAAGATAGTGATATCATAATGCCATGTTCAATAAATGCCAATTTATTCCATATGCTAAAACATGAAATTCACAGAGTTAAAACATGACATGAATCAATAAAATGGAGCATACATCCAGAATAAGGGCACCCTAAGGTAATGGGTCCCACCACATCGCACTAACATCACGATCGTAGTACACATAGTCAACCTCTGAGTGTCGTCACACCCAGGCATACCATCCATAACCATGCTCATCATGCATGCACACATAACAAGAATATGGGCCATCATGCTGCAGTGGCAACCCTCCATGGGTATCAACCACCGCCGCTCTCCGTCGACACCATAACGGGAGACTTAGCGCCCATGGAAAGGCTCGACCGTAGTGTGGACTATCCATGTTACCAAACCCCTACCGAATGCCATCTATGGGCTGGTGTCTATCATATCACAAACTCATCACATCATAATCTCGGAAGGTGGGTGGCCGGCCCTATCCCTCCTAGCATGACGCCCACCAGGCGAGAGCACCCGTCATCAAATATAAAACACGGAAATCATATGTATATGCTAAAACTCAAGAGCACTTATAGCTTGAAATCCCCAAGACATGCCCCTCATCCTGGGGTTAGCCTATAAAAGGACCAGCTACTAAGCCTCTATACTCATTTCCATGTAAATCCATGCATTTTCTATATATATAATAAGAAATAAATCTCCAATTAAGCATAACTAATTAACATAATGCTTGTACCATCATTTTAAATAAGTTTATTCAGTAAAAGAATTCAATTTGGAATAACCATCCTGTACGCAATGTCGCATGAAATCCATGGTAAATAAAAATCGCAATTTAAAACACAATCACACATGATGCTATGTTTAAACATGGTTTAAAATCAAGGAAAAACATTAGTTGTCGTCACCTACCTTAGTGTGAGATCACTAGCTTGCTAATAACTCCCTTTAATTGGTATATTCAAGTGCACCTGTACATGTCACATCACTATTTAAAAATTTTTCTAAATAAAAAGTGGTCATTTATAAGTTTTTAAGTTAAAACTAGGTCCGTGTCGTCAATACGGTCACAACGCATCTTTCGGATCGTGATTTGGACTCCTCTAGCTCCCAAACATCAATTTTAAGTGAAAATACTTCATAAATTAATATTTATTAATTTATAGGGTGTTTGGCAGGTGCACAGGTTTACACCAGCGGCTCTGCTTTACACCGGGTTACACCGGCGACCAATGTACACTGGGTTACACTGGCAGCCCAGTTTACACCGGGTTACACGGCACCCAGTGTACACTGGGTTACACGGGCAGCCCGGTTTACACCGGTTTACACCAGCGATGCGGAAACCGGCGCCTGAGAAGACGACCGGCTTCCGGTCATCACCGGTGACCCTACAGGTGTCCAAATCACTTGGTTTCTGAACCATTTTGTTCCAAATTTTGTCTAGTTTCCATTTCTATCATCCTTTTGCATTGATTTCTCCAAAAACCATGTTTTTTAAATAGTTTTTCCCAAGTTCCTAAAAACATCCATAGGTACTGGTTTTTGGATTTTCTGGAGAAATCCACCGTTGGATTACTCCCAAATTTAAAGGGTTTGCTCTTGGGTCTCTTGTGCACTAGTTGGACGGTGCGATTTCCAAACGGACAACGTTTGGTCTATGAAATCACGCTCCAATAGTAGCGTGCACAAAGCCCCCAAAAAATCCGATTTTTTTCCTAATTTTTAAATACTTTCCTAATTAATTTTCTAATTAATAAATACAGAAAAAACACGGATTTGAGGCTTACCTTGTGCCTGGTCGGGGTTGCTCGTGTTGCCGGGGCTCTACTCGCCGGAAAATCTGAGTTTTTACAGGGCTAGGGTTTTGCGTAGCACTCCGGGAAAACGCTCAAAGTGGAGCGTTTTGGCTCCTAGAGGAGCATAGATATAGGGTTTTAGAGTCTTGGGGAAGAGAAACTCTTCCCCACACGTCTCTTCCCACGTCTCTCCGGCGATTTTGCCGGACTGGTAGAGACGTGTGTAGACAGGGGTGCCGTTATCAATTTGGACCCCTGTGTAACACGTTTCTGTCAAAAGACCAATTTGCCCTTACAACTTTGACGGCTCATAACTCCCTCGTTTGAGCTCCGTTTTTCGCGTTCTTGGTGGCGTTAGATTCGTATCGATGAGCACTTTCTAATTATTATGTTTTCAGGAAAAAAATTTCATCCATAAATTTTTATTTTAATTTATTTAATAATTTCCTATTTTATCTTAAAAATTAAGGATATTACATTCTTCCCTCCTTATAAAAATTTCGTCCTCGAAATTTAGCTACATACCTCTATGTAAATAACTCTGGATGGATCTTTCGCATCTCCTCCTCAGTCTCCCAAGTAGCCTCCTGTAGTGAATGATGCTGCCAAAGGACTTTGACCAAGGCAATGGTCTTATTCCTTAACTCCTTGACTCTTGTATCTAGGACGCGCACTGGTCTCTCCTCAAATGTCATGTCAGCCTATAGCTCTCCTGGGATCTGCTCCAATACGTGTGAGGGATCTGGCACGTATTTCCTCAGCATAGACACGTGAAAGACGTCATGCACATTTGCTAGCTGTGGTGGTAAGGCTAGCTGATATGCCACAGCTCCAACTCTGCGTAAGATCTCGAAAGGTCCAATATACCAGGACTAAGCTTCCCTTTTATTTCCAAACCTCAACACCCCTTTCATAGGAGAAACTTTCAAGAATACATGCTCGCCCTCAAAGAACTCTAAGTCCTTTCGCCTCTTGTCTGCATAACTTTCTAAATACATCTGTGAGCTGACAGTAACCTCTTCCGAATGAGTTGGACTTTCTCTGCACATTCTTCCACTAACTCAGATTTCACCACGCGTCTTTCTCCTACATCACTCCACCATAAAGGTGACCGACAAGGTCTGCCATAAAGTGCCTCATATGGAGCCATGCCAATACTAGCGTGATGACTATTATTATAAGCAAATTCCACCAAAGGTAAATGATCTTCCCAGCTACCCTTCCAATCCATAACACAGGCTCGTAGCATATCCTCAATAGTCTGGATGGTCCTCTCTCGCTCTGTCCGTGCATGTACGAGGATGGAATCTTTGTGCTAAATTTTAGTCTCGACCCTAATGCCTCTTGCACGCTCTTCCAGTATTTTGAGGTAAATCGCGTATCTCGATCCGATATAATTGTCAAGGGAACGCCATGTAGGTGACGATCTCCTTAACATATAATTTTGCTAAGCTATCCACGGTTTGATTTTGTCGATAGGAAGGAAATGAGCAGGACTTGGTCAACCCGTCCACAACGACCCATATCATGTCGTGACGCTAGCGGTCCTCGGAAGACCTAGAACGAAGTCCATGGTAATATGGTCCCACTTCCACTCTGGAAGGTCCAGTGTCTGAAGTAGTCCTGATGGACGCTGATGCTCAGCCTTGACCCTGCGACGGGTCAAACATCGTGCAACGCACTCTCAACATCCTTTTTCATACCATTCCACCAAAAATGCCTCTTGAGATCTACGATACATCTTCGTACCCCCAGGATGAATTGTATAAGGGGATTGGTGTGCTTCTTGAAGTAACTCGCGCTTCAATTCGTCATCTGCTGGTACTATCAACCTTCCCTTAAATCTTACCCCTCCATCTGGTCCCCTCGAAACATACGTCTTATCTGTCACAATCCTGTGTTTCCTTGTCTTTGCCCTGTGCCTCTAAGATCCTGTCAAAGAACTTAGACCGAGTTGTCAAATTGGCAATCATCACACCCGCCTTCCTACTCAGGGCATACGCCGACGTTAGCCTTCCCCGGGATGGTGCGTATGGTGAAGTCGAAGTCCTTGAGATACTCCATCCATCTCGCTGCCTCATATTCAATTCACTCGAGTAAAGAAGTACTTGAGGCTCTTATGATCGTTGAATACCTCAAATCTCTCACCATAAAGATAATGTCTCCGAGGACTTCAACGCAAATACCACTTTACTAATTCCGAGGTCATGTGTTGGGTAATTTACCTCATGTGTCTTCGGTGTCTAGACGCATAGGCAATTACCTTCCCATGTTGCATCAACATCAAGCTCCCTAATCCTTGCGGAGCATCGCAATAAACTACATAACCGCCGCACCGGATATGGTAAGGTCAATACCGGAGCGGTAGTAAGTCTCCTCTTGAGCTCTTGGAAGCTCTCTCCCTGTAAAGCCTCGGTCCATACAAATTGAGTGTCTTTCCTAGTCAGGGTGGTCAATGGTAATGCGATCTTAGAGAATCCCTCTATAAAACGACGATAATACCCTTAAACCGAGAAAAGCTGCGTATCTCGGTCGGCTGTCTTGGGCCTCTCCCGGTGTAGTACGCCTCTACCTTTGTTGAATCCACGGCCACTCCATCCTTAGATATGACGTGGCCTAAGAAATGCACACCTGGTCTAGCCAAAAATCACACTTACTGAACTTGGCATACAACTGATGTCGACGAAGTGTGTCCAATACCGTGTGGAGATGCTCCCCATGTGTATCATGACTAGGCGAATAAATCAAGATGTCATCCACGAATACAATCACGAACTTATCCGAGATAAGCTCGAAAGACACGATTCATTAGATCCATGAACACTTTGAGTGCGTTCGTCAATCCAAACAGCATCACTAGAAACTCATAATGACCATAACGACTCCTAAAGGCAGTCTTCGAGATATCCTCTTCTCTAACTCTCAGCTGATGATACCCTGACCTCAGATCTATCTTGGAGAACACTTGTGCCGATTGGAGCTGATCAAATAAATCATCTATGCGTGGCAAAGGGTATCGGTTCTTTATAGTAACACCATTCAACAACCGATAATCAATGCATAGTCTCAGTGATCCATCCTTTTTCTTCACGAAAAGGACTGGTGCTCCCCATGGTGATCCACTCGGCCTGATAAAGCCCTTATCCAGTAACTCTTGCAATTGTACCTGAAGTTCTCTCAACTCTGCTGGAGCCATCCTATATAGTGCCTTAGAGATAGGCGATGTACTCGGCACCAAGTCAATGGTGAAGTCAATCTCCCTACTTGGCGGCAATCCTGGTAATTCCTCAGGAAATACATCAGCAAAATCACGGACAACATCAATCTCGTCAAGTTGTGGCTGCTCCTTTTCCTCAACAGTCACATATGCGAGGAATGCGTTACACCCTCGTGCATAAAATCGTGCCGCCTTCATAGCAGAAATGATGCATGTACACCGATCTTTCCTACCCTGGAACACTATTTCTCGTTGCCCGGAGTATAAGAAAAGTGACTCGCTTCTTTCGGCAGTCTACCATAGCACCATAGTTGGCTAACCAATCCATCCTAAGAATAACATCATAGTCTACCATGTCTAGTAAGATGAAGTCTGTGTCCATACTCACGCGATATCTCTGGGTATATCTCTAATATATTCTGTAGTCTCTCTTGTCTCTCCCACGAGGTGTCATAATATCTAATCCAAATGCTAGTTTGTGTACACATACATCAAGGCAAGATGCAAAAATACATGATATAAAAAGAATGTGTAGACTGTGTCAAAAAGAACTTTGGCATGTCTATCCGAGACTAGAAGAGTACCTTCTACGACCTGATGTGATGCCTGTGCCTATCCTGATGAGATGGCAAATACTCGTCCCACGGCTGCGTGGCGCGTTAGCTGCCTGCCCCTTAGGGCAGTCCTTAATGTAATAGCCAACGTCTCCACACGGTTGAAACACCCGTATGGCTGTCTCACAGTAAGGTGTATAGGACTGTCTCGTGGTTGGGGCTGCCTCTGCTTTGTGGTGGGGTCGAATCTATTGCACCCTCGCCCAGGGTGCCAACCCTTGCACCTATCACATCTCTTCCTCTCAGTGTCTCTCTTAAATTTGGCCTGTGGTGGATGACCTGATGCCCCATGTGTCTGCATAGCACCAAATGGCCGCTTACCCTTAAAGGGCTGGAACGCACTCCCTCTATTCCTGAGAGAGTTCTTCTCATGCATGGACGCCATATCAGCAGCATCTCGCACAGAAGTGGGTCGAGAAGAAATCACTCGATCTCTCAGCCAAGGAGTCAACCCATCCACAAATCATCGGTTGCCTGCGTATGCGAGGCCAGGCGTGAGGTGCAAATCTCCTCAGTCGTGTAAATCGGTTCGAGTGCACGCCGAGCGAGTCATATCTCTCTGCTCCAGGGTGGCAAACTCCTTCTTCATGGACTGCAATGCATGAGGTGGAAAATACTGAGTGTCGAAAGCCTGTTTAAAGGCTGTCCATGTCATCGTCTCGGTCGGATCTGGTCGGGTGAGTGTGAAAGTCTGCCACCAGAAGTCAGCCTCACCTTTTAGTAGGTAGGAGGCTACTATAACTTGATCATCTGATGAGATCTTCATAGCGTCGAATGTCCTCTCCGCCTCAAATAACCATCGCTCGGCCTCCTCCGTGTTACCATCGCCATAAAAGGGTTTCACCATCTTTTGAAACCTTTCCAATAATTTGTCAGTCTTCTTAGAGTCACTCGTAGCATCGCCCTCCGTGGCTCTAGGTATTGATGTTTCCTGTACTGGTTGTGAGGACTGAACTGGCGAAACCATGGGTGCCACTTTAGGTGGTGGAATAGGGCTAGGGTTAGCTGCGTCAACTGTCTAACCTCTTTGTATAAGTGGTACGAGTCCTGACATTAAACGATTCAATAACTCAGCATCTCGATCCCCTTGATCAGAGGACTCAGCAGGTGGAGCCACGGGTGTAGCAGGGGTGACCTTGTCCTTCTCCGATGAGCCATCTGTCAAAATTTTACATGTCTCTAATTGTAAGTTCCTCTCTCATAGTTTCTTTCTCTATAACTATTATGGACTGATATTCACATATAAATGGACATTCACAAGGATTATGATGGACTAGACTGGGCTCTGATACCAACTTTGTAACACCCTGGATTTTTAAGACAAATTATATATATATATATAATAATGGCATTTTAAATAAGAGCATTTGGGATCCCATAAGAAAAGATTTATTCAACATTTTACTAAACCTATCTTAAAAACTCCGGGTGTTAGTTTTCCTTTCTCAAAATGACGTACATGTAATTTAAACATAAATAAATAATCCGCGTATAAATCAACGTCAAATAAATAGGCGCCTTTATTTTAAATCAAATAAATGTCCAAAAGACAATAATAATATGGCCCAGGGTCTATCCATCATAACATCCCATATAAATGTCCAACATATGTCCAAAGATCTAAATCACATCCCAATATAAAATATGCAGTCCATAATAAACATCCAAATGATAATCCTGTTTAATGACTCACATCACTGTCTAATACTATAGAAAAATGGTCTTCAGCAGCTCTCACGGCTTCTCAACAGCCTTGCCTTTTCTGTTATCGCGCTCGAGATCTAAGGCATTGCAAAACAAAGCAATGCCTCAGCAAGCTATCGCTTGTGTAGGTACATAGACAATTAATGTAATAAATGCAAGAAATAATGAACAATACTGATGAAAAATCTAACATTTATGAAGATAGTGATATCATAATGCCATGTTCAATAAATGCCAATTTATTCCATATGCTAAAACATGAAATTCACAGAGTTAAAACATGACATGAATCAATAAAATGGAGCATACATCCAGAATAAGGGCACCCTAAGGTAATGGGTCCCACCACATCGCACTAACACAGCTGATCAGGAGTACACATAGTCAACCTCGAGTGTCGTCACACCCAGGCATACCATCCATAACCATGCTCATCATGCATGCACACATAACAAGAATATGGGCCATCATGCTGCAGTGGCAACCCTCCATGGGTATCAACCACCGCCGCTCTCCGTCGACACCATAACGGGAGACTTAGCGTCTGTCCCCATGGAAAGGCTCAGAGCCGTAGTGTGGACTATCCATGTTACCAAACCCCTACCGAATGCTATCTATGGGCGGTGTCTATCATATCACATACTCATCACATCATAATCCCGGTAGGTGGGTGGCCGGCCCTATCCCTCCTAGCATGACGCCCACCAGGCGAGAGCACCCGTCATCAAATATAAAACACGGAAATCATATGTATATGCTAAAACTCAAGAGCACTTATAGCTTGAAATCCCCAAGACATGCCCCTCATCCTGGGGTTAGCCTATAAAAGGACCTGCTACTAAGCCTCTATACTCATTTCCATGTAAATCCATGCATTTTCTATATATATAATAAGAAATAAATCTATAATTAAGCATAACTAATTAACATCATGCTTGTACCATCATTTTAAATAAGTTTATTCAGTAAAAGAATTCAATTTGGAATAACCATCCTGTACGCAATGTCGCATGAAATCCATGGTAAATAAAAATCGCAATTTAAAACACAATCACACATGATGCTATGTTTAAACATGGTTTAAAATCAAGGAAAAACATTAGTTGTCGTCACCTACCTCAGTGTGAGATCACCAGCTTGCTAATAACTCCCTTTAATTGGTATATTCAAGTGCACCTGTACATGTCACATCACTATTTAAAATTTTTTCTAAATAAAAAGTGGTCATTTATAAGTTTTTAAGTTAAAACTAGGTCCGTGTCGTCAATACGGTCACAACGCATCTTTCGGATCGTGATTTGGACTCCTCTAGCTCCCAAAAATCAATTTTAAGTGAAAATACTTCATAAATTAATATTTATTAATTTATAGGGTGTTTGGCGGGTGCACTGATTTACACCAGCGGCCCTGCTTTACACCGGGTTACACCGGCGACCAGTGTACACTGGGTTACACTGGCGGCCCAGTTTACACTGGGTTACACCGGCACCCAGTGTACACTGGGTTACACGGGCAGCCCGGTTTACACCGGTTTACACCAGCGATGCGGAAACCAGCGCCTGAGAAGACAACCGGCTTCCGGTCATCAGGTGACCCTACAGGTGTCCAAATCACTTGGTTTTTGAACCATTTTGTTCCAAATTTTGTCTAGTTTCCATTTCTATCATCCTTTTTCATTGATTTCTCCAAAAACCATGTTTTTTAAACAGTTTTTCCCAAGTTCCTAAAAACATCCATAGGTACTGGTTTTTGGATTTTCTGGAGAAATCCACCGTTGGATCACTCCCAAATTTAAAGGGTTTGCTCTTGGGTCTCTTGTGCACTAGTTGGACGGTGCGATTTCCAAACGGACAATGTTTGGTCTATGAAATCACGCTCCAATAGTAGCGTGCACAAAGCCCCCAAAAAATCTGATTTTTTTCCTAATTTTTAAATACTTTCCTAATTAATTTTCTAATTAATAAATACAGAAAAAACACGGATTTGAGGCTTACCTTGTGCCTGGTCGGGGTTGCTCATGTTGCCGGGGCTCTACTCGCCGGAAAATCTGAGTTTTTACAGGGCTAGGGTTTTGCGTAGCACTCCGGGAAAACGCTCAAAGTGGAGCGTTTTGGCTCCTAGAGGAGCATAGATATAGGGTTTTAGAGTCTTGGGGAAGAGAAACTCTTCCCCACATGTCTCTTCCCACGTCTCTCCGGCGATTTTGCCGGACTGGTAGAGACGTGTGTAGACAGGGGTGCCGTTATCAATTTGGACCCCTGTGTAACACGTGTCTGTCAAAAGACCAATTTGCCCTTACAACTTTGACGGCTCATAACTCCCTCGTTTGAGCTCCGTTTTTCGCGTTCTTGGTGGCGTTGGATTCGTATCGACGAGCACTTTCTAATTATTATGTTTTCAGGAAAAAAATTTCATCCATAAATTTTTTTTTGAATTTATTTAATAATTTCCTATTTTATCTTAAAAATTAAGGATATTACACTAGGATTGATTGTGTATTACATACAATTAGAGTCAATATATAGTTAGGTCATATCATTTAGTTAGGAATTAGTTTAGTGTATATAAGGGTGACATTCTTAGAACTTAGAGTTAGCACCTTTTGACCTAGAGATTGAACGTATCCTTAGGCAAGGGGTAAGCCATGTTCCCATCCCCATGGCCAAACCACTAGCAAAAGTTGAGCACAAATTTATTAGAGATTTTTATGCCCCACTCCAACTTAATAACCTATCCAATATAACATTACCTCTAACAAATTAGAACATTTTGAATTAAAATCAGAGTCATACAATTACTCCCCACTTTTCATGGTCAAGAATGGGAGGATATATACATATATATTAAGGAATTCCTTGATATTTGTTCTACATTTAAGTTCCAAAATTTTTCATACGACTTGATTAGGCTTAGATTGTTTCCATTCTCTCTCAAGTTAAAACCAAGTTATGGCTAAATTCCTTGGAGGTAGTTTCCATCAACACATGGGGCCAATTGTATAGGAAGTTTTTGAATAAATTCTTCTCCAATATTCAATTTCCAACAAAGGAATGATGAACACTATTATGAATGCTAGGAATAGTGAAATGAACTATTGTAGAAATGTCCTCATTATGGCTTTGAGAAGTGGCAACAAGTTCAATACTTCCATGAGGCATTAATGCCTTAAAATAGATAAATGTTTGATGCATTGAGTGGAGGGTCTCTCATGCTAAAAGATGAGAGAGAGGCTGGGAGTGTTTTTAGGCATTAACATATAATTTCCAACAATGGGATTACTCTAATAGGATAGAGAGACAACCAACCTCCAAAGAAAGGAGGCCTATATGAGATAGGAGTCAACACAAAACTATCATACATGCTCGACTCTATTGTAGAGAGAATGGACAAGTATGATGGGAGAGCAAATAAACTTGAAACTAAGTTTCAAACCCTAATGGCTACTACATCCTTTAATCCTCCACAAGAGGTTTGTGCTCTTTGTTCTAGTATAGCACATGTGACCATATCTTGTCCATCAAATAGAGTACCCAATGACTATCTTCTAGAACAAGTGAATTCCTTGAACGCACATTGCAATCCTAGCAACAAACCCTATTCCAAGACCTATAATCCTAGATGGGATAGGCATCCCAATTATTCATGGTCAATGAATAACTATTTGGGGGATCATCTATTAAGCCCCAACCCAAATTTTCCTAGAGCAATAGTTCCCCAGTAGTCACCTTGCTTCTAACAACCTCAAAAACTAAAGAAACTAACTTTTGATGAGAATATAAGTCCCTCATAGAATGATCTTTAAAGCAAAAGGAAGATATTAACAAGGATTTACACCAATTGTAGAATAATAGTTGACATTTCACCCATGTAAACTCTAAAGCCATAGCCAATTTAGAAATGTAAGTAAGACAATTGTTTGTGTGATGACCCGGGTTTTCTCATGCATTTTTAAATGCAATATCTAATTCCTAAGGCGGGATGCATCCCTATTTGAAAACCATTTTATGAAAACCATGCAATGCAGTGGAAAATCTTTAGTTTTAAACTCATTTTGAAAACCCCGAGTGTCATTTGCTTTCACAACAACCAAAGTAGTTTTTGAAAAACTTTAGAAATCATAAGTGTTTTTCCCAGGTCTATCCAGTCACAGCTCACAGCCCAACTGTAAGTAAATACAACTACATGTCCAAAGGGTAGAGTATTTACTTACATGTATAATTGTCTTCTTTTGATTTACTTGCTCATAGCACTAACGTAGGTGTCCTCTACTCGTGGATGGAACTATCCTGAAAAATGTTAAGGATAGGGTGAGTATATACTATACTCAGTAGGAGTCTATCACTACTAGTTTTACAATGCATGCTATGTTTAAAATCATATACTCTTTAAACATGTGCATGTTCAAGCAATCATGTTCAATATCGATATTAAAAACCACTGTCGAATTGGAATACTGACAACTTAAAGAATAGCATAATCCAAGTCGAAAGTATCATATATATATATATATATATATCTTAAACATAATGATATGCATAATATGCTCCACTGAATCCAACTCATGGATATATGGTATGGTCGACCAACCTCATGTCATGCCATATGCAATGCAAGTAAATCCTCAAACCATAGGGCCCAACTATGCCCATGACCTCGCCGCCGTGTGGTCCCCGGGTACCTAGGGACATAGGGTCATATGCCCCAACTATGCCTCATAGGGCATATGACCCTGTGTTGAATGCTAGAATGTGTGGAGCTTGAAAAAGATAAAGGGATGGATTGGATGAATAAGCTACTTGAAAAGAAAAAGGAGATAGGAAAGAAGAAGGTATGGTGTGTGGACGAAGGGTGTTGATGAGGGGTGGGGGGGGGGGGGGGTTTGAAGATGGACGTATTTTATGCTTTGTGGAGATAGGGGTAGATGGAAGAACCATGAATGAAGTTAGGTTGAGACATACCTTTGGATGATCTCCCCTATAAATGGATGCTTCTTATGGTCTCAAAGGGTTGAGATCTCCTTCATTATTCTCTCCTCTTGTCTCCTTTCTCTTTTGCATTGAAGACTAGGTAGGGAGAAGAAAGTTGAGAATGGAATGAATGGAGAATCGATCTTATATTTTTGTTGCTTTTGGTGTTTCATGTGATTTGGGTAGATAAGGTGGAAGTTTCCTATTGGAAACTCCCTTCCATGACTATCCTCATCTCCTCTTTCCTCTATCATAACTTTTCCTTTTCAATTAGAACACCTCACTTCAAGAAAAATTGTAGAAGATATCCTAGTTTCAATAGTGAAAACATGTTCCCTTATCTCTTAAGATGATCATAGGATGGTGGCTAGGTTTTGGTCTTCATTGAGCTTTAGGTCTCCACCATTAGATTATGTCCTAATTGTAGGATGGGTGGTTGAGATTTTTGTGATGTCTCCCATGAATAGGATGTTGTTTAATATCTCATTCCTTCTCATCCATCGGATCAACATGCCCTAAAATGAATGGTTAGATTCCATAGAGATTTTCCTATCAAAACCTATTCTCTTCATTTATTTTTACCTCAACCTACTATTTTTATCTCCAACCAATCATATCTACTAGACTAACACATCTTCACTTAAGGGAACATGTTCTCTCCTCATTGAAGAATGGTGGCATCCCACCAAAATTTTCTCCACAAATCTTGGTCCAATCTTCTCTCTCTTACATGGATGCCTTTTATTGGTCAATCCTAATTCAAATGGCTTCTCATTGGTTTCTTTAGGATGGCCTTAGATGTGAATTGATCTCACCCACTCTTTCTTGAAATTCTCAGATGAAAATCAATAGTACATTTTTTATTCTTTTGTCTCTCTCCTCACCTCCTTATTTTTATCCATCAATAATACTAATATCTTCATATATTTCAAGTGGATTATAGTGGGATACACCACCTTGGCTTGAAAATTTTGTGGTACACATGTAGCTGGTCCCCATTTTGAAGTGCAGAAAGAGAAATTGAAGGAATTAGGTCTCTTTTGGGTAAGTGTACTTCACATACGTGCTTCTATTGACATATGTAGCTCTTAAGCTTCACTCAAAAGCTCCTCAAAGGTGGTCAAATGTATGCATGCATATGTGGAAGTTTTTCCAACTTTTTTTTTTTTTTTAATGTTTATAGCTTCTTTTGTTAAGATAAGGTTTAACAATGCTTCTATGGTTTCCACCTATGCTAAAAATGATAACATCACTCGCTCTACAGTTTGAACTTTTGAACTTCATTAAATTTGGTAGGTGGACCCATATCAATGCTCAAACTCTGGATTATCCATATTTTAAGTTTTAAACTGTCAAAGATGACATTTTTTTCTTACAATTGTACCCTAATCTTGTAAAATGTGAAAATAACCCTAATTAATGATCTTTGTGATAAAACAAGAGCTAAAACATGCTAAATATAGAGGTATTCTATGTAATAAATCTTATTAAGTGTTTAATTTTGGCCAAAAGACCCCTAGTTTAGCATTTAATTAGATCATCTAACTCATCAATTTGATGATTTTTAGATAAAATATGAAATTTAGTTCAAATTGACCATCCTATTGAAAATTGTCAAAATTAATAGTTAGATGATCATCCAAGCTAATTAGATGCTTAATGTACAGTTAGATGACTCTAATCTAGTCTTATATTTTGCAGATCAAATAGATCATGGTTTGAAAGGCTAATCAACTGTACAGATTATCTAAGAGGGCATTGACAGACCAGATCACTCATAAAGCAAGATTAGATGGTTTCCTAAATGAAAAAGTGTTCTAATAAGGAGAGGAGATCATGAATAAGATTTGGAATGAAGAGGAAGCTTTCTAGTGAAAACTAACTCAAAATTAGAAGGGATGAAGACTTTAGAAGGAGGGAAAGCTATATAAGAGGAAATTGTGGGGACCAAAGGAAGTACTTTTTTTTATTTTTTCTCTTTTGTTTTCCTCAACTTTGCTCGCCATTCCTTTCTTTCCAATCAGGTTGCTTTCATAGTTATTTTTTTCTCTTTCGTTTTACCATCATTCTCCTTCAATCTCTTCTATCTTTTCCTAGCCACCCTTCTCCATCTCTTCTTTGTTTTTGCATACCACACCTCTACCAGTTGACTTCCATAACCCTATTAGTCCACCGCACCCAATGTCCCAACCTTCTCGTCTCCCTCTTCACTCCACCTTTGTTTCCTCTTCTTTTTCTATTCATTCCAAGCCATCACCATCATCATTTTTCCATCTACTTTACTGCACCTACTTCACTTCACGGCCCACCTTCTCTTTATCTCTCTCTTAGCCCGACCCATCATCTTCTTCACTTCCACGTGACACACTAAGACCTAATCACTAGTCATCTACCTGAAGAAAATAAGCTATCAATCTTCATCTTCACCGCGCTTGGTCATTTTCTTTTTCACTGCTTCATTGCCACAGCATGCCATTTGACTTTCATCGCTCCATGGAATCTCTTTTTATCCTCATCTTCATAGTCATCTTTTTCTATTCTCCAACATGAATCTAGTACTAACCCACCTATGTTCTTCTCCATCTCTCTTCTCTCCTTCTCTCATGAACCTAGCTCCCTCCTCCATCTTGTTGTTTTTTTTTCCCTTGTACATCACAACTGGACAGTCCCGCTTATCACCATTTTTTACTCCACTGATCTCCCAGTCCACCACGTTCCCAGCCCATTGCCTAGGTCGGCTTCAGATTGTCATCTCCACCTCCTTTGGCATCAAGTCATTGTCTACCCTCTTCATTCCAATGCACCAAGCATCGGCTAAACCTCTTCTCCATGTAGGCTGCTAATTCCATAAGTTGGATGATGCACCAGGCTTCCTTATCTGCCACACTTCACTGCCCAGCCTCCATCACCTCCATCGGTTTCTTCTTTAGCACCAAATTAACACCCACAATCTAGCCCAGATTGTCCCTTTCTTTTGGCCTATTTTCATGCATTAGCAGGAAATAATGCACCAGCACCAGACCTTCACTCTCCACCAATAGTGGTAGTAGTTTCTCCCCTCTTCTTATTCCTCTCCAGCACCAGTCTATGACGGGTCACACCTCTGTCCTCCATTGTGTAGCCCCTACTTTCGAACTGTACCAGATGCCTGATCCTCCATCTTCTCCAGCAATCTTCTCTACCAAAGTCTTCTTCTTCCCCTATTTCGATTTTGTTTTATGAGAAATTTAAGGAACTTCCAAGAAAATTTTCACTTTTTCCCATAGAATAGTAATTCTAATTACATTTTTTGTTCTATTACTATTCTTATTTGCATTCTGTTTTATTCCTGTTCCATTATCCATGTTCTGTGTTATTCTATGATTAATCCTAAACTGTTTTATCTATCCATGTTTAACCAAATCAATGGTTCTGCTTTAATCAAAGGATACCTTCAATGTTTCATCTATTTCATTCTGAATTTCAATTTATCTTTAGGATCTTGTTCTTAGGACACTTCCCAGCATGTTTATCATTCCTAATCTTCAATCTAAGAATAAAAAATTAGATCTAAGTCATTAAAACTCAAATTTCTTTTCTAGACCAAATATTTGCAATTATTGAGAATCTACCAAATACCTCTAGTGGATCATCAATCAAAAGCACTAGGAAGAGAGTGATGAAGGTTGATCAAAGTTTATGAGACTAGATTTGAAGGAATTGATTATAATTAGTCTAGGGAAGAAGATTTTTCTTGTTTATTTAGTTAAATTTTTGTCTTTTTGAGTTGAAATTCTATAATTTTTAGTGATTAAATACATTTAAAGTTTGATTTCACTTTTTATTAAATTTTATCATTTAATTTCAATTTTTGAATAGTTAAATTTCACAAAAACTCTAAATTCTTAAAGCGAGTCCCTATGAGATTGACCCATACTTGCATATGCTATACTACAATAGCCTGTGCACTTGGAAAAAAATCAACAAGTTTTTGGCGTCGTTGCCTGGGACCTACAATGGAGATTTTATAAAATTTAATTAAAAATCAAAAAATTCAAAAATCCATCAAAATTCAAAAAATTAGAAAAATCTAGAAAAGTAAAACATTTTAGAATCACCTTGTTTCTTAAATTTGGTGCTTATTTCTATTTTTTTCATGAAATAGGAAAAAGAAGGAAATTGGCAAGTGGATCTTCATCAAATAAATAAAAATTTCCTTACTTTCTTAGAATAGGATTTTCCTTTTTATCTGAGTGAATTTTATTGTGAGGCCCCTTTGTATTTTTCAATTTTCATTTCAATTTTATAAGGGTTGTATAATACAGGGCAAGTGTGGGATAAGGTCACCAACACTTGATCTTTGTTAGAAACTCCACTGTAAGTATTCGTCACTCCCTTTATTTCCTAGATTAGGGTTTGTATTTAGAATAGTATTGCATTATTTGGTAGAATAATTGCATATAGAAAGCATTTTTTTATAATTGTTGCATTTTTAAGGTTTTGCATTAGTTTAATATTTTAATTGCATTCTTAGGGCACATTTACTATTTTAAGGTGATATATATGGTGATCGAACTTCCATGGAGTATGGAAACTAATTAGTAAGGGTACCCAACCCTACAAAATCAAGGGTGGACTTCATCACCACTTCTTGGCCCATCTATGATAATCACCACAAGCACGCAACCCTACATTTTAAATTAATTTAAAATCAATTAAAAGAGACCTATAAGGCCATCACATGCTCGTAGGACCCAATTACTAAGACGCGATCTATTGTCACACCAGTGGCTTCTTTGCACTGTGGTTATAGTGGATGTCTTAACATCTAAGTAATTTTCCCATGCCTTTTGTTGACATTTGTTGAGGCTTAAATGCCTCCTTATATGAGGA
This sequence comes from Warburgia ugandensis, assembly GCA_035236585.1. NCBI lineage: Eukaryota > Viridiplantae > Streptophyta > Magnoliopsida > Canellales > Canellaceae > Warburgia > Warburgia ugandensis. The sequence continues at coordinate 31,106,612 of CP141135.1, forward strand.
TTGTATTAACCACCATGCGCATGTAACACTCCCAATTTTTGGTAAGGAAATTAAATAAATATTGAAATTAAGAATTTCAATGAAAATCAGGCTGGAATATTAAGGTTATGAAAAATGAACTTCTCATAGAAGTGTAATCATGGTATGAGACATGTATAATTGAAGACATTCAACGAACCCTTCAAAATGACTATAAGCATGACAATTTCTGAATACTGATGAAAATTTTGTATTTTTCTTCATTTTCATGAATAAATGGGAAAAATGATAATTTTACAAATAACCAAGACTTGAGACATCAAAATATGGAATGTATTCAGAAATATGAATCCAACACCACTAAGTACGCTCAATTCTGAGCCTGGGAGAATAAAACTGATTTTTCTCCATAGAAGGGCAATTTGGTCTTTTCACACATCCGTGGGGCCCACAAAGGGATCCATTGTCCGAAAAACAGCCCATCATTAGTCAAACCACTACCACCTACTAGTGGAGGAGGTGGTAGTGGGAATCCAAAGACAATTAAATAATCAAAAGAAATCAAAGTAATTATGAAAAATTCAAAACACCTATAAATAGCTCATAAAAATCCCAAAATTTATCCTAATGTTCCTCATGAGGTCCCCTAGTATGTTTCAAAATCCCAGCACTAGAAACAGCTCCAAACTTCCCCAATTCCTTTTTGTTTCTCTCCTTCTCTCTTAAGCCTTATGGGTGTGTCCACAGACACACCAGGCTCTCCAGACTTAGTGGAGCCGTCTGGCGCATCCAAGAACGCGTCGTCCTCGATGGGATTGGGGTCTCACCTAGAAACCCTATTTGAATTAGCCATCACTTTTGAACCGTTAAAACTTTATCTTCACCACTGAATCTAGTTTGAAAAGGGTGATCTACAAAATACCTTTGATCCCACAATGATCTATATCCTAGATCTCCAAAAAAATCAAAATGAAATCCAGCCCAGTAATGTTTACCGTCTCTGACAGTTTCTTCACAAAATTCTGGCCAATCTAGCGGGTGAACTATGATCTTGCATCTTTGGGAGTCTTTATAATGTGGCTTTGTTTGAAAGCCCTAAGGTTTTACTCCTTCTATGGTAATGGTGACGGAGTAATTTCAAGCTATATGTGTTATCCAGCACTAGGGTTTCCTTCTTCTTCTCCGGCTAGTTTTTCTCCTTCTCTGGTAAACTTCTCCCCCTCATCTTGGAATAGGTAGGTGCACCTTGCACTCCCCTTTCATTTTCGGTAGGTAGATCTGCTTTTCCGGCCACCTGGAGAACTCCCTTGACGTTGATCCGTCGAGAACGATGGATTCAACATTGAGGGATGAGATCTCCTACTTCTCTGGTTTAGATCCAAATTTTGAGCCGATGGATGAGTCTTTGGGGCCCAAAATATTTAGGGTTTCAAATCTTAGCCCTTGATTGTTTTAGATCTAAGAGATTTGAGAAAGGTTGATCTGACGGTCTAGATCGTGCTGTCTCAACCGATCTTGATAGATCTAGATCCAGCACGTAGGAACGGAACGCATGTAGTGACACTCCCCATGGGTGCGCCCCCATGCGTGTGCTCATGTGCGAGATGATAGGTGGCGTAGGAACAACGCGGCCTGCGTTTCCGTGACGGAGATGCTGGCCACTAGTCATTCGCAGCACTGCACTGATTTAATCTAGGTCATCCATTGTTATGCTATAAACCTAAATTCTTTAATTAAGAGCTCGATATAACTTTGATTTTAGATCTGAAAACTGCTATGGATTCCTTGTATCTTCTAGAATCCACTAAACTTGTTGTATATGGGTTTTAAATTGTATTTACGTGTTCTATTTAGTAAAATCCATGCCATTGATCTTGGATCATGGTCCAAATGACCCCTACCAAGCATAGCTTGTTGAGGTATTGTAAATGTTTCTATGTTGACAATACCTCAGATACAGAGAAAGAGGGTTAGAAGCTCAAGACTGTAGAAGACTTAAGGAGATGTGGATGAATAATCAATCAAGATACGTCCTCTTGAAGACATTTATTTTATTTGAGGGAATTGTATTGTATTGAGAGTTTTTACTGCATGGTGAGGTTTGCAAATTTTGGATTATGTAATTTCGATAGGTATTGTACTAATATCGGCCTGTATTGTGAACCACTGGATGGATTTTGAAAGTTTAATAAAATTATATTCCTTCAATGGAATTTTATTTTGTACATAAATTGTATTGATGTTATGTATGAAGTGGTGACTTGGGTTTTCAAAACAAGTTTTAAAAGAAAAGAATTTCTGTTGTTTTGTTTTGCGAAATTTTTTTACTAAGGGGACGCCCTTGCCTTTGAAAAATGTATTACAAAATATGTTTCAAAAACCCAGGTTGTCATAGTTGGTATCAGAGCCATTCATCTAGTCACAGTACAGTATCCTTATGTCCAATATAAAGATGACAATCAAATTGAGGATGAGAAATAGTGAGTGGATAAGAAATAGGAAACTATTTGATGAGAATGAGTTATGGAATCAACTCATTAGTTAAGAATAAGTATAAAAGGAGTTGACTCATTAGTGAAGGATGAGTATAGGAAGATTAGCCTCATTTGTTGAGGAGTAAGGAAAGAGTTGACTCATTCGTGAAGAAAGAGTTAACTCATTATTAAAGGATGAGTATATAAAGAGTTAAACTCATTAGTTGAGAGTTAGTGTAATGAAGGAATAGTATAGTATAAGTAGGTATTACTTAGTGAAAGGACTAGAAATACTACTTAGTAAGTAAGAATTCCAATAGAGGGAATAGTAAGATATAGAAACCAATAAGGAAAACATTACAATAGATGTAAGGTACGATGTTCATGTCTAACATAAAGTCTTGAGTAAACATATATATGTATAAACAAAGTACACTACGATGTTCATGTCTAACATAAAGTCTTGAGTAAACATATATATGTATAAACAAAGTACACCAATACTAGTATGTATATAACCATTATTAAGTGGAGTATGTATATAACCATTACTAAGTGAAAGAATGGAGATAAAGAGAAAGAAGTGATAAAAAATATGATGGAAAAACTCCAACCTTATACAAAAGGTGAAATAGAGATTTATGAGAAATAGGGGCTAAAGAGGGAACTTTAGAATTATTATAAAAATCAAAATTTATGATAAATTTATAAATAAATATAAGTGTAAGAGTTATCATTGCTACATATATAGTATTATGGAAATTAGTTAAATAAAATTAATCATCAAAATAGAGATGATATTACTTGAAAGGAAATTTAGGAGATAAGTGAGATATTTCAAAATTGTGTAAATAAGGATACTTTTAAGTAGAGATGAATAAGGAGATAAGTAAGTATTTTCTCTCCAAAATTTGTAAGGCAAAGGATTTAGTGAAGAAATGATAAAATTTTAGAACATGAAGAGATGATCTTTGAAATTAGAATAAAATGAAAAGGAAGAAAAGAGTTAGATATGTTAAAAGGACAAAAATATGATCCCAAACTTATTAAGAAAGAAAATTAAACCATGAGGATATATGGTTAACAAAGAAATTATAGCATTATATATGGTACAACAAATATGAAATCACCAAGTTAAAAATTATATTGGTATGATAAATCAATTATGGAAATTAACACAAAAGGATTAGAGAATTATTGATATAATAACATTGGTGATATTGAAAATAATTTTGGGACTATCGCAAAAAGAAGTACATTTGGTATATGTAATGACCCGGGTTTTTTAAACACATTTTATAATGCATTTGTTCAAAGCAAGGGCCCTTAAATGTGTAAAAAAAAATTTTTGCAAACAATGCAGCCGAAATTCTTTTCATTTAAATTCATTTTGAACAAAACCCAAGTCTCACTGGAAGATACATAATACACATAGCCATTTTGTATAAAATAAAATTTTATTAAATACCAGGATTCATTTAGTGGTTCACTCATACACAGCCCTGTGTTAGGTTACAACTCATTGTCCAAAGTTACATAATCCAAATTTCAAACCTCACCTTACATTAAAAACACTCAATACAATACACTCTCAAATAAGGAAAAATTACATATCTTCGAATACATACTATGATTTTCTTATTTTCTTCAAATCTTCTACTGTCTTGCTCCTAGATCTTCAAGCTTTAATCCTTTCAGTCCTTTATGGCCCTGAGCTTCTTTTCCTCCTTCTATGTGCTTGAGGTATTGTAAACATGGAAACATGTACAATACCTCAGCAAGCTATGCTTGGTAGGGGATACAAAAATATACTACTTCATCAATACAAGGATACTTACCTTAGTCATTAAGCCCTCTTGAGTCATCTCACACTCATATATAGAGGATATACATTATTTATGTAGTATATGACAAATTAGTTAATATATTGAAGAATACTCAAAACTTGTTCCTTCCCCTGGCTATACTTCCACTTAGGAGAGTAATACCTAGCCAATTCACATATAGGGGTTTTCATTCTAGGAACTCTTATAATAGCATATCACTATGGCATGGCATCATACTATGCCTATAATCTGTGCATCATAATGCAAAATACATTAGGACTACTATGCTCATAGTCTCAATTCATACAGTGGGCCTAGATAATTGTATAATCTTCCACTGATACCAACTGTGGAATAATCAATCTATGTCCTCATGCGGTGGACCATGGTTGTTACAGTGGGGCCTTCCCATTATTGCCCCACCCAACATTTAGCCTCTTTTTGGGCATGGTATCCATCATATAAATTTCAAGCAGTGGGTGGCCAAACCCTCATGACTTCACTAGCATAGCATCCCCAGTCTCTATCTCTGTGTAAATCAAAATTCACAAGTCTCCATACTTGTATGGAAAATACTTTGTACATATCAGATGATGTGTCTGTTTAACTAAGGCTGGAATATTTTCTACACCCTATTCTTAGGGTATCCTTAGTTTTCATATCTCAATACCTTCACCTCATTAGTCTTGATCATTAGATTAGCTCCAATGAATTAGATTATGAGGTTAAATCACTTTGTTGATCATTTGGTTAGATCCCATATCTTGGATCACTTTGTTTGATCATTTGGTTAAATCCCTTAATTTGATCATATGTTTTTGGATCACATGTTTGGATTTGTGTTTTGGATCACTTAGTTGGATCATATGTGTTGGATCACTGTGTTGGATTATGACTATGCTAAGGTACTAAGCATAATTACATCATGAAGGTCTTATAATTACATACTAAGATCAATATGTATACACATGAATCCTTAATACATTCTTGTACATCCACCTACCTCAAAGTAGTATCAAGTCTTGATTTGTATATCCTCAAGTGGTATTCCTCCACAATGCTCATCCTAGTTTGTATTCATACATCTGTCACACCATACATTTCAAGTTATTTATCCATACTTGTATATATATCCCTATAAGTGATACCCTAAGTTTCCTTGAATCAATTTTGATCGAGGGTTTGGGTTCTCTATCTATGTTCTTCTATTATACATACACAATATAATACTTCATTAGTATTCTTATTGTTCTTGATCATTCAAGATCCTATGGATCTTGTTTAATCATCCTTATCTTAATTACCATTTTTATTAGGGTTAGATGATTTATTAACCTTTTATGCTCTTATTATTATTACTCAACCATTTAATGTTTTAGTGGTTGAGGAAAGTTCATTTCATTCTAAGTTTATATTGCTCCTCTTATGTCAAATTGGCTAAGGCTTACTAGTTGAATGGTTGAACACAAACTGGCTACTTCAGTCCTCATGTAAGGAGGCGTTTAGACCTCACAAACGTCAACGGAAGGTGGGGGGAGAGCGTGGCTCTATTAGATAACCCCCTTAACCATTATGTCCATCATTCACTAGCTTGACCCTAACTCAACCTTTCACAAGGTTCCTATGAGCATTTAACCCTAAGTATTCTTTCTAGTTGATTTTAATTAAATCCATGAATTAAAATGTCATTCATGGAGATTTATTATTCTCCTAAGTTGGACCAAGGAATTTATATTCCTTATATTATCCTACTAACTATGGTCCTTACTATCATAAAGTCCATGTCATACATTCCATGTGAATGTCTTTTCCTTCTAATTTCATTTAATTACAATTTCAATGAAATCTTCATTACTTAAGCATTAAAGCATAAATTTAAAGAATAAATAAACAATTAAATAATAAATTCTATGAGTAATTCAACTAAGAAATGAAAGAAAATAATTTTCAATAATCCAAATAATCTAACATGCTATCATGATCCAAGGGTTTTAATTGATCCATATTCATTTTTCATTTCTTTAGGGTTTAGACCTTGATTCTTCATTTTATTTTAGATCCAACATTTTATATTGATGTAATTTAATTATTAAATCCTTGATTTATCTTATCCATTGATTTGATCTTCCTTGATCTACCTAATCAAGGAGATCTTAAGTTACTTTATAACATTTAAGGGCATAGTTCTTGATCTAGCCCAAATCCTCATCATTCATTCATTAAATCCCTATGATCTTATTTCAATATCATCAACAAAATACATCCATACTATCCAATCATCCTCTATCATCTTGATCTAGGAGATATTATTTATTTTTAGGGATTTTAGTAACTTTTAAGGCTAGATCTCTTAAGCTCTACCCAATTAATTCAATTTAAGCCACATATTTTATTTATTACATTATAAATTATCATCCAACCAGGTATTATTGGTCTGATCATCGTAGATCTTGTAGATCAAGGATGTTAGTTGCTTGTCCACTTAATTGTAGAAAATTAAATTAATTAAAATTAAAATTTTATAGGTTCAGTCCCTTATAATTATCACAAGGAATCCATCCCAACTTTTAGATCTCAATTTGGATCTCAATTGAGATCGGAATTGTGATTTTAAGATTTCAGCCCGTTTTAAGCGTTGAATTTAACCTTACTGGTTTGGATCAATTTTACTGATCTAGAGACATATAATTTCTACTATGAACATGTTACTTAAGGTTTTTGGACATTCTAAACACATCTATCGGTTCAGATTTCAAGTGTGGGGTCATCTTGGCCATGATCCAAGATCAATGGCACGGATGGTGCTAAATAGATCATGTAAATACTAATTAAAAACAAGATCTAATATGTTATATGATTCAATAACATAAATATGAATTCCATGAAGGTTTCTAATCTTAATTTGGTGATGTATTAAACTCATAATTAAGTTTTTAAGACTTCAACCCATTTTAAGGGCTGAATTTCATCTTTAAGTTTTTGATCAAGTCCTTCATATCTATGTACAAAAATCTGACTTTAATCATGATCTTAAAGTTTTAGGGGGTCTCTAAAGACATCCATCGGTTCAGATTTTCCTTTTAAAGTCATCTGGTCCATGATTTAAGATCATGGGTACTGATTTTACTAAATAACTTATGTAAATACAAATTAAAATATGGATCTAATAATTTCAGTACATGGTAAACACTACAAGGAGTCCATAGAATTTTTTTGATCTAAAATCATAGCTATATCAAGCTCTGAATTGGAGAATTATGATTTTCAGTAATAGAATAGATGGCTCAGATCAAATCTGTGTTACAGGTACGGGACGACCCGCGTCCCACCCCTTTTACCGTCTATCCTGGGTGGCTGGGAAGAGGTAACTGGCTACAGGCGAGACGGTCAAATCTGGACCGTCGGATCTCCTGTGGCTGGATCTCCCCCATCAAATAAAACCAAGAATTCATATTTCACATCCTGGGGTTTTTGGGCCCTAGGAATCCATCCATCGGCTCAGAAGTAACATCTGAGGTATGGATCAATGGGATCTCAACCCTCAGTGCTGGATCCATCGTCTCCGACAGATCAACGGTTGGGGAGCTCTCATCCTTGCCGAAAAACCAAACAAACCTACTGTAAATGAAATAGGGGTGTAAGTGCACCTACTTGGAAGAAGATATTCCGGATCTATGCCGGAAAAACTAAAAAATCCGCTTCTGATAATATAGGTCGCCAGAGCTTCCGTATTCCGGTGATTTATCCACAGATGCTCCACGGATCATGGTAAAATCAAATGGGTTTTATGTATCTTGATATTACCCAACTATCCAATGGTCAAGATTATGTTTAAATAGCTAGAAATTAACGTATAACTCAAAAACAATAACAGGGTGAAAACACTTCTCGTTGGGACTGCGTGTCTGTGGAAGCTCCCAATATCCAGAGGAGGAATATTCCTCCTGGTGCTTCTGTGGACACTCTAACAGGAGGAATAAAATGCAAGGAAAGGGAGGAGAAAAGAGGGAGAAGGAAGATGAATTTTGGTCCGATATTTTGGCAAAGTCTAGGGGACTTCGTGATAGATTTTTGAAATATTTTTGGGAATTTTTTTGTTGTCTATTTATAGGGATTTTTAGTGTTTTTCATCATAACACCTAATTATTATGTTTTTTCCTTTTTAATATTTTAATATTTATTTGATTCCCACCACCAGCTCCTTCTCCACTAGCTGGTGGTAGTGGTTTGACCCATGATTGCATGTGGTCTGGTCATTGGATTCCATTTTGGGTCCTTTGTGGGCCCCATGTGGGCCCCACATGTGTAAAAAGACCATTTTGCCCTTTATGTATAAAATTTTGAGTTTACTCCTACGAACTTGGAATTGAGTGTTCTTAGTGGCGTTGGACTCGTATTTTTGACTACATTCTAAATTTAATGTCTTAGACCTTGGATAGGGTAAAATTACCATTTTACCCTTTTGCTCTTAAATGGAGAAAATAAAGGTTTTCACTCCGAATTTAGAATGCACCGTGCTTACAGTCATTTTGAAGGGTTCGTGAGATATGTTTTCACTTATGCATATCTTTATGTCTTATTTGTACTTCTATACAAAGTATGTTTTTGCTAAACCTAATATTCCAGCCTGATTTTTCCTTGAAATCTTCAATTTCACTATTATATTTTTATTACAAAAAAATTAGGGGTATTACAGTATAGATGGTGAAATGGTCATGGAACATGGAAACAAAGAGAAATATTGATTTGGGAAAATATAGTTATTGATTATCATGAAGAGGAGTACATCATATTGATAATGGCAAATGAAAAGCTATATATAAATAGAGATATTAATTCCACTTGCATGATAGAGTGGTGATATTGAAAGATTTAAGAAATATAGTAAGGGGAAATATATTTTGGAGGAAAGGTGAAATAAAACATGAGAAATGAAAACAAATATTGGCTGTTAAATTTAATTTTAAAGATGATTGTGAATGAGTTATGAATCCAAATTGTTGGAGAAATAAGTAGTTAGAAATTTTAACATAGTTTGAAGATTTTCAATCTTACATGAGATTGAATGAGAAAATATCTATAATAGTTGAGGAAAAGAACATCAAATTATTTGAATGAGTTGAAAGAACAAATTTTAAGGATATGGAGTGATTATAGCAATTTACATTATGAAAGTAAGAAATTTCCTTTAGGAAAAGAAAAGGGAAGAATCAATGTAAGGATGCATTAAACATGAATCATGTTGAGGAAATTAAGTATCCTTTTTCTCTAATAGGATGAGCATTTTCAAATTTATTATTATTAATTGGGAATTGGAAATGCAATATCATAGTATAGAATCAAAACAAATTTTAAGTTATATGAGTTGGATAACGGATATTCATGAAGTTGAGGAGAATGAAATATGTTGGATGAAAATGGTAATGATATATGGAAATAGATTTCAAGAAATCAAGAGCATTCATGGAATATATGTTAGACACTTACAAAACTTGTTTTATAAGTGTACATGTTGATTGGAGAAAGCAAGTTTTAAGCTTATATAAATTTTAGGGATAGTATGGAATTTGAACCAACAAAGGTGGAATATGAGATCAAAATATGAAATGACAATGACAATGACAATTAGAGAAATATATGTCATATTGATTTTATGACATAAGGACATTCTTTTAGAACCATCTCACCATTGGTTATATAAACCCTTAAAAAAAAAGGAAAAAAAGAGAGGTTATGGTAGATTGTTGAGAATTAAAGAATATATGATAAATTATGAAGTTTTAAAGGCTTGAGAAGGGATGATTACAAAGTAAATATAGACTCTTTTAATTGGAATTATCAAGAATATTGCAAATAAAGGGTTAGTATGATATGATAAAGGTTATGAGGTATGCTTGAAAGAAGCATGAGGAAATGCATAATCTAGAAATTTTGAAGCCTATGACATATACATATATATATGAAAGAAAAAGAGATAAATATTATTATAGATTGTAAGAATGTTCAGAATATTGTTCTGAATATGAGAAAGAGATAATAAAAAAGGATAAGGAATATATATGCAGATTTAAATGACACTATCTTAGAAGGAAAAATGTAGAAAGTCAAGTATTATGACTGAAATGGCACACAAAGGGTGTTACAAAAACTATGGATGGGATGAGAATGAGGAAAAATCATTACAAGATTACTATTCTTCAATGACAGAATTTGAAAAGAAATTTGTCAATAAAAGGAAATGGTAAAGAAGTATGAATTGTAGAGTAGAAATGAAGTAATCACTTCCAAATAATGGTAGAACAAGGAAAGAAATAATTACTTCCAAATATTGGAAGATTGTTACAAAGAACAATAGTTGAAATTATAGAATTCAATCAATATGTTATTGTAGATAGTCTAAGGACTATACATAGTAGGAAAGCTATGTCAAAACTTTATATGTTGAAAAAGAATGAGGATGAGCAATAGAAGATAGAATGGAAAATTGTGAAGTATAGAAAGATTGGTAGAAATTTAGTCAAGTAAAAGGTTTTAAAGCCAAAGGATAACTCAGTTAAGAGTTATTAATATTTTGGAAAGTCTAGCAAAAATCAACTTAAGTGAATAATGCATAAATAAGGTTAGTCATGTATAAGCATTTTAATAGGAATCAACCATGTGATTTATACTTTTGAGGAGAAGGTAGTAGGAGAAATGAATGAAAGGAAAGAGGATTTCCTTAAGTGGCAAGGCCACATGTGTAAGGCTGTGAAAGAATTGTGAAAACTCCTAAGTGAGTTGATATACAAATTTCGAGGACAAAATTTTGTAAGGGGGGTAAATTGTAACACCCCTAATTTTTGGTAAGGAAATTAAATAAATATTGAAATTGAGAATTTCAATGGAAATCAGGATGGAATATTAGGCTTATGAAAAATGAACTTCTCATAGAAGTGCAATCATGGTATGAGACATGTATAATTGAAGACATTCAATGAACCCTTCAAAATGACTGTAAGCACGACAATTTCTGAATATGGATGAAAATTTTGTACTTTTCTTCATTTTCATGAATAAATGGAAAAAATGGTAATTTCACAAATAACCAAGACTTGAGACATCAAAATTTGGAATGTATTCAGAAATATGAATCCAACTCCACTAAGTACGCTCAATTCTGAGCCCGGGAGAATAAAACAGATTTTTCTCCATAAAAGGGCAATTTGGTCTTCACACATCCGTGGGGCCCACAAGGGACTCACAAAGGGATCCAACGTCTAGAAAACAGCCTATCATTACTCAAACCACTACCACCTGCTAGTGGAGAAGGAGGTGGTAGTGGGAATCCAAAGACAATTAAATAAATAAAAAAAATCAAAGTAATTATTTCAAGTAATCATGGAAAATTCAAAACACCTATAAATAGCTCATAAAAATCCCAAAATTTCTCCTAATGTTCCTCACGAGTTCCCCTAGTATGCTTCAAAATCCAAGCACCAGAAACAGCTCCGAACTTCCCCAATTCCTTTTTGTTTCTCTCCTTCTCTCTTAAGCCCTGTGGCCGTGTCCATAGATGCACCAGGCTCTCCAGACTTAGTGGAGCCGTCTGGCGCATCACCGGATGCGTCGTCCCCGATGGGATTGGGTTTTCACCTGGAAACCACATTTGAATTAGCCATCACTTTTGAACATTTGAAACTTTATCTTTATCGTTGGATCTAATTTGAAAAGGGTGATCTACAAAATACCTTTGATCCCATGATGATCTATATCCTGGATCTCTGGAAAAATCAAAATGAAATCCAGCCCAGTAATGTTTACCGTCTCTGGCAATTTCTTCACAAAATTTTGGCCAATCCAGTCGGTGAACAATGATCTTACATCTTTGGGAGTCTTTATAATGTGGCTTTCTTCGAAAGCCCTAATGTTTTACTCCTTCTATGGCAACGGCGACGGAGTAATTTAAGATTGTATGTGTTATCTGGCACTAGGGTTTTCTTCGTCTTCTCGGTGCGTTTTTCTCCTTCTCCGGTAAACTTCCCCCCCTCAACCTAGAATAGGTAGGTGCACCTTGCACTCTCCTTTCATTTCTGATAGGTACATCTGGTTTTTTGGCCACCTAGAGAACTCCCCAGTCGTTGATCCGTCGAGAATGATAGATCCGACATTGAGGGTTGAGATCTCCTACTTCTCCGGCTCATATCCAAATTCTGAGCCAACGGATGAGTCTTTGGGGCCCAAAATATTTAGGATTTCAAATCTTAGCCCTTGATTGTTTTATATCTGAGAGATCTGGGAAAGGTTGATATGAAGGTCCAGATCGAGCCCTCTCAATCGATCTCGACAGATCTATATCCAGCACGCTGGAACGGAACGCACGTGGGGATGCTCCCTGTGGGTGCGCCCCCGCATGTGTGCTCGTGTGCGAGATGGCAGGTGGCACAGGAACAACGCAGCTTGCGTATCCGTGACGGAGACGCTAGCCGCTGGTCATTCCCGCAACAACACTGCCCAGATTTAATCTAGGCCGTCCATTGTTATGTTGTAAACCTAAATTCTTCAATTAAGAGCTCGATATAGCTTTGATTTTAGATCTGAAAATTGATATGGATGCCTTGTATCTTTTAGAATCCACTGAACTTGTTGTATATGGATTTTAAATTGTATTTACATGTTCTATTTAGTAAAATCTGTGCCATTGATCTTGGATCGTGGCCCAGATGACCCCAAACTGAAAAATCTAAATTGGTGGATGTGTTTAGAAGGTCCCAAAACTTTAAGAAACATGATCAGAGTAGAAATTTGGTGTTTATATATTATTCAAATAAAGGACAACAGTAAGAGTGAATTTCAGCCCTTAAAATAGGCTGAAAGCTTTAAACCTCAATTATGATTTCAATTGAAATCCAAATTAAGATCAGAAAGATTTAATGGATTCCTTGTGATAAATAAAATGTACTGAACCAATAAAATTCTATCTTAATTCATTAAATTTTCTGTAATTAAGTGGATAAATATGCTAACATGCTTGATCTACAAGATCTAGGATGATTAGATCAATAAAAACTATTTGGATGATCATATAATAATGTAATAAGATAAATAAGTGGGTTATATGTAATTGAATAGGCATATCTTGATACAGCTAGCCTTAAAAGTCATGAAATCTATAAAAATCAAGGGAAATCTCCTTGATCAAGTTGATCAAGGATAATTTTACAGCATAAATGAGTTTTGATGAATATAGTAAGTTAATATTATATGAATTTATGGAATAGATGATGTGGATTTGGGCTGGATTAAGATCTATGCTCTTAAATGGGATAAAGTAACTTAAGATCTCCTTGATCGGGTAGATCAAGGATGATCAAATCAATGGATGAGATACATCAATGACCTAAGGGTGAAATTACATCAATAAGACGTGTTAGATCTAAAAGAAGATGAAGGATCAAGATTTTAAACCCTAAAAAGATGAAAAATGAATATGAATCAATTAAGACCGTTGGATCATGATAGCATGTTAGATTTCTATTTGAATTATTGAACATTATGATAATTGTATTTCATTGCTTAGTTGAGCTAATTATAGAATTATTTATTTAATTATATATGGTTTTTATGCTTTAATGCTTAAGTAATGGAAATTTCATTGAAATTGTAATTAAATGAAATTAGAAGGAAAGGACATTTACATGGAATGTATGACATGGACTTAATGATAGTAAGGACCATAGTTATTAGGATAATATAAGAAATATAAATTCTTTAGTCCAAATTAGGAGCATAATAAAACTCCATGAATGACATTTTAGTTCATGGATTTAATTAAAATCAATTAGAAAGAGTACTTAGGATTAAATGCTCATAGGAACCTTATGAAAGGTTGAGCTAGGGTCATTCTAGTGGATGGTGGACATAATGGTTAAGGGGGTTCTCTAATAGAGCCTCGCTCTTCCCCCACCTTTCCTTGACATTTGTGAGGTCTAAACGCCTCCTTACATGAGGATTGAAGTGACCATTTTGTGTTTAACCATTAAACTAGTATGCCTTAGCTAATTTGACATAAGAGGAGCTTCTAGACTTAGGATGAAATAAGCTACCATCAACTAGTAAAATATTAATTGGTTGAGTAATAATAATAAGAGCATAAAATGGAATATAGCCTTAAAGAGGAGATAAAAAAGAAGGAATTTAGGTAAACTACTCCTAAGATTCTTGGTGATAACATCCACTCATAGGGATCACTTTCATTTGTATCATGAGCATTCAAAAGATTTATGTCAACCATCAGCTTGTTAGATTCAGCCACATAATGAGAGAAATATGTTTAAACCCTTATTTGAGAGTTTCATTTCTAAGAGTATACCTGTGAGGATTTGAGTTCAAGACATATTTCCAATGAAATTTAAGCATATCTAGTTAGAAATCAAGATTTATGTGGCTATACACACAATTATATACCTATTAAGACACATCACCATTGAAGAGATATATGAAGATTCTAAAGAAAAATCTATAATGACTCCAATTTTGTAACATTAAAATCCCAAGTTAGCAATGAAAAGTTTAGTTTTTGAAGATAAGGGTATTTTGGTCATTTCACTATTCAACCGGACTGAACCCAGAAATTTGGTCTTGAAAATGGTACCATTAGGTGCGTCTCAGAAAAAGGAATCCAACAAGACCAAAATCACCCAAAACGGAGTTAAAATGAGCAAGTGATGGCCCTTTAAAGTTCAGGGGCAAAAATATAATTTTCACTAAAAAACGGATTTAGCTTGCAAAACACAAGGCCCTGTTTTGATACAGGCACCCCCTTTCTTCAACCTCCTAGAGGGTTCTAGAATGGGCGGTGATTGGAGGAGAAATCACCGCCATTCTGGAGGTTTCTCCACCTCCATTCAAGGGCGGTGGGAGCCCCCTCAAGAACCCTCTTATAGATCTATAAATAGAGCTCTTGGGCGCCTCTAATGGCAGCCCAAAAGTTTGGGAAAAACTTGTTTTGGAGAAGCAACCAAGAGGAGAAACATGGAGAAAACCCAGCAACGAGCCAGGTAAGCCCAAGATCCCTCAAAACCCGTCTTCACAGTAGTCCTAGGCTCAGTTTCCCTAAGTTTTTGCATGAAAAATCATGCAAAAACGGGCCCTGGAGAGTCACCAAGGATGCAGGGACGATCCCTGGGCCGCACTGGTTCGACAGGGTCAAACCAGGGCATCCCAAGGATGCCCCGGTCCCCCAACAAACAGAACGTCCCCCCTGGACGAAACGCGTTGACCGCGTTCGAGAGAACCAAACGGGCGCGTCCGTGGAGGTGCCCGCAAAAGGAAAAGATGGGTGGGAAATCTAACACGTTTGCAGATGCGCCCGCTGGTGCGCATGCCATTGACGCATAGTGTGCTAGCATTCTGGATTTTCCACTTCTTAAAACCCGCTGGGGTGCATGCCGCTGACGCGCAGCGCGCTAACATTCTGGATTTTCACCTCTTAAAGGCCCTTATGTACATGTGATACTAAAAAGCTTATAACTTGAGATCTAGAGCTCCGATTGAGGTGCTGCAAAAGGGGTTGTGTCCGTGTCGATGAAGCGGACACACCCAACCTATAAAATCCCTGATCAAGGCCCAATAAAAGGTGGGCACGACCCTTAGAATAGGATGGTGGCGTGTAGCCGCTAGACCTTTGGAAAACTGATGATACCAAGGCCCAATTAGGACCTTAGGACACCCATAGGCATGAGGATGAACCCTTAATGCCTAAGTAATAAGACCAACCACTCTAAAACCTATAAAAGATAGGCCAAACAAACCTTGATTCCCCAAACCATGTTCAGGAGTATACGAGGACAAAGGGGTTAGCGCGACCTAGCTAGGTAGGTACTCTATCGCTACTAGAATTTTTTAAAAGAACCATGATTGTTTTGAGAATACATGTTTTAAGTATATGACTTGTTTAGCATGACTTAATTCAGCATACATATGATAAATGCTTTATGCATAGACATGTTTTGTAAATAATTGCATATACATTATGCATAGATATGTTTTGCAAACAATTGCATACATTGTATGATTTGTGAAACATTGAGTTTTTGAAAGACTGCATGTCCTTGAGGGTTACCAAAAGATGCTGGAGTGCCCAAAAGACGTTGGGTAGGAAGTTGTGAGGGCCAGGCAGTTGTGAGGGACCCAAAGAGGACAGGTTTTGAAAAAGAGGTTTTTGCGTGTTTGATCTGATTATGATTTGGGCTGATAAGCTCTTGGGCGCTATGTCAAGAGGTTTGGGTTGGCCTCTAGCCTCTACCACTATTAGGTGGATGGGTACCACACCCAAAAAGGGCAACATCCCTACGTCGACTGCATGTAGTACAGGGGGCTACCACTGGTGTCACGGCACTGGGTCGATGTGTCATAGGCTCCGTTGAGTCTATGACTGAGTGTCCTTAGGTACCCGGGGACCACACGGCGGCGAGGTCATGGGCATAGTTGGACCCTATGATTTCGTGGACTTATTTGCATTGCATATGGCATGATATGAGGTTGGTCGATCATACCATACTAGATATCCATGAGTTGGATTCAATGAAGCATCTTATGCATATCATTATGTTATGATATATATGATACTTTCGACTTGGTTTGTGAGATTCTTTAAGTCATTAGTGTTTCAATTTGATAATGGTTTTTGATATATTGAACTTGAGTGTTTCAGACATGCACATGTTTTGAAAGAGCACATGATTTTATACATTGCATGCATTATAAAACTAGTAGTGATAGGCTCCTACTGAGTATAGTATATACTCACCCAATTCTCAACATTTTTCAGACACAAAGTAAACACTTAAGAGCAAGGAATGTTTGTGACAGAAGACACCCAGACTAAGTGCAAGTAAGTAAACCCCTACCTTATCTTTCAATGTTACTTGATTGTAGTTACTCTCTATAGCTGAGGTTGTGATTAACACTTTCTTGGGAATAATGTTGATTTAAAACTTTGCCATGGCTAGATAATTGGAAAATGTGTTTTGACGCTCGGGGTTTTATACAAAAGATTGTTTTCCAAAATGAAAAAGATTTTCATGCATTTCATATTTATAAAACAAGAGATCTCACCTTTTTATCAAAATTGCATCATATAAAAACCCGGGTCGTCACAAAATCATACAAGAATTGATTGTACAACCTTTACTTGTTGAGTTAATTTATGCATTTCTTGAAGAAATTCCTACTAGTTTAGCTACTATGATAGATATATAACATTGTATTGATTTTGTTCCTAGAGTTATCCTCCCTAATAAAGTTACAAATCAAATGACACTTAAAGAGCATGAATAATAACAAAGTAAGTAGATGAATTAATTGCTAAAGGTTTGGTTTAAGAAAGCAAGAACCCTTATGTAGTACCCGCCCTTCTTGTACTAAACAAGGATGGAATATGGAGAATGAGCATTGACATTAGGGTAGTGAATAAGATAATGGTCAATTAGTACTTCCCTATCCTACTCCTTAATGATCTACTAGATCAACTCCATGAAGCTATTACTTTTTCAAAGATTGACCTTCTTAGTAGGTACCATCAAATTTGAATAAGACTACGTGATGGATGAAAGATTGCTTTTAAAACTAGAGATGGACTCTATGATAGTGGTTGGTTATGCCTCTTGCTTTAGCTAATGCTCCTTCAACTTCCATGCATTTTATGATTCATGTCTTTAAACATTTTAATGAAAAATTTCCTATGATCTACTTAGATGATATTCTTATGTACAACAAAACTTTGGAGCAGCATTTGAGTCGCCTTCAGCAAGTGCTATAGACATCGTAAGAACAAAATCTATTTAAGAATATGAGTGCAATTTCTTCACCAATAGCTTTATCTTTTTAGGCTATGTTATGTCAGTTGATAGTGTAAAGATGGATCCAAGTAAAGTGGAGGCTGCTTTCATTTAGCAAATCCTCAATATCTTACTGATATCAAAACCTTTTATGGCCTTTCTTATTTCTATCAACGATTCATAAAAAATTTCAGCACAATCATTGGTGCAATGTTTAAAGGGTGAAAATTTCAAGTGGATGGAGGAAGCACAATGAAGCTTTGAACTCATTAAATAACAAGCATCAATGCTCTTATTCTCTCTTAACCTAACTCTAAGTGTACCTTCGGACTCGAATGTGATGGTACCAATGTTGGAGTCGGAGCAACTCTTACAAAGAAGTAAAATCAATTACATTTTTTAGCAAAAAACTCAATGATTCCCATAGAAATTACTCACATTTATGGTAAGAAGTTTTATGTCATTATGAGAGCTTTAGAATATTGGAGCCAATATTTACATCCACAGCCATTTGTGCCATTCTCAGATCATGAAGCTCTGAGCTTTCTTCAGAGACAACAGAAACTAAGTAGAAGACATATCATGTGGATCAAATTTATCTAATCTTTTCATTGTGTGATCAAGCAGAAATTAGATACTCAAAACATAATTATGGAGGCTATAAGTAGGAAATAATCTTCACTAACTATTTTAAATTCCAAAGTTGTTGGTTTTGAAATAGTGAGCATGGTTATTATCATTGTTTCCTATTGCAAGATGGGTTTTGCCTCAAAGGTAACCTCTTATGTATTTTCTAGTGGTCCCATAGAGAAGCAATTATCTTTGAAGCTCATAATAGAAGTCATGCTTAACATTTTGGGAGAGATAAAACTCTTTTCTTTGAAAAAGAGAAATTCTTTTGGCCAAAAATGGTAGGAGTAATATATATATATATATATAAATACATAACTTTATAATTAGTAGGTTTCATCCCTAGAAATCATTTACATGTGACTAATTAAGGTTAATTCTATATTTTGTAGGTCCATGATACAAATGAAAAAATGCACATATTTAACAATTTATACCTGAAAGAGAAATTTAACCTTCTAAGATATATTATGGACTCACACATACCAAAAATAAAGTTCTAGAGGTTTAAAACGATCATTGAGTGTCATTATCAAAGTTAGAGCATTTAGAAACACATGCACAACTACTCAAATGAGGGTGAAAATAGGAAATGAAAGCCATTCATTTTGGGGTACTCTAATCTAACAATGGAGAGAAAATGAAGTCTTAAGGAAGATCTAGTTTTAATTACAATCCTTTCTTTCATTGAATGCTTGGCTAGGTTAAGATGATCTAAATTTTAACTAACTCCATTTATCAAAGAGTGCCCATGGGATCATTTAGTATTTTCCTTTTCTACACTTTGATATAACCATGCACTTGTGATAGTTATTAAGGCACATCAAGTTTTTAGCGCCATTGCAAGGGACTCACAATGGAGTTTTAATTAAATTTTATATTGTAATGCTTTACCACTAGTCATAGTCTTAGGTTTGTAGATAGAATAGTTTCGATTTTAGCATGCTTTCCTTATTTCTAAAGAATTTAATACTTTCCTTTTCATTTGTGTGAGAATTTAGACAAGGACTTGGAGGAAGAACTTAGGAAAATATCTATTTTCATTTTGAGTGAATCATTGTGAGGACAAAATTTTCATTTTTATACATGTGATTCATTTAAAAATCATTGTAATAATATAGGTCAGGCTATCCTAACCTTGAAGAGGAGGTGGCCTGTACATGGACCCTCCCTTGTATGGGAAGACTAATTCCATGACCCCATAGTGAGCTATTCTTCTCTTCTTTCCAATTGCTAGATTAGTTGCATTGTTAATTTAGTTGCATTTGAATGGTGGTGTAGACCATATAAAAAGCATTTTAAATTGTTGCATTCTAGGGTTTGCATTAGATTTACTACTTTCCTTGCATATTTGGACACATTTATTACTGTAAGGTGCTTATATGTTGATCGAAGTGTGTGGGGTTGTTTAAAACATTCGTAAGGGTAATTAACCCTGATAAGATCAAGGGTGAATTTCATCACCATATCATACTGCACTTAGATTAAATAGCATCTAATGCACCCTAGTCTTCCACCTTTTAATTAAATATCACTTAGAGGAGACCTTAACAACTTTTCAAGTTCATAAGACCCTCTTAGAAGGAGGCAGCCTATTGTCCCTCGAGTGACCCATATTTAATAGACTATGTTGATATTTAAATGACTAACTCTACTAGCATATTCTATGACTGAGGTCACTTATGGCTAACTAAAGAGGGTGTGATGTGGTTGATTCAGATCAGGATGTAACTGGTAACTAGTAAGATTAATCTAAAAGAGAGGAAGAGCTACTTAGGATTAGAAATTATCTAAAAGTTTCTCATAGAAAGAAATTAAGAAAATAAACCTTTCAACTTGTTTGCTTAGGGGTATTGCTTATCATTGCTTGTTTGCTTGTTTAGCATTTAGATTAGGTTGCATTGACTTATCTAGGTTTCCCTCAAACTAGAAGTACTCTTTCATTGTATACAATGACTTGTTTTACTACATATAAAGCAACTACATCATCTTTTAGTGTACGCATAGCAGTTGATCTGAGAATCCAAATCTCAAACTCTTGGACTATTGGGATTAGATAGATCATAAAGTGACGATTAAAGCAATCAAGTCAATCATTTTAACCTTGCAAAGAATTGGCCTATGAAGTAGGAGATAAAAAACCTCTTTCATAATATTTCACTCAGCTCTTATGCAATGAGAAAAGGCATGAGACAGAGATGATGTATATGTAACTACCTGAAATTTTAAATCCTAATTTGTTTTGGAAAATTGGATGGAATAGAAGGATGAATGTTTTATAAAAAGAAAATTGAATTTTAGAAATGATAATATATAAAATTTAAATTTGTTAAAAATATTCTTATAATTAGATTCTACTTCAAAAATAGAATCCAATGACACAAAGAACACTAAAAACGGAATTCGGATGAGAAAGTTATGTAACTTTTAAGTATAAGTGTTTTGGTAAAAAAAAGGTCAGAATTAAAGGGGCATTTTTGATAATGACACCCCCTCCATCTCCGACTCCATTGCTAGTGGAGAAAGTCGGTGATCGTGCCTCCCACAAGGAAAGTGGATCATCCACAATAAAAGCCCCTTTCCCCCGTTGCATCCTTCTCCAAAATATCCTCTCCTCTCCCCTCTTCTTCTCCTCCCCCTCTAGCTGCCATTTTCTCCAACACCAGGAACCCTGATTTCCAATAGGCATAGAGGAACCAGCACCTACCGAAATTGCTCAAATTTTCCCTCTTTAGCTATAGTAAGGTAAATTAATTTTCCCTTTCCCCCTGTTCCCACATTCTTTGGCATTTTGCCCTTAGATCCAGACTGGATCTAGTCTCACTAGCCGAGTAATCACTGATGAAACTAGAACCAATGTATCAAGATGGGTGCACCATCGAGGATATCTTAGATGGAAGATCTGAGCTGTCCGGTAAGATCATGGTACCCCAATACCCAAGGATCTATATGAACAGTGGCTTTTTGAATGATATGAGGCATTGATCGAAGTGCAGTTGATTAAATGGACCAGATCAGACCATCTCAACCCTAATTGGCCTAGTATGCGACTAGGATGCCTTCTTGTGATGCGCAAAGGAGATGAGCACCCTAGAGCGTGCTCCAAAAGTTCATGCTTGACCAGGAAGCTGTCTCGGCTTGATTGGGATGCCGGTGCGTCCTGGGAACCAGGATGCCCAACCCTATTTTGTGGTGTTTTGTGGCAAAAAATTAGATCTGGGTTGTCCATTTGATTTAAAACATAAAAATTGAATTCAGGGGCTATATAGGCCCGATTAATGATCAAGAAGGTCCATTGGAATTGTATCGACAATGTAGACTAAAATATGCAATAAAATGTAAGATCTAAGAACAATTTTAATTATTTATGGCCTAGAAACCATAGAAATCTCATAGATCGTGAAGATCAAAGCTTATCAGACTTCATGAAAAGATTTATTAGATGTTTAGCAGATCAATATACTTAGATCAACCCTGAATTAAAGACATTAACCCTTATATCATAGATTTGATCATTCAAATTAATTACGATCCTGATCTAAGAACGCAATAGGCAATCTGTGAGACTTAACCATTCATTTGTTAGATCTTGATAACATAAATGTTATTGAGGGCAATTTAACTATTAAATATTGGATCCTTAAGTAAGATCTTGTTTGAGAATGAGCTAATAAATGATCTGTAACCAAAAGGGATGGATCTAACAATTGAATTATAATGTATCTCAATTTAACCAAATTGATACCCTAATTATCTTCCAAGAAGGTGTGATCTATGATGGATTAGGGTTATGTTAGACCTATTAGAACATTGACATTGATCGGTGAGCCAATATGATCAATCCAACCGTACATTGTTTAGGATCTCTAAGTTCTAAATGTCAATCTAAGGGTGAAGGCTTATTAATATAACCTCTTATTCTTGATCTATTGTATGACATGATAAATCTATACATAGATCAATCTTGATCTAAGACCCCTGAACCATAGATGACACAAGGGACATTGATAGATAGGATCAGAGTATAGATCGATAACCTAGGCCATTGATTTGTGAATCTGATTAATGTTCAATAAAGAATAGGAAATAGTCATTGCATTATACCCAAGATTCTACGAAGACTCTGGAGGAGATTCAAAATTTGAATTAAAGAAAAATGTGAACTAAGTGACATCCTTAAGGTAGGTAGCCTAATGTTATTAAGTTTTCAACTAAACTCCAAAACATAAACATGCTGCTAAGTTTTCAACTGAATTCTGAAACATAAACCATTTGTCTTGAGCATAGTTGGCCTATGATTTCTTTTGAATCTCACCATACATGGTGTATTGAGATGGTCTTAGATAAGTATGCATGACCAATCGATTGATGTATTCACCGAGATACCCACATGCATAAAAACTACTGAAGGGTTGGGATATCTAGCATCAAGTTTTATCAATTACTACTTTAAGAAGTTAGTAATGTTTATATTGTTATTGATTAATTGATTTTGTTGCAAATTTTATTACTTGAAATATATGTGCAAATGATTTATGCATATATACCCATGTTTATCTAAGATGATTGCATGATTTTATTACTTGAAAAACCCTTTTTAAATTTACACATGTTACTTGTTGTGTTTTCAAATTAGTAGTATCAGATCACCTATTGAGTATGTTAAATACTCAACCAAATACATTATTTTTATAAATTAGTTCCAGTAGGATTAGAAGAAGCATTAGGAAATGTTAGTGTTATAATCAAGTGAGTGAAGATAAAGACAAGTATGAATGTAAGTATATGACTTATCCATTTGACATGTGTGTGTAATTATTATAGTTGGACTGTGAGATGTGACTGGCTAGATCTAGGATGCATATATGTTTGTCTTAGTTTTAAAAATTATTTTGTTCTTTTGGAAGTAATGACACTCAGGGTTTTCTAAATGAGTTTAAAATAAAAGATTTTTTCCACTGCATTGCATTGTTTTTATAAAAGTGTTTTTAATTAAGGATTGATCTAGCATAAGGAATTGATCTTGCATTTAAAATTACACATGAAAACCCGAGTCATCATAGTTGGTATTAGAGCTCAGTTTTATCCTTTGATAGCCAGTCTTGCATGTCCAAAAGTCACATACGATCAAAATATTTAAGAACAAGTAGATTAAATATCAGTTATAGAGATGACTAGAATAGGAATGTTATCAAATGAAAAAGAAATACATCATAAGTGAGTTGGATTTGGTAAACAACTAGGAATTAAGAGATTAAAACCTTATCAAAATCAAGTTTAAAGTACTTAGGATTTAAGAAATTATAAATAATAGAGTAAACTAGGAAACTATTAAGCCTTATAAGTATAAAAATAAATCAATGAAAAATCTGATAAGTTTAATATCATTTTGACAGTGAAGAATTGGAGTGCACCATGATACTATTGATGTCTTTAGTAGATAATTCTGACTTATACTAGATTAATTGAAGAGATACTCTTGAAGAACTTAGTTCGATTCTAGATGAATGACATGGAACTTTGTGAGAAGTAATTGTTGTCTTCCAATAATAACCTAACTATAATGGAATGGATCATAGAATAATTGTACTAAACGATATTTTATGTGATTAGGAGAAACCCAACATGAGTATAAACATGCTAGTAGATGTAAAGTACTAAATGCGAGTCGTATTACAAAGAATTTGACAAGAACAATACTTAATAGAAGATTTTGATGATATTCTACTTGAGAATAATTGATCTGTGATGATAGTTGGATAGACAAAAATTTCAATGGACTCCTTGAGGTATTGCAATGATTCATTGAAAATACAGACATTTGAGGAATTCAATGTCATTATTAGAGAAGTTTAACATTAGCTAGAGTATTCAATTCATAATATCTGCAGAAAAAATGTGTAGACATGATATCTATTATATGCAATAAGTCAAATGGAGACATTGATCAAAGTAGACAAAAAGGAAGAATTTTATTGTAAGAAAGCATGAGATGTAAATGATCATATTTGACGTACATTGAATAGCTAAATTAAGAAGATCATGAACTTAATGCGGTTAAGGAAGATAGAGATAGATTAAGTTCAGACATCAAAGATCCTTCATCTTGAGTTATTTTACCAAATTAAAAGATGAACCAATCAAATTCAAAAGATTAAATAAGATCTAGTTGGTGATTTTATTATGGAAGAGTACAATAGAGGTAAAATGGATGGATAAGTAGACTTTGGAAGAAATAGAGTGCCAAAATTAAGGATAGTGTATTATAAGGAATTTTTAGAAATTTGAAGGAAGGATTGTGAATAATGAGGGATTAAACTCTAAAATTAGTTTTAGAGTCAAAATTGATCATTCTAGGATGCCCACATAATTGAAAAATCTTAAGAAAATGATGAGATGAACTATTGAAATTGGAATTTTACTAGACCCATTATTTTATGAGGAGACACCAGTTATTCTAATTAATAAGAAGGATAAGTTGATAATACCTTACATTACGATTACATGATCGAACAGAGTTATAATGATGGATAAGGAGTATATAAATTCAAGAAAAGTGACTCATCAAATCCATCTTCGCCAACTAGAGTAATATTAAGGATCAACTTGACGTCTTGATAGCTTAGAGGAGGGTTGAAAGAGAAAATATCTTGAGGTCATTACTTAGCAATGGATTTAAGTGCCATTACCTTAAGAATAATGTTGTTGCATGAACTAGGTAATTTGATTAGTTCTTAATACAACTTGTTAGTGTATTGGTAAGCAACACTCTAAACTATATAGTATATTAAGAGGAATAGCATGAATACTTATACATGAGTCTTCATTAAAGGAAGCCAACCTATTAGGCTAAGTTGTTTCAAAATTTATAATTGCGATAGATCCAATGACAGCTAAAGCAAAAATGAAATAGGAAAAGATCTAAAATAATGATATAATTATAGAATTTCCTTATCCTTACTAAATGCTATGATAGCATATTGGATGATTATGATTTAAGATAACAATTAAGGACATAAGATGGGTATGAGGTGACACATGAAAGGAAAATTGTTAGAAACTGAAGGAACTAACCATTGCACTGATACTTATGCTACTTCTTGATAATTGAGACTTAATGGGTGTTGACGATGTCTTTGATAAATGATTGAATAAAGTATTGATAAAGGATAAGAACAGAGGAAACATGCTTTTGAGAGGTGAAAAGAAGTAGCTCGATATAGGCAGATGGTAATGAGGTAAAGCACTCACTGTGAACCTAACACTGACATCCATCATAAAAAATACTTCCGATAAAGACAAATAATGATTGAGACACAAACTATGGTTGAGGAATCGAGTCTCATGTAAAAGGTGAAAGATAGTTGTAATTTGAAGTTGAAGACCATGTGTTCTTGAAGATTTGTTCGATTAAGGGTATTATGAGGTTTAGTATGAAGGAAAAACTTTCATCATTGATGTAAAGAGATGATAAGTGATACTATGAAACCTAATGTATCACTTTTGAAAGTTCCTCAAAGAAAATGTGAATCAGGATTAGACATTATGGGATGAATGCAACTTTTGGAACTTTTACTAGCAAATAATAGGTCAACCTTAAATTGAAGATTTTTAATGATGAATAGATCACATGGTGGTAAACAAGAGAAAAAGAGATTATCTTGCATTTTAATGATGAATAGATCACATGGTGGTAAACAAGAGAAAAAGAGATTATCTTGCATTGTTGATGAAAAAGAATATATAAGAAATAAAGGAGATTATAAAAGAAAAAGGAGTAATTTAGCATAGGAAATGATTATTAGGGAAGGGTGGAATAGGTTATACATGAGTGAAGGATTATGGTGATCTACCTTTTAAGGATTTGGAGATATCAATTGTCTAAACAAAAATACATAAAAATGTTGATAGGCTAATAACTAAAGGCCGAGTATCAAAGTCAACATCAATAAGTTGTTCTTTATTTCTTAAAGCAAATACAAAAGTTATGCGAATGAGCCGCATAAATATTTAAAGTTTGAAGTTGGGAATTTTCTATTTTAAGGGTTTATAAGAACTTAAATTTATGACTGAATTAGGATTTTTGGAATTGTTTGGAAAATAAGATGAAAATAATTTCAAGGACAAAATTCCTCGGTCCATTCAAAGTCTAGATAGAATGGGGTTGACAGCATACAAACTAGCCTTACAACCACAATTATCAAAAGTTCATAGTGTTTTTCATGTATCCAAGTTGCAAAAATATATATTGGATCAGACACATATACTTTAATGAGTGCTAGTCGAGTTACAATCAAACTACACTTTGGAAACAAAACCAGTTCAAATTTTGGATAAGAAGATCAAGAGGTTGTGAAATAAAGAAACTTTATTAGTTAAAGTTTTATGGTGGAATGTGTTTGTTGAAGAAGAAACTTGAAAAGTAGACTTGAAAATAAAGGACAATTATGTTGAACTCTTTAGTGAGTAGTAAATTGTAGAATTTCGAGGATGAAATTATTTGTAGGGGGTAATGGTGTAGCTACCCAAGTTTTTTAATACTAATTTATTTTGAAAAGTTGGACAGAATAAAAGGATGAATGTTTTATTAAAAAAAATTGAATTTTAGAAATGAGAATTTATAAAAGTTAAATTTGTTAGAAATGCCCTCATAATTAGATTCTACTCATAAAATGGAATCCAGTGACATAAAGATCTATTAAAAACAAAATTTGGATGACAAACTTACAAAACTTTTAAATATAAGGGCATTTTGGTAAAAAAGAAGAAGTTAGAATTAGAGGGGCCATTTTTATAACGGCACCCCCTCCATCTCCAATAAGGAAAGCGGATCACCAACGATAAAGGCCCCTTTCCCCCATCGCACCCTCCTCCATCGTATCCTCTCCTCTCCCCCTTCTTCTCCTCCCTCTCCAACTACCATTTTCTCAAACACTGACAACCCAATTTTTGGGCAGGCATAGAGGATTTGGCACCCACTGGAAAACCCTAGTTTTCCCTCTCCAACTCCAATCAGGTAAAACCCTTTTCCCTTTTACCTTGTTCCCACATTCTCTAGTGTTTCCCCCTCAGATACAAATCAATATGGTCTCATCATTAGGCTAACCATTGGTGAAACTGGAATCAGTGGACCAAGATGGGTGCACCATTGAGGATTGCTCAGATGCAAGATCTAAGTCGTCCGATGAGATTGTTGGACACCAAAACCCTAGGATCTAGAAGAACAGTGACTTTTTGAATGATTTGAGGTGTTGATCGAAGTGGCGTTGATCAGAGAAATTAGATTGGATAGTTTCAACCTTAATTGGTCTAATCTATGACCAAGACACCTCGTCGCAATGCATGACAGAAATGCAAGCCCTGGAGCGCACTCTGATTGTGCATGCACATGTTGAAGCTGTCTCAGCTTGATGGAGACACCGATGCATCCTGGGAACTGGGACGCTCCACCCTGTTTTGTCATGTTTTGGGGCCAAAAATTGGATATGGACCGTCCATTAGATATGAAACATAAAAATTAGAATTCAGGGTGCTATATAAGCCCAATTAATGATCAGGAAGGTCCGTTGGAATCGTATCGATGATGCGGACCTAAATATGCAATAAAATTTAAGATTAGAGAACAATTTTAACTATCTATGGCCTAGAAACCATAGGAATCTCATAGATCTTGAAGATCCAAGATGATTAGACTTCATGAAATGATCCATTGGATGATTTAGCATATCAATATACCTAGATCAACCCTGAATTAAGGACTTTAAGCCTTAAATCATGGATCCAACCACTCAAATCAATTACGACCCAGCTCTAAGAATCGCAATAGACAATCTTCAAGACCTAAGTGTTCATTTGTTAGATCTTGATGATATAAATGTTATTGAGGGAAGCCTAAGCATTAAATATTGGATCCTTAAGTAAGATCTTGTTTAAGAATGTGCTAACAATGATCTGTAACCAAAAGGCATGGATCTAACTATTGAATTATAATTTATCTTAATTTAAGAGAATTGACACCCTAATTATCTTTCAACGATGTGTATTCTATGATGGATTAGGGTTATGTTAGACCTATTAGAACATTGACATTGATCGATGAGCTAATAAGATAGATCCAGCTGCACATTGTTTAGGATCTCTAAGTATAAGTTCTAAATGTCAATCCAAGGGGGAAGATATATTAATATAATCTCTTATTCTTGATCTATGGTATGAAATGATAAATCTATATACAGATCAATCCTGATCTAAGAGGAGTGAATTATAGATGACACAATGGACATTGATAGAGAGGATCAGAGTCTAGATCGATAACCTAGGCCGTTGATTTGTGAATCTAATTAATGATCAATAGAGAATAAGAAATAATAGTTAGATTCTCACCCCTTGCAGTATACCCAGGATTCTGCAAAGACTCTAAAGGAGATTCAAGATTCGAATTGAAGAAGAATGAGAACTAAGCTAATGCTACAAAGTTTTCAGCTAAACTCCAAAACATAAAAATGCTACTAAGTTTTCAACAAAATTTCAAAACATAAATGATTTGCATGAATTTATTCCATGTTTAGTATGATTTTGTAGTGATATTGTAATATGGTATTTTTATTATGAGCATCCAAATTATTCTCATGATTTATGACCTTGATTGAAAATGTTATGGCTTATGTTTTTCATAGCTCAATTTTACTCTTGAATGATAAAACAATTTTATATATGCTTTATTGCATATTTTGTAACAGGATTGTATAAAGTGTATGATATAGCATGTGTTAAATGCTTAAAAATTGGAACACACATATATTAACCTTTTTTTAGGCTAGTGAGCCTAGTGGCCACTATGCTAAGAGGTTGTTTATATACGGGGTTGGCCTCCCAATGTCGGTAGGTGTCATTGCCCAAAGTAGCACTTGTCCCTTTTTTGACTGCTATGGTACTGGGACTTTCACTAGAGGTGTTCATAGCACCCTTTTCAAGATGTCTCTATAGTCGACCATGGAGGCTGGTCTCTAGATAGCAGAGACACACAATTTCAAATATGTCTAGTTGTGAGCTTAGTGGACCCTATGATTTTTTTTAGTATCACCATACATAGTGCATTGAGATGGTCTCAGATGAGTTCTCGTGACCAATCGGCTAATGTGTTTGCAAAGATACCCATGTGCATAAAAACCTCCGTGGGGTTGGGATATCTAGCATAGGGTTTTATTGATTACTACTTTAAGAAGTTAGTAATGCATATATTGTTATTGATCAATTGATTTTGTTGCAAATTTTATTACTTGAAATATATGTGCAAATGATTTGTGCATAAATACAAATGTTTATCTAAGATGATTGCATAGTTTTATTATTTAAAAAACCCTTCCTAAATTTACACATGTTGCATGCTATGTTTTCAAATTAGTTGTAATGACCCAAAATTTTAAATTTTGGAAAATATGTAATTTCATAGAATTATGGAAAAAAATTGAAAATTTAGGAAATTGATTATTTGGGGACATAGGAGATGAAATCTCGAGTTAAAACCTCAATAATTGGAATGTACCCAAAAATTGGAATCCAACGCCATAAAGAATGCTAAAATTGGAGATTGGAGGAAAGATAGGTAATTTATTTAATTTCTGTATTAGTTAAATAGTAGAAGGGGGGTAAAATAGTAAATATACATGGGGTCCACAGACTAGGCGCAAGAACCCACGAATGAGGCTTTAAAAGCCTGCCCTATTTTCCTGTACAGCCAAAACTTTCCCCCTTAGCTTTTGTGTCACCGACGACGGCAACGATGCCAAACGCAGGCAACAACGTGAATAGCCCCCTCCCAAGGGCACGTGGATGGGAAGCCTCTCACTCTAGCTAGCCTGGCTGAGGTAGACCCTCATTCCCTTTTGCCCTCCCCATTTTTGGGTTCTCTACATTTAGTTTACCATTTTTAATGCCACAAAATGACATGGAATGTCATTTTTTTGGTGATTGCATGATTTTACTCTTTTGCAAAAATAACTAGATGAAAATAGCGTAAAAATGCGAGATAACGATAGAATCTGTTGAAAGGGTGCTTAAAAACGAGATTTATATGAAAAACTAAGCGAAATGGTACAAAAATTGCACCATTTGGACACTTGAGAGTCACCAACAGGTACTGGAGTCCAGCCATCATACCCAGCAATGGCGGCCAACGGGTTGTCATTCCTAGTGATGGCACCCAGCGACGGCAGCCCGATGGCACACGCGGGTGATGCTAGGGCAGCGAATGCAAGAGGGCGCATCAGACAGCGAGCACACATGATGACATGCTGTGGCATGCGCACAAGGCACACACGCACACACATGGGCAGCGCATGTGCAGCACACGTGCAGCGCCGTTTTTTCTTGATTTTTGGATCTTTTTGAGCTGAGCATTCACAAAAAATGTGATTTTAGGAGCTATAGAGGTCCAAATCGCAATCTGAAAGTGGCGTTGCAATGGTCTCGATGATGCACACCTAGATTTAAGATAAAAACCTAGCTTTGAGCACCTCTTAAATGGTTAAACTACTAAATACTATTAGATGACCTAGATCAAGTTGACCAAAGTGTGATCAGGCTGTAGACCTTGATGGTATACATCAAATATGGGATGATCTAGGGGATTAGAATAGTAGATCTCATTGAATTACCAAGAAAAGTGATCTTGACTATTGATCTGAACGAGTGCCTTAGGATGTGTTGATCAGAGAGTGATCTGACCATTAGATCGATGCGTAATCATAATGAGTAGGATTTAATGGATCATGATGAAAATGAGTAGGATTGAAATAAAAAATAACATATGATAGTCTAGATGTTAGGAAGACAAACATCTAGCTCAGGATTTCTCAATGGAGGGTTAATCAAATGATCTGGGCTATTAGTCCAGGATTAACTACCAGATAAAGGAGGTTATCACTTGGAGCTATTTAATTGAGATGTGAGAACATCAAGTAATTGATGGCTTATGATGTGACAGGTGCATCAGGGCAGACAACATGATATAGCTTATGCGCCTGATTAAAGTACCACATTTATTGAGGTAGGTGATTTCATTTGAAGTTTCTCTGTGATTTCAGTAACCATGACCTATTTTCTAAAGTTCTTGAGGCATGTGCTTTTGTGTCTTCTCATGATCACATAAATGTGTTCCTACTTCTTATTGGTAGTATGACATTCCATTTTTGTGAATAACCATGTTTTACATGTGATGTATTGTATTTATCATGGGCTTTGATCATACTTATTGAGATTATTTTATGAAGTCTTTCCATGATTTATGACTTGTTGTTGATTTATAATGGGTGCTTTCACCCAGTGGGTACTATGCTAGGAGCATTGTAGGGTTGGTAACCCACCCTCTGACTTTGTGATGATAATGATTGGACACCGCCCTTGAATGGTACAGGGCTAGGTATGTAAGTGGTGGCATCATGGGTAGTCCCCTCTACGGGTCCATTCCTCCCCATGGGAACAGAGAAAGTCTCCTGTTTGGGTGTCGACGAGGAGTGGCAGTGGTTCAAATCTTGGTGGGGTTGCCACTACTGCATAATAGCCCATACTGTTATTCTGTATGCTCATGTGGATTTATATGTGGGGCGACCGGGGCAAGCCAGGCCTAGACCGTGAGGGACACTGAGGTCTGATACGGGCTGCACAGAAGGGACCTAGTGTTGGTATGAGTACTCATCACCAGTGATTGAGCGTCGTGGGACATTCTTGGGGTTGTTTTTGATACAGTGCCCAATTCATCATAACTTGCATGCATATTATTCTGTGGACATGGACTCTTATTGTTTTGATGGACACACATCTATGTTTTTATCATGCCTTGCATGCCACCATGATTTGACTTGATATATATTTGTGAAGATTTATGGTTTTCATATGTTACTCCATTATGAGACTTCGATTATTTGACATGTCTTATATATGATAATTACATGAGATTCACCATGTGAGTTTATTAAGCTTTAATTGAATGTGATCACCTACACAAGCTGAGGCATTGCTTTGTTTTGCAAAGCCTCAAATTTGGAGCGTGATAACCAGAAAGGAAAGCGGGTGGAATAGCATTGATTTGGGCTAGGACCTGAGGACTATCCACTTTTTGTATTCGGAGACAGATTAGTATATGTCTCTTAGACTTGTATTAGACATTTGGGACTTTACTTGGATGCTTGCATATTTGGATAGATGGGACCCATACCATTGTGTAGTGTACGTTTAATTATAGATGTAGTTGTTGTGGTGATCATGGATGGAACCTGGTGGCTTTTCACTTGATTTATTATTGTCTTTACTCAGCTTGTGTATTTATCGTGGTTTTAAATTGAGCATGCTTAGAGTATCCGGATTTGAATGTATTTATTATTGCAGTTTTGGAATGTGGTTGACCCCAGAGGTTTTTGTTTCAAGTAAATTCTTTTAACACTGTGCAAAATTTATAGATTTTGAGTTTTCATTTCCAAGGATCTCATCTATTTTTCTTAAAACATATTATTATTATTATTACTTTGAGAAAAAGGTTTATAAAAACCCTAGGCGTCAGAGTTTGGTATCAATGCCCAAGTTTATTCCATCATCACCACTTTAAGGATTCAATTAGATTGACAGCCCATGAGTTGACGATGAGACTAAGATAGGAGGAATACTTATACGATGTGATATTGAAACTTTAAATAGATGGTTCCTCAAAGGAAGACTAGGTCCACCCCCGCTCCACCAGTTGCTGCTCCTACTGAGTTTTTAGGGCAAGGAGCCCGTGACATAGACTTAGTGGCCTCAATGGTACAAGGCCTAATATTACATATACAGTCCACTAAGGCGAAGAAATTCCTAAATGTGAATTATAGAGATATGATGATTGCAAAATAGTTGATGCCATGAGAATTGACAGACATTTTTAGTAAAGATGAGACTTTGAATCCTTGTATGATTACAAGGAAATGCACTTCTAGGGAAAGTGTGTGATTCTTATAGTATAGAATCTAAATGGAGAGTATAAGTGATAATGAAAAATGAGAACTTTATTATATGATGGAAGGTCTATACGCATGGACTACCCTCTGAGGGTTCAAGTCCTAATTTGGGAAGTATGTATAAACATGTGCAGAAGCATAACGGCTGTTGGATGACAGTCATGAGATCATAATGGAAAGGGATCAGAAATGATTACAAATAATGAGAGCTCGATAAAGTTGAGAGAAGTATTGTATTAATTTAAACTTAGAGTAGAATTATTTGGCAAATGAATTTTGATGTCGTGAAAATGATTGAGAAAAATGATGAGGTAAGATTTTATTGTCCTATGAATGAATATGAACTATTTGATGATGATAAATAGTAGTGATGATGTTAATCAATATATGACTAAGGAGTGACATCAAATAACCTCCTAGTAGGGGATGGGATGACAAAAAATGGTTAAATTGAGTATCATACCATATATGAGTAATTGATAATATTAGTTATTTGATTTCAAATCAGAAGCGCCTATCATATAAAAGGAATGAGGTAAGATGAAATTAACTATAAATGAATTACATTTAACATGAATAGAGATGATAAGGTGATCATTGATGGCTAGAAAAGTTATTATGAAAGAATCAATTTCATTAAAGTTAAAATTGACAGAGTTGTGATTGATTTTGCTTGTTATGAGCATGAAATAAATTATCTGTTAAAGGAAATATAAGGATAGAGACAAGCATACCTAAAATGTGTCTATGAGGATTCTAATGATAGTCGTTTCAAAGAATATGTTCCTCTATTGTCGAGATTTCTTTTTTATCTAGAAGGGTTTTAAGAAGGCTTATAATGATCAGTGCTTTGTTATATGAGCAGCTGGGGATATTGTGAGAGTTACCAATGTAGAACAGAGGAATTTGATGGTTTAGTGGTATTAAGCTTGTTTACACTGGTAAGGATAATTGCCTTAAAACCATCATGAATGAGAGGCTATAGATAGAATTGTTGATGCGTTGACACCTGAATGGTAGAGATAGTTGATCTTAGTGCATTACACATTGGTGATAGAGACAACTAATGTAGATTTTATATTGAGGGAGATTCTCTTAGGGTCAAGAAGACTGACTATAGAGGCATGGACATGGATAATTTGAGCTAGTGCAGTAAGGGAAAGAGACTCTTTTATCTATACAGTTGTATAGGCCATGGGACCAGTGGCATCTAAATAGAAAATGCTGGAATGTGGATGTGAGAAGGTGCACTAGTGGTAAGGACAGACACCTGGACAACTATGTCCTAGAGTTAGTGGACCATCACAGCTATGATAATGCATCAATAGCCACCATCACAATGGCAATCCTTTAAATGTTTTGACTGTGGAGAGTCAAGATATTTGTTTAGAGACTGTCCCAGTGAACAATGAGTTTGACTGACTGACATTAGAGACAGGGCAGAGATGGCCCCACATTGGTAATGATGATTCATTATGATACCTTTACATTATGTGTAGATCATGCTTTTGACTATCATTATCATTACTCGAAGCAAGTATTAACCTTAACCCATGTTAAGGGAGGCACCTTCTTGATTGTTGATAGACATACCAAGATCCTCCTTGATTTAGGATCCAGTCACCCTTATAGTTTCAGTGTGAGCACCCTGAGGAATATGCTTTATATGTATTTAAAGATCCTTGGGTTGGAGCTTATGACACTAATTAACAAGTTATTGAAACTTGTAAGTACCTCTAACGAGTATTGGTGGAAATGATGACGAATGAGAGGATAGATATTGACTTTATCGTCCTTGGTTTGAGGGATTATGATATCAACCTTGGGATGGATTCCATTGTTAGAGAAAAGTTGATTGCAGTGAGAAGAAAGGTACTTTTGTTATACTTAATAACTATTTATCTCACTCCTGAGTAAGAAGGGGCATTATTGAGATTTGCGTTAACCTTGCCTTGAAGGCAATATTGTACTCATCTGATGTACTGAGTTCTCCTAGTTTTCTGATTGTGGATGATAGGGAGCGGCTACAAATTGAGCACACAGAGGGTTTGTGAAGATTCATAATCTTCCTAAGGAGGTTTTAGGATTTTACGCTATGAGAGATTGATTTTTATACTGATTTAGCATCAGATATGGTGTCATTTTCTAAAGTTCCATACAGAATGGCCCTAGTTAAGCTGTAAGGGTTCTAGCTATGGTAGTTATTTAACAAGAGATTATCATACCTAGTGGGTCTTCATGGGATGCATTAATCCTCTTTGTGAGAAGAAAGATAGATTCTTATTGCTAAGCATGGATTATTGATTGTTTGATAGCTCCATGGTGGAGAATTGATATTCTTTATCATATATTGATGACTTATATGATCAGCCTTGAATGTTGTATAGCATTGGTGGATATTTATTTGAGGCCTGGTTATCACCAGCTGAGGATTGTGACTAATATATCATTAAGACAAATTTTGGAGCCTATTACGATTATTACAAGCTCAGGGTGATATTAATTAATGAAATTAGTACACTAGTAGGATGTATGGATATGATGGGCTGAATTTCTAAAAGTTACTAGGATGAGTCATGAGTATGTGGTGGATAATGTTTTTGTGTATTCCATGACTTTGATGAGCACAAGAAGTCCTTGTGCATTATTTTGAGTATTTAACAGACTCATCTTTTGCTATAAATATATGTGAGCAGGAATTTTGGTCAAAGAAGATGAATTTTCTTGATCGCAATACCTCTACTGATAGAGATACGGTTTATGGGGACTGTGATGATTTGGGACTAGTTAAAATAGTGACTAAGGTTGATAATCTTCTTAGTCTAATAAATTGTTATCGTTGGGTTATTGAGTTCTCCAGGATAGTAGTGACATGGATACTACTTATATTGCACTTATGAGCTTGATCTCTCATGCAGGTGAGAAGTGTGATAGTAAAGTATGTTTATTATGAGAGTGTTTCTTATGTGTAATCAGCTCAAAATTTTTGCTTATACCTATGAGTAGCCAATGAGGGTAGCCTAAGAAGGTGGCCGATGAGGGTGGGTGCATGAGGCACCAGTAGGCTTCTAGGTAGCAAGCTTCTAGGTGGCAGGCTTCTAGGTACTCATAGTATGATTGTGCTGTGGACTGGATTTTTTGTTGGCATGTGATTGCCTATTACAAAGCTAGCATGCTTTGATTTTTCTTGGTACATGATTGCCTATTATTGAGCTAGTATGCACTGATTTTGATTAACATATGATTGCATCTTGATTGAGTAGTGCGAGGAGAAGGTTCGACTTGTTCAGAGATAACTACTAACAACTCACAGCTGCCAAAAGAGCTATGCTGATAGGAGATAGAAGGACTTGGAGTTTGAGGTTGGGGAGCATGTCTTTTTTAGAGTTTCTCCTAGGAAAGAAGTGATGAGATTTGGTATCACGGGGAAGCTCAGCCCGAAATACATTGGTCCTTTTGAGGTTCTAGGCAAAGTTGGACCTATTGCTTCTCAATTAGGCTTGCCCTCGCAGTTGGCTGGAGTACATGATGTCTTCCATATTTCCATGTTGAGGAAATACGTGTCGGATCCATCCCATGTGCTCAAGCAAATTCGAGGAGAGGTATGACCTGACTTGACATTTGAGGAGCACCCTATATGGATCTTGGATAGTAAGATCTAGGAGTTAAGGACTAAGACCATTCCTCTAGTTAAGCTCCTTTGGCAACATCACTCAGCACAAGAGGCTACCTGGGAGATGGAGGACGAGATGAGGCGTAATCACCCAAAGCTCTTTCCATAAACTTATGTACACATTTAAATTTTGAGGAAAAAATTTTCTATAAGGGGCACAGGATGTAATAACCCAAAATTTTAAATTCTAGAAAATATGTAATTTCGTAGAATTATGGAAATTTTTTTGGAAATTTAAGAAATAGAGGATTTAGGGAAATAGAAGATGAAATCCCGAGTTAAAACCTTAATAATTGGAATGTACTCAAAAAATGGAATGCAATGCCACTTAGAACGCTAAAATTGGAGATTGGAGGAAAGACAGCTAATTTATTTAATTTTTGTATTAATTAAATTACAAAAGGGGGTAAAATAGTAAATACAAGTGGGGCCCATGAACAAGGCACGGGAACCCATGAATGAGGCTTTAAAAGCCTGCCCTATTTTCCCATATGGCCACAACTTTCGCCCTCAGCTTCCGTGTCACTGACAATGGCAATGATGCCAAATGTTGGCAACAATGTGGATAGGCCCCTCCCAAGTGTATGCATATGGGAAGCCTCTTGTTTTGGCCAGCCTGACTAAGGTAGACCCTCTTTCCCTTTTCCCCTATCCATTTCTAGCTTATCTCCATTTAATTTACCATTTTTAACACTGAAAAAATGACAATGTCGTTTTTTTAGCGACTGCATGATTTTACTGTTTTTGCAAAAATAACCCAATGAAATGGTGTTAGATGGATGATCTGAACTATTCATCTTGTGTATAATGGAACAAAGAACAAACCTATGAATTTTCAAGGTAATCAGATGGCTGGGGATGCTAAAAATGAAGAAAACAGTAATGAGAAGATTTTTAGGAATGTGATGAAAATCATGTAAAAACATGAAATAATGATAGAATTTGTTGAAAGGGTGCTTAGAAAGGGTTCTACGCAAAAAATTGAGTGAAACGATGCAAAAATCACACCATTTGGACACCTGAGAGTTACCGGTGACGACTGAAATTCGGTTATCGTCTCTAGCAACGGTGGCTAGATCGTCGTCTTTCCTAGTGATGGCACTTAGCAGTAGCAGCTCAATGGGTCATACAGTGACACGCGCACAACATGTTGCTATATGTAGCTCAACAAGAAAACGGCACACGTGCGAGTGCATGTGCGTCACATGTGGCACGGTTTTCTCGTGATTTTTGGATCTTTCTGAGCCGTACATTCACAAAAAATGTGATTTTACAAGCTACAGAGGTCTAAATTGTGATTTGAAAGAGGCTTTGTGACTGTGTCAATGATGTAAACCTAGATTTAAGATAACAACCTAGCTTTGAGTACCTTTTTAAATGGTTAAACTACTAAATACTATTAAATAACCTTAATCAAGTTGACCAATGTATGATCAGGCCTTCGATCTTGATGGAATACATCAAATATGGGATGATCTAGGGCATTAAAAGAGTAGATCTCATTGAATTTCCAAGAAAAGTGATATTGATGGTCGATTTGAGCGAGTGCCTTAGGATGTGTTGATCAGAGAGGCATCTGACCATCAGATCGACATGTAATCATAAAGATACATATGAATCACTAAATGAAATAGAAATTTAATGGATCATGATAAAAATGAGTAGGATTGAAATAAAAAATGACATATGATAGTCTAGATGTTAGGAAGACAAACATCTAGCTCAGGATTGCCTAATGGAGGGTTAATCAGATGATCTGGGCCGTCAGTCTAGGATTAACTACCAAATCAAGGAGGTTATCACTTGGAGCTATTTAATTGAGATGTGAGAACATCAAGTAATCGATGACTTAGGATGTGACAGGTACTTTAGGGCGCACGACATGATATAGCTTACTTGCCTGATTGGAGTACCACATTTATTGAGGTAGGTTATTTCATTGAAAGTTTCTCCATGATTTTAGTAACCATAACCTATTTTCCAAAGTTCTTGAGGCATGTGCTTTTGTATCCTTTCATGATCACATAAATGTGTTACTACTTCTTACTAGTAGTATGACATTCCATTTTTGTGAATAACCATGTTTTACATGTGATGTATTGTATTTATCATGGGCTTTGATTCTACTTATTGAGATTATTTTATGAAGTCTTTCTATGATTTATGACTTGTTGTTTATTTATGACAAGTGCTTTCACCCAGTGGGTACAATGCTAGGAGGGTTGTAGGTTTGGCCACCCACTCTCTAACTTTGTGATGATGATGATTAGACACCACCCTTAAGTGGTACAGGGCCAGGTACATAGGTGGTGGTATCATGGGTAGTCCCCCCTACCAGTTCGTTCCTCCCCATGGGAATAGAGAAAGTCTCCTGTTTGGGTGTCGACAGGGAGTGGTAGTGGTTTAGATCCTAGTGGGGTTGCCACTATTGCATAGTAGCCCATAATGTTATTCTGTATGCTCATGTGAATTTATATGTGTGGTGAACTAGGGCAAGCCGAGCCTAGGCCATGAGGGCCTCCGGGGGCTGATACAGGTTGCATGGGAGGGACCTAGCGTTGGTATTAGTACTCATCACCGGTGATCGAGAGTCATGGGACACTCTTGGTGTTATTTTTGATACAGTGACCTATTCATCATAACTTGCATGCATATTATTCTGTGGACATGGACTCTTATTGTTTTGATGGATGCACATCTGTTTTTTTATCATGTCTTGCATGCCATCATGATTTGACTTGATAACTATTTGTGAAGATTTATGGTTTTCATATGTTACTCCATTATGAGCATCTGATTATTTGACATGCCTTATATATGATTATTACATGAGATAAACCACATGAGTTTATTAAGCTTTAATTGAATGCAATCGCTATGATTTTACTAAGCTTTAATTGAATGTGATCACCTACACAAGCATAGCTTGCTGAGGCATTGCTTTGTTTTGCAATGACTCAATTTTGGAGCGTGATAACCAAAAAGGAAAGGGTGTGGATTAGCATTGATTTGGGCAAGGACCTGAGGACTATCCACTTTTTGTCTTCAGAGACAGATTAGTGTATGTCTCTTAGATGGGACCCATACCATTGTGTAGTGTACGTTTAATTATAGATGTAGTTGTTGTGGTGATCATGGATGGAACCTGATGGCTTTTTGACTTGATTTATTATTGTCTTTACTCAGCTTGTGTATTTATTATGGTTTTAAATTGAGCATGCTCAGATTATCTGGTTGACCACTAGGTTTTTGTTTCATGTTAATTCTTTTAACACTGCAAAATTTATAGATTTTAAGTTTTCATTTTCAGGGATCTCGTCTATTTTTCTTAAAATATATTATTATTATTACTTTGGCAAAAAGGTTTATAAAAACCTGAGGTGTCACATTAGTAGTATCAGATCAACTACTGAGTATGTTAAATACTCAACCAAATATATTGTTTTTATATATTAGCTACAGTAGGACTAGAAGAAGCATTAGGAAATGTTAGAGTTGCAATTTAGTGAGTGAAGATAAAGACAAGTATGAATGTAAGTATATGACTTATCATTTGGACATGTATATGTAATTATTATAGTTGGACTATGAGATGTGACTGGCAAGATCTAGGATGCATATATGTTCATCTTAGTTTTAAAAATTATTTTGTTCTTTTGGAAGTAATTGACACTTTGGGTTTTCAAAATGAATTTAAAATGAAGGATTTTTTCTACTGCATTGCATTGTTTTTATAAAAGTGTTTTCAAATAAGGATTGATCCTGCATAAGTAATTTATTTTGCATTAAAAATGCATATGAAAACCCGGGTCGTCACTATATAACCTTGATATGTATGATGCGCTAGATAGATTAGCTAATACGTTTAGTCAATTGAATAGGTTAATTGCTTTTAGGCAAGTCACTGAGTGATTTAGGATGCCTCAATATAAGAACTGTTATACCTATTCTCACCCAACATATCCCACT
The DNA here is from genome assembly GCA_035236585.1 of Warburgia ugandensis. Taxonomy (NCBI): domain Eukaryota; kingdom Viridiplantae; phylum Streptophyta; class Magnoliopsida; order Canellales; family Canellaceae; genus Warburgia; species Warburgia ugandensis. The sequence continues at coordinate 31,147,967 of CP141135.1, forward strand.
ACTTGATGGCCATCAAGATCTACAGACACTGCACACCCAATGCATTCACAAACCTTAGCAATTATTCCTATGAAAATGATTGTCCTAGATGGGCTCATCATTTCGATTGAATTTCGTCTCAAGATTATCAGGGAGGACCATCATGATTCCACCCTGCTCAACCCTTTCCCTAATACCCCAACGCCATAATAGTATGATCCATACCAACTATTTCCTCCACAACAAAGGGAATAATCATTACAAGAGACCCTTCATTTGTATATATAGAATATACTAGAATTTCAAGAAGCTACTAAACAATTTAGTGCATAGATGGAATTTAAAAAGGGTCAAATAACTATTGATTTCATAGAAAGGGGTAAGGAATCTGAACTAGTTGAGGATAATAAGAAGCCTTATAATAATTAGATAGGGTTGGAAATATCATCAGAAAATCCTTATGAGATAAATAATCCCAAACAATCCTAACTATCCCTAATAATTATCCACTTGTTTTAAATTTGATTATGATATAGATAGCTCCATTGATGATGAGAATGCTTTAATCGATAATGAACAATTTATGGAAACTTCTTAATGGACATCCTAAGTAGGACCTTTGATATCTCCTCAGATTTCATTTTAGCCATTCAATGCCAAAGAATCACCCAATTTAAACCTATAATCTTTATTTGACTATTGATAAGATAGATGTTTAGGTTCATCCAAAACCTTCTTAATTATGGCCAAAAAGGAGGGAGAGTTCATTGATGTGATGACTCAGGTTTTTGTAACACATTTTGTAATACATTTTTCAAAGGTAGGGCCCTTAGTAGTAAAAATATTTTACAAAACAAAGCAGTGGAAATTTTTTTCTTTAAAGATTGTTTTGAAAAACCCAAGTCATCACTTCATACATAGCATAAATAGAATTTTTTTACAAGATAAAAGTCCATTAATGGAATATACTTTTATTAAATTCCAAAATTCATCCCGTGGTTTAGAGTACAACCCAAATTCATTACAATACTTGTCCAAATTACACAATCCAAAACTCAAAGCTCACCATACAATGAAACTCTCATACCCTGATGATTATTCTCTTCAAGTCTTTTGCAGCCTTGAGCTCTTAACTCTCATTCTCTATATATGAGATATTGTAAACATTGAAACATTTACAATATCTATCTCAGCAAGCTATGCTTGGTAGGGGATTTAAGAAGCTAAATAATTGACAGTATAATTCTAATACTTCATAATCCCGCTATTCATAAACATACTCATGAATCTAAGTCTTTACTTTGTAATATATGTACATTCTTATATATACATATTGTACATGGATAAATTCGTTAAATTTATGAAAGTAGTCAAATTTCATTCCCAACTAAGCTAATCAATTCTTTCCACTATGGGAAATCAATATTTCAACTAGTCCTATGCTGGGAATTTCCCTTCTTAGGAAATACTAGTAATATACAATTACCTGGCATTTCATCATGCCAAAACATAAGGCATTTCACTATGTCTATCTCATATGCATCATAATGCAAAATAATCAAAGGACTACCATGCTGCATTTTAATCTGTACTAGCATGCTCGGAAAACTATCCTACTCACCAGTGATACCATGGTGGAAAATATTATGTCACTGTCCATATGGGGAGATAGGACTTTCAAACTTGTGGCCTTCCCATAATTGCCCAACCCGACTTTTAGCCTCTCATAGGGCAAGGTATCATCAAATCATCAAATTTTGGGAAGCCAGTGGCCAAACCCTCATAACTCCCATAGCATAGCATCCCCCAGGTTTATGCCTGCTTAAAACAAAACCACAAGCCTTTGTGCTTGTATGTAAAATAGGTTTCATACATATCAGACAATTTATTTGTTTACTTAGGGCTAGAATATCTTCTACACTAAGAGTCTAGTCCTCAATTCTAACTTAACCATTTTGTATGTGTTTGGTTGGATCATAAGGATTTTAGGGGATTTAATGCAAGTATTAACATTACACTTGTCAACATAAAGTCATTTGTTCAACATGTACATTCCATGTAGATGCATTCATAAATCCTTCTACCTTCAAGTAGTGATCCATCTCTTCATAGATCCTTTGATCAACAATTTATACTTGTTGATAAAGATCAAGGGCTTAGATCTTCTATCATCTACTTCTTCTTTGATCTAAGTTTAGTTGTTTGATCATCCCTAAGGAGGATGATCTTGGTTCTCTTCCTTGAATCATAATTGATCAAGGGTTTAGATCTTCTATTTGATCTAAGATCTTCTATTCTATTTGATCTAAGTTTCAAGCAATATATATATATATATATCATCAAGAAGTATTTAATTCTTTTTATGATCAAGAAGTATTTAATCCTTTATCATCAAAAAGTATGAAACACTACTTCATCTCTCCTCACCTTTACGCTATTTTTAACAAAAATTGGACATTCTATAGGAAATGAACTGAGTTAAATGTTTTACTTTATTAAAAATAGTAAACAAAGGAATTTGTAATGAAACTAAGTACCATTAGATTCTACTCGAAAAATGGAATCCAACGCCTCAAAAATCACCCAAAACGAAGCTCGTATGAAGAAGTTACGGCCATTTAAAGATAGGGGCATTTCTAGAATTTAAACAGAAAAGCGAAAAAAGATGAAAAACGCAGGGGGGCCATTTTAATAATAGCACCGCCAAAGCAGGGCCATAAAAAGCCCCATCTCCCCTCTCCAAACTTGTGGTTTTCCAGTCATTGGGGCTAGGGTTTCCGGCTAGAATTAGAAACCTAGTTCCCTGCATTTTTCCGGCAATAGCCTGGCCAAGTTAGGCTGGCCATTCCCGTCTCCCCATTCCCCTCTCTTCTCTTGTTCTGGCCTTGCATGACATTGGGAGTTTACATTCTTCGAGTTTTCCAGCACCAAGGGTTTAGGCAGGCAACCTACCAGGTGAGAGGAGCGCCATCTCTGGTTGCTAGGTAAGCCCCTCCTTACCTTCCCTTTTCCTCTGTTTCAGTTCCCCCAGGCCAAGATCCATGCCGGATCTGGCCTTTTTCCAGACGATTTTTCCAGTCGGAGAAGACAATGCCGGCTTAGGCCAGCCCTGCACGAACCAGGCGTCCCATGCTGCACGTGCACCTGGGACTGGGTCCCTAGGATGAGTTCCAGGTGTACGACAGTGCGTACACTGTCCCAGGTGTGGCCTTTAGGTGAGCGCGTGACATGGGGCATGGGTCCTAGCTCAACCACAATGCACAGGGTTCCCTGGGAGCTGAGACGCGCCATGCTACAAGGTGCATCCGTGCGATGATGCACGTCATAGCGCGTCACTTGAGCATGCATGTGCACGTGCAAAACGTGGTCCCTGGCACGGCCTTTGGGCGCGCGCACACGTAAGGGGGTCACAGTTCAACCAGGATACACGGGTGTCCTGGGAACTGTATCCTGGGAACTGGGGCACACGGACTTAATGAGACTTTAAAGTTAGGATTAGAGGATAAATTATAGAGTTTAACTATTGGAAAGTAGATCCACACCATAGGATCTAGCCTCACGAATGAATTAGGCAAGGAACATGGACCTAATAGGCAGATCTAGTGATCTAATGTCTAAATAAAATGAAATTAATAAGGACTCCTTGTATCCATTCATACCCTGGAGTTTATAAATGAGGCACAGGGATAGGTTGAGTGGTAAAGGACGCAACTCCAAGAGACTTTGAGGTAGGTGCTCTATCGCTATTAGACTTTTTAAAAGAGCCCTGATTGTTTGAAAATGGATGTTTTAAGTATAAATTATATAACTTGTTTAGCATGACTTATTTTATGGCTTGTTTAGCATATAAATGAATTCAGCATGCATATGATTAAATACATTATGCATAGACATGTTTTGCTAAACAATTGCATATGTTGCATGATTTGTGAGCATTGAGTTCTTGAAAAATTGCATGCTCTTGAGGGTTACCAAAAGACTCTAGAGTGACCAAAAGACGATGGGTAGGCAGTTGTGAGGGCCAGGCAGTTGTGAGGGACCCAAAGAGGACAGGTTTTGAAAAAGAGGTTTTTGCTTGTTTGATTGTATATGATGTGGGCTGGTAAGCTCGTGGGCACTATGCCGAGAGGTTTGGGTTGGCCTCCAGCCTCTACCACTATTAGGTGGATGGGTACCACGCCCAAAAAGGGCATGTCCCTGCTTCGACTGCATGTGGTACAGGGGGCTACCACTGGTATCATGGCACTGGGTCGAAGTGTCATATGTCCCATGGAGGCATATGACCCTGTGTCCCTAGGTACTTGAGGACCACACGGCGGCGAGGTCGTGCGCATAGTTGGACCCTATGGTTTGAGGATTTATTTGCATTGCATATTGCATGACATGAGGTTGGTTGACCATACCAAATATCCATGAGTTGGATTCAGTTGAGCATCTTATGCATATCATTATGTTTATGATATATGATACTTTCGACTTGGATTATGCTATTCTTTAAGTCGTCAGTATTCCAGCAGTGGTTTTTAATATCGATATTGAACATGATTGTTCGAACATACACATGTTTTTAATGAGCATATGATTTTAAACATAGCATGCATTGCAAAACTAGTAGTGATAGACTCCTACTGAGTATAGTATATACTCACCCTATCCTTAACATTTTTCAGGATAGTTCCACTCACAAATAGAAGATGTCTCAGGAGATATTAGTGCTATGAGCAAGTGAATAAACAAAGGAGACAACTATACATGTGAGTAAACTCTCTACCCTTTGGATATGTATTTGTATTTAATTACAGTTGGGCTGTGTGCTGTGACTGGATAGACCTGGGAAAGACATTTATGATTTCTGAAGTTTTTCAAAAACTACTTTGATTGTTGTGAAAGCAAATGACACTCGGGGTTTTCAAAATGAGTTTAAAACTAAAGATTTTCTGCTGCATTGCATGGTTTTTATAAAATGGTTTTCAAATAGGGATGCATCCCGCCTTAGGAACTAGATATTGCATTTAGAAATGCATGGGAAAACCTGCATCATCATAGTTGGTATCAGAGCCCAGGTTTTATCCTTTCACAGCCAGTCCAGCATGTCCAAGGGTTATGGACAATAGAGAAAATCAAGGAGAAGTAGTATAAATAGGAGTAGTAGAGATGACTACTTCTAATTGAGGATTACAATATTAATGCACAAGGCAGCTCACCATGAATAAATAGGTGAAACATAGCTTGGTCTAACAAATAATTAGGCAGAGGATAGTGTAACCCTTATCCAAAATCTAGTCTAAGACGACTTAAGGATTAAGGATTGTTGTGTGGTGCAAATATAAAATCTCATATAAGGATCATATTATTATGAGAATGATGAATGAGGATGGTAGTGAACTTGTTCGTAGATAGTTCTGACCTGCAATAAAGTAATCTTATCAAAGGTGAGAAAATCAAAGAACCTGGATGGCTATCTTACCATCATAAAGAATATCAGAATATGAGCACACTATCACAAAGGATATGATATGAGTATGATAAGGGATGTAAAAGACAGACTTTGAGAAGATTTTGATGATAATCTAAGAAGGATGAGAATGCAAGATGATACCAGGGGATAACTGTGACTCGATCACAAAGGTATGGATCTTGAAGGACTTAGCTCAATTTTGGATACCTTAATTGCAATCTTATGAAGAATGAAGATGCTATCGAATAATAACTACCTGAGTATTATGGAGCAAATCAGAAGATTTATACAAGTGACATATTATGTGATTAAGAGAAACATAACATGAATATGATAAGGAAATGAATTCGACTGAGTTATCAAAAGATTTTGATGATAATACTAGGGATGATGGATCAGTGATAATAGATTGATCCTAACATAAACTAGTAAAAAAAGTATAGCATGATCAAAACGTCAATGTCATTATTAAGACATTGTATGAATTTTATTAAGGCTACAGGCAACTGAGGATTTCAATGATCTTAAGACAGTTTAGAATTTCTGAGAAGCATTCAGTTTATCATATCTGTTAAGTAAAGGAGTAGATGCAGTATTGATTATATGCAACAAAGCACATGAAGACATTGATCCAGGTAGACAAAAATGAGGATTTTGAAGAAAAAAAGAAAGAAAGAAAGAAAGAGATAGAGATGTAACTATATGTATTCAATGAAATATTGAATATTCAAAAGAAGAAGATCATGACTTTATGGAGCTACATAGAATTCTATCATCTTGAATCCCATAGGAAGGTAGATCAAACAAATGCAAAGGAATAATACTAGATGAGTTGGTGATCTTATTGTAAAAGAGTATAAAAGAGAGAACGCATATGGGGTGTAAGACTTTGACTAGAGTATCGACTACCAGGAGATTATGCGACAAGAAATTTTCGAAGTGGAATGGTGACCAACTAGAAATTACATGCTACAAATGGTTTGATGTCTATATCAATTGTTGCAATTAGAAGCTTATCGGATCCATTAGCTTATAAGGAACACCAATGGATATAGTCCATAAAAAGGAAAATTTGGTGATATCGCACCTTGCCAATAAAGTATATTGAAAAAGGAATTAGGCCAGGATAGTGACTTGTCCATTTGCCTTTCTTTAACAAGTAGGGTACCATCAAGGATCAAATTGAGGTCTTACTATCATAGATTGGAAGAGCAAATATCTTAAAACCAGTATTTAGTCATTACCTTTAGAGTACTATTAACTAAAATAAGGGTATCCCACCATATTTAATCAAGTATGTTAATATCTATAAGTTAGTAGTAGAAGTTATATACTCAAAGGGATGTTATAAGTCTTTAGACTTGAGTTTGCCTTGAAAAGAAAAGTACTTGTTAGACTAAGTCAGTTGAGGGTATGAGGACAATTGATGAAGACAATTGCAACTAAGATAGGAGCAAAAATAAGAAGTGATCTAAACCAATGTGAAAGATTTTCCAAACCTTAATGGCTACCATGACAAGGTGAAGAAATTACTTCGAGTCTGAAAAATACTGCTGACTTGGATTGAAAAGGAAGGCAAATAAATACTGATCACTTTAGAGGCCCTTGAGCTTATAGCATAGATATATCTGGATAGAGATCAATAGGTAATCAAATAAAGTCTTTCTATGTCTAAGAAAATGTTTTATGCTTACCTGAGTGTTTTTCAAAATTGATGATTTAACAAGCTTCAGCATAACTGGATGTAGTAGCTATTGAACAAGAACTGCTATTGTAAGCTAAGTATTAGGAGGCACTTGAAAAATAAAATTTGAGGAATTGAGAAAATCACTAATTATGAGGATACCTCCTGACAATACAGACTGCATGGTTGATGATAAAGCCTTGGTAAAAGATTGAACAATATATTGGCATAGGGGATGGAAGGAGAAAAGGTGAGATGGCTAGCACACTATAAGGTGAGATTTGATGTTACATTGCCTTTAGACAAATAGTTAGTTGTTATGAGCATATACCAAGTACGAAAAAAAAAAAATCAATTGAAGGAATTTCCTAAGGGTTAACCCTACTGGATTGAGTATACAACTTTTGGACTGAAAGGTTACGAAGAAAACCATCAAGCAAAGAAAGGACAAAGAGGATGATGACAAAGGATTCAACCATGACCTAGTAAGGGTACTTGGTTATGAATAAGAGACTTTTTGCTTTCCATGAATGGGAACATTATTGAAAATCCTAATGACAAATTGATGTGAATAGTGAGATAAGCCTCTAGACGAGAACATTTGACCCATAATGAAGAATCGACCATTAATGTTTGAGAAAAACGCTTAATGAATTCAATAATTATGAAACTGGATATGGAGTTAGGACATTTTACTTTTAGTATATGATAAGGTCCTCGATGGATGAAGCTACTAATTGGATTTCATTATTTTGAATGTAACTTTGGTTAAGGAATCAAGTCACATATGGAAAATGACAGACAGTTGAAATTCAAAGTTAATCAAGGGTTTGGCTGTAGAGCACATAACACCATGTCAGTTATTGAAGTATCTTGGGGACAAATATAAAAGATAAGAAACAAAGTTAGACACAATAGAAAGAAGGTAAATTTTTGGACTCTTACTAATGACACATAACCAACCATTAGAAGGAGATATGGATGATGAAGAAATCACTAGATGGAAGACAGGAAGAAAAAGGGATCATCCTAAGATATTCAAAAAGGACTATGAGAAATAAGATAATATGGTCTTGAAAGAAGTATGAGTAATTTATACATGAATAAAGAAGCAAGTTCCTACAAGGAGACTATCCTATACACGATGAGAAAAGTATAGGCATCTAAGGATTCCGAGATAGATGATTTATAGCTAGAAACTGCTATTGTTAAACTGGCACGTATAAGAGTGTGCATCAGCGTACACAGCAAAAGCGGCCCTTACAAGTAAGGCCTTGTAGAAGGAACAATAAAAATGATAAATTGAGGATGAGCCTAGATTTGATTCCTAAGGGGAGAATGCATTAACCAAGAAGTTATCTAAGAGACAAAATACCTTGAAGATGATAATTTATGAAATTTCAAGGACGAAATTCTTTTAAGGGGGTAATAATGTAACGTCCGAGCAATTTACGCTATTTTTAACAAAAATTGGACATTCTATAGGAAATGAACTGAGTTAAATGTTTCACTTTATTAAAAATAGTAAACAAAGGAATTTGTAAGGAAACTTGGCACCATTAGATTTTACTCGAAAAATGGAATCCAACGCCTCAAAAATCACCCAAAACGGAGTTCATATGAAGAAGTTACGGCCGTTTAAAGATAGGGGTATTTCTTGAATTTAAACAGAAAAACGAAAAATGCAGGGGGCCGTTTGATAATGGCACCCCCTGTCGTCTTCCACCTCCAGACTTCTCCAGAAACCCTCGATTCTGATTTTTCCATAGGGATCTGCCACCGCCATGGGCGGCACCACCATAGCAGGGCTATAAAAAGCCCCATCTCCCCTCTCTAAACTTGTGGTTTTCCAGTCATTGGGGCTGGGATTTTTGGCTAGAATCGGAAACCCAATTCCCTGCATTTTTCAGCAACGGCCAAGCCAAGTCAGGTCGGCCATTCTCGTCTCCCCATTCCCCTCTCTTCTCTTGTTCTGGCCTTGCACGACATTGGGAGTTTACCTTCTTTGAGTTTTCTAGCACCAAGGGTTTAGGCAGGCAACCTACCAAGTGGGAGGAGCGCCATCTCTGACTGCCAGGTAAGCCCCTCCTTATCTTCCCTTTTCCTCTGTTTTAGTTCCCCCAGGCCAAGATCCATGCTGGATCTGGCCTTTTTCCAGCCGGTTTTTCCAGCTAGAGAAGACAAAGCTGGCTTGGGCCGGCCCTGCACGAACCAGGCATCCCAGGGACGCCATGCTGCACGTGCACCTGGGACGGGTTCTAGGTGTACGACAGTGCGTACACTGTCCCAGGTGCGGCCTTCAGGTGTGCACGTAACATGGGGCATGGGTCCTGGCTCGATCAGGGTGCACGCGGTGCCCTGGGAGCTGAGACGTGCCATGCTACAAGGTGCGTCCATGCGATGATGCGCGTCATAGAGCATCACTTGAGCATGCATGTGCGTGTGCAAAATGCAGTCCCTAGCACGGCCTTTGGGCGCACACGTACGTAAGGCAGTTACAGTTCAACCAGGATACACGGGTGTCCTGGGAACTGGGGCACACGGACCTAATGAGACTTTAAAGTTAGGATTAGAGGATAAATTACAGAGTCTAACTATTGGAAAGTAGATCCACACCATAGGATCTAGCCTGGTGAATGAATTAGGCAAGGACCATGGATCTAATAGGCAGATCTAGCGATCTAATGTCTAAATAGAATGAAATTAATAAGGACTCATTGTATCCATTCATACCTAGGAGTTTATAAATGAGACCCAAGGACAGGTTGAGTGATAAAGGACGCAACTCCAGGAGACTTTGAGGTAGGTGCTCTATCACTACTAGACGTTTCAAAAGAGCCATGATTGTTTGAAAATGCATGTTTTAAGTATAAATTATATAACTTGTTTAGCATGACTTATTTTATGGCTTGTTTAGCATATAAATGAATTCAGCATGCATATGATTAAATACATTATGCATAGACATGTTTTGCAAAACAATTGCATATGTTGCATGATTTGAGAGCATTGAGTTCTTGAAAAATTGCATGTCCTTGAGGGTTACCAAAAGATGCCGGAGTGCCCAAAAGACGCTGGGTAGGCAGTTGTGAGGGACCCAAAGAGGACAGGTTTTCAAAAAGTGGTTTTTGCTTGTTTGATCGTATATGATTTGGGCTGGTAAGCTCGTGGGCACTATGCTGAGAGGTTTGGGTTGGCCTCCAGCCTCTACCACTATTAGGTGGATGGGTACCACGTCCAAAAAGGGCATGTCCCTGCTTTGACTGCATGTGGTACAGGGGGCTACCACTGGTGTCACGGCACTGAGTCGAAGTGTCATATGTCCCATGGAGGTATATGACCCTGTGTCCCTAGGTATCTGAGGACCACACAGTGGCGAGGTCGTGGGCATAGTTGGACCCTATGGTTTGAGGATTTATTTGCATTGCATATGGCATGACATGAGGATGGTCGACCATACCAGATATCCATGAGTTGGATTCAGTTGAGCATCTTATGCATATCATTATGTTTATGATATATGATACTTTTGACTTGGATTATGCTATTCTTTAAGTCATCAGTATTCCAGTTTGGCAGTAGTTTTTAATATCGATATTGAACATGATTGTTCGAACATGCACATGTTTTTAGTGAGCATATGATTTTAAACAGAGCATGCATTGTAAAACTAGTAGTGATAGACTCCTACTGAGTATAGTATATACTCACCCTATCCTTAACATTTTTCAGGGTAGTTCCACTCACAAATAGAATACGTCTCAGGAGATATTAGCGCTATGAGCAAGTTATAAACAAAGGAGACAACTATACATGTGAGTAAACACTATACCCTTTGGACATGTAGTATTGTATATATAAAAAACTGTGAAACACTACTTCATTTGCCCTTTCCTTTGTACCGTTCATTCTCCCCTAACCCCCACTCCCACCCTCCCTAGTGATTCCAATGGAAAAAAAGAAGAAACTTTTAAAGTCATTCTAGGAAAAATGACCTCCAAAATAGTCATTTTTGAAGTCGTTCTAAAAAATTGGCCTTAAAAGAAGCCATTTTAAAACTTGTTTTGAAAATAATTACTAAAATACCATTCCTTTTTACAGAAATTTTGAAAAAAGGCTTTAATTCATCATTTTTAAAGTTGTTTTGAAAAAAAGGACTTCGAAAACACTTTTTTGAAGTTGTTCTGGAAAAAAACTGACTTCAAGAACATCCATTTTTGAATTCTTCTAATAAAACAGCTTCAAAAACATCAATTTTAAAGTCATTCTCTAAAGATGACTTACTCATTTTTAAAGTTTCTCTAAAGAAAATGACTTCAAAAACAAAATAGTGTCTTACATGTAACTTTTTTTAGAACGACTATAAAATATATGCTTTTTGAAGTTATTTTTATCAAAACGACATTAAAAAGTATCTTTTGTAAGCAACTTCTGTTAGTCTTTTCAACGAACTTTAAAAGTCTCCTCTGTAGTATTGTATATTTTAAAATGTATGAAACACTACTTCATTTCTCCTCTCCTTTGTGCAGTTCATTCTCCGCTAACCCCCACTCCCACCATCCCTAGTGATTCCAATGAAAAAGAAGAAGAAAGAAAAAAGAAACTTTTAAAGTCGTTCAGAGAGAAATGACCTCCAAAATAGTCATTTTTGAAGTCATTCTAAAAAATTGGCCTTAAAAGAAGCCATTTTTAAACTTGTTTTGAAAAAAAAAACTTAAATAACATTCATTTTTAAAGTCATCTTGAAAAAAGGCTTTGATGCATCAATTTTAAAGTTGTTTTGAAAAAAAGGAATTCAAAAACACTTTTTTAAAGTTGTTGTGGAAAAAAAATGACTTCAAAAACATCCATTTTTGAATTCTTCTAAAAAAATAACTTCAAAAACATCAATTTTAAAGTCATTCCATAAAGATGACTTACTCATTTTTAAAGTTGTTCTAAAGAAAATGACTTCTAAAACAAAACAATGTCTTTCAAGTAATTTTTTTTAGAACGACTCTAAAATAGATGCCTTTTGAAGTTATTTTTATCAAAACAACATTAAAAAGTAGCTTTAGTAAGCAACTTCTGTTAGTGTTTTTAACGAACTTTAAAAGTCTCCTTTGAAGTATTCTATATATAAAAAAGTATGAAACACTATTTCATCTCTCCTCACCTTTGTGCAGTTCATTCTCTGCTAACCCCCACTCCCACCCTCCCAAGTGATTCCAATGACAAAAAAGAAGAAAAAAAAAAAGGAACTTTTAAAGTCGTTCAAAGAAAAATGACATCCAAAATAGTCATTTTTGAAGTCATTCTAAAAAATTGGCCTTTGAAGAACACATTTTCAACCTTGTTTTGAAAAAAATTACGTAAATAACATTCGTTTTTAAAGTCATTTTGAAAAAAGGCTTTAATTCATCATTTTTAAAGTTGTTTTGAAAAAAAGGACTTCAAAAATTGTTCTAGAAAAAAAATTACTTCAAAAACATTCATTTTTGAATTCTTCTAAAAAAACAACTTCAAAAACATCAATTTTACAGTCATTCTATAAACATGACTTACTCATTTTTAAAGTTGGTCTATAGAAAATGACTTCAAAAACAAATAAATGCCTTTCAAGTATTTTTTTTTCAGAGCGACATTAAAATATATGCTTTTTGAAGTTATTTTTATCAAAACGACATTAAAAAGTAGCTTTAGGACGCAACTTCTGTTTGTGTTTTTAACGGACATTTAAAGTCTCCTCTGTAGTATTGTATATATAAAAAAGTATGAAACACTACTTCATCTCTCCTCACCTTTGTACAGTTCATTCTCTGCTAACCCCCACTCCCACCCTCCCTAGTGATTCCAACGACAAAAAAGAAGAAAGAAAAAGGAACTTTTAAAGTCGTTCTATGAAAAACGACTTCCAAAACAGTCATTTTTAAAGCCCTTCTAAAAAACATCCATTTTTAAAGTCCTTCGATAAAAAAAGATTACTTGTTTTGAAACTTTAAACATACATTTTTTAAACTTTAAAAACTTTTAAAGCCATTTTCAAAATTGTTTTGAAAAAAAATACTTAAATAACATTCGTTTTTAAAGTCATTTTGAAAAAAGGTTTTAAAACTTCATTTTTAAAGTTGTTCTGAAAAAAAGGACATCAAAAATAATTTTTTTAAGTTGTTCTAGAAAAAAAATGACTTCAAAAACATCCATTTTTGAATTCGTCTAAAAAAACAGCTTCAAAAACATCATTTTTAAAGTCATTCTATAAAGATGACTTACTCATTTTTAAATCGTTCTAAAGAAAATGACTTCAAAAGGAAAAGAATGTCTTTCAATTCATTTTTTTTAGAACGACTCTAAAATAAAAGCTTTTTGAAGTTATTTTTATCAAAACGACATTAAAACGTAGCTTTGGCAAGCAAGTTCTATTATTGTTTTTGATGGACTTTAAAAGTCTCCACGGTAGTATTGTATATATAAAAAAGTATGAAACACTACTTCATCTCTCCTCACCTTTCTGCAATTCATTCTCCGCTAACCCCCACTCTCACCGTCCCTAGTGATTCCAATGACAAAAAAAGAAGAAAAAAAATGACTTCAAAAACATCTATTTTCGAATTCTTCTAAAAAAACAACTTTAAAAACATCATTTTCGAATTCATTCTATAAAGATGACTTACTCATTTTCAAATTTGTTCTAAGGAAAATGACTTCAAAAGCAAAACAATGTCTTTTAAGTCATTTTTTTTAGAACAACTTTAAAATAGATGCTTTCTGAAGTTACTTTTATCAAAACAACATTAAAAAGTAGCTTTCGTAAGCAACTTCTGTTAGTGTTTTTAACGGACTTTAAAACTCTCCTCTGTAGTACTGTATATTTACAAAAGTTTGCAACACTACTTCATTTGTCATCTCCTTTCTGCAGTTCATTCTACGCTAACCCCCACTCCCACCCTCCCAAGTGATTCCAATAAAAAAGAAGAAGAAGAAAAAAGGTACTTTTAAAGTCGTTCAAAGAAAAATGACTTCCCAAATAGTCATTTTTGAAGTCGGTCTAAAAATTGGCCTTAAGAGAAGCCATTTTTAAACTTGTTTTGAAAAAAATTACTTAAATAACATTCATTTTTAAAGTCATTTTGAAAAAAGGCTTTAACTCATCATTTTTAAAGTTGTTTTGAAAAAAAGGACTTCGAAAACACTTTTCCGAAGCTGTTCTGGAAAAAAAAAATGACTTCAACATCATCCATTTTTGAATTCTTCTAAAAAAAGAACTTCAAAAACATAAATTTCAAAGTCATTCTATAAAGATGACTTACTTATTTTTAAAGTAGTTCCAAAGAAAATGACTTCAAAAACAAAACAATGTCTTTCAAGTAATTTTTTTCAGAACGACTTTAAAATAGATTCTTTTTGAAGTTATTTTTATCAAAACGACATTAAAATGTAGCTTTAGTAAGCAACTTCTGTTAGTGTTTTTAACAGACTTTAAAACACTCCTCTGTAGTACTATATATTTACAAAAGTTTGCAACACTACCTCATTTGTCATCTCCTTTGAGCAGTTCATTCTCCGCTAACCCCACCTCCCACCATCCCTAGTGATTCCAATGAAAAAAAAGAAGAAGAAAAAAGCTACATTTAAAGTCATTCTAAGAAAAATGACTTCCCAAATAGTCATTTTTGAAGTCGGTCTAAAAATTGGCCTTAACAGAAGCCATTTTTAAACTTGTTTTGAAAAAATTTACTTAAATAACATTCATTTTTAAAGTCATTTTGAAAAAAGGCTTTAATTCAGCATTTTTAAAGTTGTTTTGAAAAAAAGGACTTCGAAAACACTTTTCTGAAGTTGTTTTGGAAAAAAAATCACTTCAACAACATCCATTTTTGAATTCTTCTAAAAAAACAACTTCAAAAACATCAATTTTAAAGTCATTCTATAAAGATGACTTACTTATTTTTAAAGTTGTTCCAAAGAAAATGACTTCAGAAACAAAACAGTGTCTTTCAAGTAATTTTTTTCAGAACGACATGAAAATAGATGCTTTTTGAAGTTATTTTTATCAAAATGACATTAAAAAGTAACTTTAGTAAGCATCTTTTGTTAGTGTTTTTAACAGACTTTAAAACACTCCTTTGTAGTACTGTATATTTACAAAAGTTTGCAACACTACTTCATTTGTGATCTCCTTTGAGCAGTTCATTCTCCGCTAACCCCACCTCCCACCATCCCTAGTGATTCCAATGAAAAAAAAGAAGAAGAAAAACGGTAAATTTAAAGTCATTCTAAGAAAAATGACTTCCCAAATAGTCATTTTTGAAGTCGGTCTAAAAATTGGCCTTAAGAGAAGCCATTTTAAAACTTGTTTTGAAAAAAATTACTTAAATAACATTCATTTTTAAAGTCATTTTGAAAAAGGGCTTTAACTCATCATTTTTAAAGTTGTTTTGAAAAAAAGGACTTCGAAAACACTTTTCCGAAGCTGTTCTGGAAAAAAAAAATGACTTCAACATCGTCCATTTTTGAATTCTTCTAAAAAAAGAACTGCAAAAACATAAATTTCAAAGTCATTCTATAAAGATGACTTACTTATTTTTAAAGTGGTTCCAAAGAAAATGACTTCAAAAACAAAACAGTGTCTTTCAAGTAATTTTTTTCAGAACGACTTTAAAATAGATTCTTTTTGAAGTTATTTTTATCAAAACGACATTAAAATGTAGCTTTAGTAAGCAACTTCTGTTAGTGTTTTTAACGGACTTTAAAACACTCCTCTGTAGTACTATATATTTACAAAACTTTGCAACACTACTTCATTTGTCATCTCCTTTGAGCAGTTCATTCTCCGCTA
The DNA here is from genome assembly GCA_035236585.1 of Warburgia ugandensis. Lineage (NCBI taxonomy): Eukaryota > Viridiplantae > Streptophyta > Magnoliopsida > Canellales > Canellaceae > Warburgia > Warburgia ugandensis. The sequence goes on from CP141135.1 coordinate 31,163,906, forward strand.
ACCCCACCTCCCACCATCCCTAGTGATTCCAATGAAAAAAAAGAAGAAGAAAAAAGCTACATTTAAAGTCATTCTAAGAAAAATGACTTCCCAAATAGTCATTTTTGAAGTCGGTCTAAAAATTGGCCTTAAGAGAAGCCATTTTTAAACTTGTTTTGAAAAAAATTACTTAAATAACATTCATTTTTAAAGTCATTTTGAAAAAAGGCTTTAATTCAGCATTTTTAAAGTTGTTTTGAAAAAAAGGACTTCGAAAACACTTTTCTGAAGTTGTTTTGGAAAAAAAATCACTTCAACAACATCCATTTTTGAATTCTTCTAAAAAAACAACTGCAAAAACATCAATTTTAAAGTCATTCTATAAAGATGACTTACTTATTTTTAAAGTTGTTCTAAAGAAAATGACTTCAAAAGCAAAACAGTGTCTTTCAAGTAATTTTTTTCAGAATGACTTTAAAATAGATTCTTTTTGAAGTTATTTTTATCAAAACGACATTAAAATGTACCTTTAGTAAGCAACTTCTGTTAGTGTTTTTAACGGACTTTAAAACTCTCCTCTGTAGTACTGTATATTTACAAAAGTTTGCAACACTACTTTATTTGTCATCTCCTTTGAGCAGTTCATTCTCCGCTAACCCCACCTCCCACCATCCCTAGTGATTCCAATGAAAAAAAAGAAGAAGAAAAAAGCTACATTTAAAGTCATTCTAAGAAAAATGACTTCCCAAATAGTCATTTTTGAAGTCGGTCTAAAAATTGGCCTTAAGAGAAGCCATTTTTAAACTTGTTTTGAAAAAATTTACTTAAATAACATTCATTTTTAAAGTCATTTTGAAAAAGGGCTTTAATTCAGCATTTTTAAAGTTGTTTTGAAAAAAAGGACTTCGAAAACACTTTTCTGAAGTTGTTTTGGAAAAAAAATCACTTCAACAACATCCATTTTTGAATTCTTCTAAAAAAACAACTTCAAAAACATCAATTTTAAAGTCATTCTATAAAGATGACTTACTTATTTTTAAAGTTGTTCCAAAGAAAATGACTTCAAAAACAAAACAGTGTCTTTCAAGTAATTTTTTTTAGAACGACTTTAATATAGATGCTTTTTTAAGTTATTTTTATCAAAACGACATTGAAAAGTAGCTTTAGTAAGCAACTTCTGTTAGTGTTTTTAACGGACTTTAAAACTGTAATGACCCCAATTTTTGTAATATTAAAAGCCCATAAAAAGTTCAGTTTTAAAGATAAGGGCATTTTGGTCATTTCACTAGTCGCCTTGACTAAACCCAGGAATTCGGTACTAAAAGTAGTACCATTAGATGCGTCTCGGAAAAAGGAATCCAACGAGACCAAAATCACCCAAAACGGAGTTAAAATGAGCAAAACTGTAAATTTCACAAAACGACTTAACCTGAAAAACACAGGTGCCCGTTTTGATACGGGCACCCCGTTGTCTTCAACCTCCTAGAGGTTTCTGGAACGGTGGTGTTTCAAGAAGAAACCACCGCCATTCCAGAGGGTTCCCCACCGCCATTCAAAGGCGGTTAGAAACCCTCCAGAACCTTCTTTAAAAGCTCTATAAATAGAGCTCTTGGGTGCCTCTAATGGCAGCCCAAAACATGGGAGAAAACCCATTGAGGAGCAGCGACCTAGGGGGGAAAACATGGAGAGAAAACCACCCACGAAGCAGGTACGCACAAAAAAACCCCAAACCCATCTCCACCATAGTTCCAGGAACGCTTTCCCTAAGTTTTTTCATGAAAAACCATGGAGAATAGGCCTCCAGGAGAGCCACAAAGACCCCTGGGACGTCCCCAGGCTGCACTGGTCGAACCAGGGTGACCTAAGGACGACCCAGGTGACTAACAGGCGGTACGATCCAACAGGACCGTCCCACGTCGACGCAGGTCGACGCAGTTTGAAAAACCAAACGGGCGCGTCCGTGGACGCGCCCTCTAAAGAGAAGGACGGGAGGATATGACGAGCGCGTCTGCAGACGCACCCGCTGAGGCGCGCCGTGCAAACGCGCAGCGCGCTAGCACACGGCGTTTTTTTGGTTCCTTAAGGAAGCTAGGGCGCACGTCGCAGACGCGCAGCGCCCTAGCATTCCGTATTTTTGTCTTTAAGACTCTATGTATATACAAAATTAAAATGCTTATAACTAGAGATCTAGAGCTCCGATTGAGGCACTGCAAAAGGCATTGTGTCTGTATTGACGACGTTGACACATCCAAACCATAAAATCTCTAATCAAGGCCCAATGAAAGGAGGGCATGACCCTTAGAATAGGATGGTGGCGCGTGACCACTAGAACTTTGGAAAACTGAGAATACCAAGGCCTAATTAGGACCTTGGGAAACCCATAGGCATAGGGATGGACCCCAAATGCCTATGTAATAAGACCCAACTACTCTAAACCCATAAAAGATGGGTTAAACTAACCTTGAGTCCCCAAACCATGTTTAGGACAGCTTAAAGAGGACATATATGTTAGTGCTATGAGCAAGTGAATCCAAAAGGAAACAAATACACATGTAAGTAAGCTCTCAACCCTCTGGACATGTGTTTGTACTTAGTTACAGTTGGGCTGTGCATTGTGATCGGATAGACACAGGGAAAAAGCATTTGTGATTTCTAAAGTTGTTCAAAAACTACCTTAGTTGTTGTGAAAACAAATCACACTCGGGGTTTTCAAAATGAATTCCAAATAAAAGATTTTTCCGCTGCATTGCACTATTTACAAATCGGGATCCCACCTTAGGAATTTAGATTTTTCAGTTAAAACAAATGCATGGAAAAACCCGGGTCGTCACAAAAACACTCCTCTGTAGTACTGTATATTTACAAAAGTTTGCAACACTATTTCATTTGTCATCTCCTTTGAGGAGTTCATTCTCCGCTTACCCCACCTCCCACCATCCCTAGTGATTCCAATGAAAAAAAAGAAGAAGAAAAAAGGTACATTTAAAGTCGCTCTAAGAAAAATGACTTCCCAAATAGTCATTTTTGAAGTCGGTCTAAAAATTGGCCTTAACAGAAGCCATTTTTAAACTTGTTTTGAAAAAATTTACTTAAATAACATTCATTTTTAAAGTCATTTTGAAAAAAGGCTTTAATTCAGCATTTTTAAAGTTGTTTTGAAAAAAAGGACTTCGAAAACACTTTTCTGAAGTTGTTTTGGAAAAAAAATCACTTCAACAACATCCATTTTTGAATTCTTCTAAAAAAACAACTTCAAAAACATCAATTTTAAAGTCATTCTATAAAGATGACTTACTTATTTTTAAAGTTGTTCCAAAGAAAATGACTTCAAAAACAAAATAGTGTCTTTCAAGTAATTTTTTTTAGAACGACTTTAATATAGATGCTTTTTTAAGTTATTTTTATCAAAACGACATTGAAAAGTAGCTTTAGTAAGCAACTTCTGTTAGTGTTTTTAACGGACTTTAAAACTGTAATGACCCCAATTTTTGTAATATTAAAAGCCCATAAAAAGTTCAGTTTTAAAGATAAGGGCATTTTGGTCATTTCACTAGTCGCCTTGACTAAACCCAGGAATTTGGTACTAAAAGTAGTACCATTAGATGCGTCTCGGAAAAAGGAATCCAACGAGACCAAAATCACCCAAAACGGAGTTAAAATGAGCAAAACTGTAAATTTCACAAAACGACTTAACACGAAAACACAGGTGCCCGTTTTGATACGGGCACCCTGTTGTCTTCAACCTCCTAGAGGTTTCTGGAACGGTGGTGTTTCAAGAAGAAACCACCGCCATTCCAGAGGGTTCCCCACCGCCATTCAAAGGCGGTTAGAAACCCTCCAGAACCCTCTTTAAAAGCTCTATAAATAGAGCTCTTGGGTGCCTCTAATGGCAGCCCAAAACATGGGAGAAAACCCGTTGAGGAGCAGCGACCTAGGGGGGAAAACATGGAGAGAAAACCACCCACGAAGCAGGTACGCACAAAAAAACCCCAAACCCATCTCCACCATAGTTCCAGGAACGCTTTCCCTAAGTTTTTTCATGAAAAACCATGGAGAATAGGCCTCCAGGAGAGCCACAAAGACCCCTGGGACGTCCCCAGGCCGCACTGGTCGAACCAGGGTGACCTAAGGACGACCCAGGTCACTAACAGGCGAGACGATCCAACAGGACCGTCCCACATCGACGCAGGTCGACGCAGTTTGAAAAACCAAACGGGCGCGTCCGTGGACGCGCCCTCTAAAGAGAAGGACGGGAGGATATGACGAGCGCGTCTGCAGACGCACCCGCTGAGGCGCGCCGTGCAAACGCGCAGTGCGCTAGCACACGGCGTTTTTTTGGTTCCTTAAGGAAGCTAGGGCGCACGTCGCAGACGCGTAGCGCGCTAGCACACGGCGTTTTTTTGGTTCCTTAAGGAAGCTAGGGCGCACGTCGCAGACGCGCAGCGCCCTAGCATTCCGTATTTTTGTCTTTAAGACTATGTATATACAAAATTAAAATGCTTATAACTAGAGATCTAGAGCTCCGATTGAGGCACTGCAAAAGGCGTTGTCTCCGTATTGACGACGTGGACACATCCAAACCATAAAATCTCTAATCAAGGCCCAATGAAAGGAGGTCATGACCCTTAGAATAGGATGGTGGCGCGTGACCACTAGAACTTTGGAAAACTGAGAATACCAAGGCCTAATTAGGACCTTGGGAAACCCATAGGCATAGGGATGGACCCCAAATGCCTATGTAATAAGACCCAACTACTCTAAACCCATAAAAGATGGGTTAAACTAACCTTGAGTCCCCAAACCATGTTTAGGACAGCTTAAAGAGGACATATATGTTAGTGCTATGAGCAAGTGAATCCAAAAGGAAACAAATACACATGTAAGTAAGCTCTCAACCCTCTGGACATGTGTTTGTACTTAGTTACAGTTGGGCTGTGCATTGTGACTGGATAGACCTGGGGAAAAAGCATTTGTGATTTCTAAAGTTGTTCAAAAACTACCTTAGTTGTTGTGAAAACAAATCACACTCGGGGTTTTCAAAATGAATTCCAAATAAAAGATTTTTCCGCTGCATTGCACTATTTACAAATCGGGATCCCACCTTAGGAATTTAGATTTTTCAGTTAAAACAAATGCATGGGAAAACCCGGGTCGTCACAAAAACACTCCTCTGTAGTACTGTATATTTACAAAAGTTTGCAACACTATTTCATTTGTCATCTCCTTTGAGGAGTTCATTCTCCGCTTACCCCACCTCCCACCATCCCTAGTGATTCCAATGAAAAAAAAGAAGAAGAAAAAAGGTACATTTAAAGTCGCTCTAAGAAAAATGACTTCCCAAATAGTCATTTTTGAAGTCGGTCTAAAAATTGGCCTTAACAGAAGCCATTTTTAAACTTGTTTTGAAAAAATTTACTTAAATAACATTCATTTTTAAAGTCATTTTGAAAAAAGGCTTTAATTCAGCATTTTTAAAGTTGTTTTGAAAAAAAGGACTTCGAAAACACTTTTCTGAAGTTGTTTTGGAAAAAAAATCACTTCAACAACATCCATTTTTGAATTCTTCTAAAAAAACAACTTCAAAAACATCAATTTTAAAGTCATTCTATAAAGATGACTTACTTATTTTTAAAGTTGTTCTAAAGAAAATGACTTCAAAAGCAAAACAGTGTCTTTCAAGTAATTTTTTTCAGAATGACTTTAAAATAGATTCTTTTTGAAGTTATTTTTATCAAAACGACATTAAAATGTACCTTTAGTAAGCAACTTCACATTAGTGTTTTTAACGGACTTTAAAACTCTCCTCTGTAGTACTGTATATTTACAAAAGTTTGCAACACTACTTTATTTGTCATCTCCTTTGAGCAGTTCATTCTCCGCTAACCCCACCTCCCACCATCCCTAGTGATTCCAATGAAAAAAAAGAAGAAGAAAAAAGCTACATTTAAAGTCATTCTAAGAAAAATGACTTCCCAAATAGTCATTTTTGAAGTCGGTATAAAAATTGGCCTTAAGAGAAGCCATTTTTAAACTTGTTTTGAAAAAATTTACTTAAATAACATTCATTTTTAAAGTCATTTTGAAAAAGGGCTTTAATTCAGCATTTTTAAAGTTGTTTTGAAAAAAAGGACTTCGAAAACACTTTTAAAGTTGTTTTGGAAAAAAGATCTCTTCAACAACATCCATTTTTGAATTCTTCTAAAAAAACAACTTCAAAAACATCAATTTTAAAGTCATTCTATAAAGATGACTTACTTATTTTTAAAGTTGTTCCAAAGAAAATGACTTCAAAAACAAAACAGTGTCTTTCAAGTAATTTTTTTTAGAACGACTTTAATATAGATGCTTTTTTAAGTTATTTTTATCAAAACGACATTGAAAAGTAGCTTTAGTAAGCAACTTCTGTTAGTGTTTTTAACGGACTTTAAAACTGTAATGACCCCAATTTTTGTAATATTAAAAGCCCATAAAAATTTCAGTTTTAAAGATAAGGGCATTTTGGTCATTTCACTAGTCGCCTTGACTAAACCCAGGAATTCGGTACTAAAAGTAGTACCATTAGATGCGTCTCGGAAAAAGGAATCCAACGAGACCAAAATCACCCAAAACGGAGTTAAAATGAGCAAAACTGTAAATTTCACAAAACGACTTAACCTGAAAAACACAGGTGCCCGTTTTGATACGGGCACCCTGTTGTCTTCAACCTCCTAGAGGTTTCTGGAATGGTGGTGTTTCAAGAAGAAACCACCGCCATTCCAGAGGGTTCCCCACCGCCATTCAAAGGCAGTTAGAAACCCTCCAGAACCCTCTTTAAAAGCTCTATAAATAGAGCTCTTGGGTGCCTCTAATGGCAGCCCAAAACATGGGAGAAAACCCGTTGAGGAGCAGCGACCTAGGGGGGAAAACATGGAGAGAAAACCACCCACGAAGCAGGTACGCACAAAAAAACCCCAAACCCATCTCCACCATAGTTCCAGGAACGCTTTCCCTAAGTTTTTTCATGAAAAACCATGGAGAATAGGCCTCCAGGAGAGCCACAAAGACCCCTGGGACGTCCCCGGGCCGCACTGGTTGAACCAGGGTGTCCTAAGGACGACCCAGGTGACTAACAGGCAGGACGATCCAACAGGACCGTCCCACGTCGACGCAGGTCGACGCAGTTTGAAAAACCAAATGGGCGCGTTCGTGGACGCGCCCTCTAAAGAGAAGGACGGGAGGATATGACGAGCGCGTCTGCAGACGCACCCGCTGAGGCGCGCCGTGCAAACGCGCAGCGCGCTAGCACACGGCGTTTTTTTGGTTCCTTAAGGAAGCTAGGGCGCACGTCGCAGACGCGTAGCGCGCTAGCACACGGCATTTTTTTGGTTCCTTAAGGAAGCTTGGGCGCACGTCGCAGACGCGCAGCGCCCTAGCATTCCGTATTTTTGTCTTTAAGACTCTATGTATATACAAAATTAAAATGCTTATAACTAGAGATCTAGAGCTCCGATTGAGGCACTGCAAAAGGCGTTGTGTCCGTATTGACGACATGGACACATCCAAACCATAAAATCTCTAATCAAGGCCCAATGAAAGGAGGGCATGACCCTTAGAATAGGATGGTGGCGCGTGACCACTAGAACTTTGGAAAACTGAGAATACCAAGGCCTAATTAGGACCTTGGGAAACCCATAGGCATAGGGATGGACCCCAAATGCCTATGTAATAAGACTCAACTACTCTAAACCCATAAAAGATGGGTTAAACTAACCTTGAGTCCCCAAACCATGTTTAGGACAGCTTAAAGAGGACATATATGTTAGTGCTATGAGCAAGTGAATCCAAAAGGAAACAAATACACATGTAAGTAAGCTCTCAACCCTCTGGACATGTGTTTGTACTTAGTTACAGTTGGGCTGTGCATTGTGACTGGATAGACCTGGGGAAAAAGCATTTGTGATTTCTAAAGTTGTTCAAAAACTACCTTAGTTGTTGTGAAAACAAATCACACTCGGGGTTTTCAAAATGAATTCCAAATAAAAGATTTTTTCGCTGCATTGCACTATTTACAAATCGGGATCCCACCTTAGGAATTTAAATTTTTCAGTTAAAACAAATGCATGGGAAACCCCGGGTCGTCACAAAAACACTCCTCTGTAGTACTGTATATTTACAAAAGTTTGCAACACTATTTCATTTGTCATCTCCTTTGAGGAGTTCATTCTCCGCTTACCCCACCTCCCACCATCCCTAGTGATTCCAATGAAAAAAAAGAAGAAGAAAAAAGGTACATTTAAAGTCGCTCTAAGAAAAATGACTTCCCAAATAGTCATTTTTGAAGTCGGTCTAAAAATTGGCCTTAACAGAAGCCATTTTTAAACTTGTTTTGAAAAAAATTACTTAAATAACATTCATTTTTAAAGTCATTTTCAAAAAAGGCTTTAATTCATCATTTTTAAAGTTGTTTTGAAAAAAAGGACTTCGAAAACACCTTTCTGAAGTTGTTCTGGAAAAAAAATGACTTCAACAACATCCATTTTTGAATTCTTCTATAAAAAAAACTTCAAAAACCTCAATTTTAAAGTCATTCTATAAAGATGACTTACTTATTTTTAAAGTTGTTCCAAAGAAAATGACTTCAAAAACAAAACAGTGTCTTTCAAGTAATTTTTTTCTGAACGACTTTAATATAGATGCTTTTTGAAGATATTTTTATCAAAACGACATTAAAAAGTAGCTTTAGAAAGCAACTTCTGTTAGTGTTTTTAACGGACTTTAAAACACTCCTCTGTAGTACTATATATTTACAAAAGTTTGGAACACTACTTCATTTGCCTTCTCCTTTGTGCAGTTCATTCTCCGCTAACCCCCACTCCCACCCTCCCAAGTGATTCCAATGAAAAAGAAGAAGAAGAAAAAAGGTACTTTTAAAGTCGTTCTAAGAAAAATGACCTCCCAAATAGTCATTTTTGAAGTCGGTCTAAAAAGTGGCCTTAAGAGAAGCCATTTTTAAACTTGTTTTCAAAAAAATTACTTAAATAACATTTGTTCTTAAAGTCATTTTGAAAAAAGGCTTTAATTCATCATTTTTAAAGTTGTTTTGAAAAAAAGGACTTCGAAAACACTTTTCTGAAGTTGTTCTGGAAAAAAAATCAATTCAACAACATCCATTTTTGAATTCTTCTAAAAAAACAACTGCAAAAACATCAATTTTAAAGTCATTCGATAAAGATGACTTACTTATTTTTAATGTTGTTCCAAAGAAAATGACTCCAAAAACAAAACAGTGTCTTTCAAGTAATTTTTTTCAGAACGACTTTAAAATAGATGCTTTCTGAAGTTATTTTTATCTAAACAACATTAAAAAGTGGCTTTAGTAAGCAACTTCTGTTAGTGTTTTTAACGGACTTTAAAACTCTCCTCTGTAGTACTGTATATTTACAAAACTTTGAAACACTACTTCATTTGTCATCTCCTTTGAGCAGTTCATTCTCCGCTAACCCCACCTCCCACCATCCCTAGTGATTCCAATGAAAAATAAGAAGAAGAAAAAAGGTACACTTAAAGTCGTCCTAAGAAAAATGACTTCCCAAATAGTCATTTTTGAAGTCGGTCTAAAAATTGCCTTAAGAGAAGCCATTTTTAAACTTGTTTTGAAAAAAAATTATTTAAATAACATTCATTTTTAAAGTCATTTTGAAAAAAGGCTTTAATTCATCATTTTTAATGTTGTTTTGAAAAAAAGGACTTCGAAAACACTTTTCTGAAGTTGTTCTGGAAAAAAATCACTTCAACAACATCCATTTTTGAATTCTTCTAAAAAAACAACTGCAAAAACATCAATTTTAATGTCATTCGATAAAGGCGACTTACTTATTTTTAATGTTGTTCCAAAGAAAATGACTTCAAAAACAAAACAGTGTCTTTCAAGTAATTTTTTTCAGAACGACTTTAAAATAGATGCTTTTTGAAGTTATTTTCATCAAAACGACATTAAAAAGTGGCTTTAGTAAGCAACTTCTGTTAGTGTTTTTAACGGACTTTAAAACTCTCCTCTGTAGTACTGTATATTTACAAAAGTTTTAAACACTACTTCATTTGTCACCTCCTTTGTGCAGTTCATTCTCCGCTAACCCCCACTCCCACCCTCCCAAGTGATTCCAATGAAAAAGAAGAAGAAGAAAAACCTACTTTTAAAGTCGTTCTAAGAAAAATGACCGCCCAAATAGTCATTTTTGAAGTCGGTCTAAAAATTGGCCTTAAGAGAAGCCATTTTTAAACTTGTTTTGAAAAAAATTAATTAAATAACATTCATTTTTAAAGTCATTTTGAAAAAAGGCTTTAATTCATCATTTTTAAAGTTGTTTTGAAAAAAAGGACTTCGAAAACACTTTTCTGAAGTTGTTCTGGAAAAAAAATCACTTCAACAACTTCCATTTTTGAATTCTTCTAAAAAAACAACTTCAAAAACATAAATTTCAAAGTCATTCTATAAAAATGACTTACTTATTTTTAAAGTGGTTCCAAAGAAAATGACTTAAAAAACAAAGCAGTGTATTTCAAGTAATTTTTTTCTGAACGACATTAAAATAGATGCTTTTTGAAGTGATTTTTATCAAAACGACATTAAAAAGTAGCTTTGGTAAGCAACTTCTGTTAGTGTTTTTAGCGGACTTTAAAACACTCCTTTGTAGTACTGTCTATTTACAAAAGTTTGAAACATTACTTCATTTGTCATCTCCTATGTGCAATTCATTCTCCACTAACCCCCACTCCCACCCTCAAAAGTGATTCGAATGAAAAAGAAGAAGAAGAAAAAAGGTACTTTTACAGTCGTTCTAAGAAAAATGACCTCCCAAATAGTCATTTTTGAAGTCGGTCTAAAGATTGGCCTTAAGAGAAGCCATTTTTAAACTTGTTTTGAAAAAAAATTATTTAAATAACATTCATTTTTAAAGTCATTTTGAAAAAAGGCTGTAATTCATCATTTTTAATGTTGTTTTGAAAAAAAGGACTTCAAAAACACTTTTCCCAAGTTGTTTTGGAAAAAAAATGACTTCAACAACATCCATTTTTGAATTCTTCTAAAAAAACAACTGCAAAAACATCACTTTTAAAGTCATTCGATAAAATTGACTTACTTATTTTCAATGTTGTTCCAAAGAAAATGACTTCAAAAACAAAACAGTGTCTTTCAAGTAATTTTTTTCAGAACGACCTTAAAATAGATGCTTTTTGAAGTTATTTTCATCAAAACGACATTAAAAAGTGGCTTTAGTAAGCAACTTCTGTTAGTGTTTTTAGCGGACTTTAAAACACTCCTTTGTAGTACTGTCTATTTACAAAAGTTTGAAACATTACTTCATTTGTCATCTCCTATGTGCAATTCATTCTCCACTAACCCCCACTCCCACCCTCAAAAGTGATTCGAATGAAAAAGAAGAAGAAGAAAAAAGGTACTTTTACAGTCGTTCTAAGAAAAATGACCTCCCAAATAGTCATTTTTGAAGTCGGTCTAAAGATTGGCCTTAAGAGAAGCCATTTTTAAACTTGTTTTGAAAAAAAATTATTTAAATAACATTCATTTTTAAAGTCATTTTGAAAAAAGGCTGTAATTCATCATTTTTAATGTTGTTTTGAAAAAAAGGACTTCAAAAACACTTTTCCCAAGTTGTTTTGGAAAAAAAATGACTTCAACAACATCCATTTTTGAATTCTTCTAAAAAAACAACTGCAAAAACATCACTTTTAAAGTCATTCGATAAAATTGACTTACTTATTTTCAATGTTGTTCCAAAGAAAATGACTTCAAAAACAAAACAGTGTCTTTCAAGTAATTTTTTTCAGAACGACCTTAAAATAGATGCTTTTTGAAGTTATTTTCATCAAAACGACATTAAAAAGTGGCTTTAGTAAGCAACTTCTGTTAGTGTTTTTAACGGACTTTAAAACTCTCCTCTGTAGTACTGTATATTTACAAAAGTTTGAAACACTACTTCATTTGTCACCTCCTTTGTGCAGTTCATTCTCCGCTAACCCCCACTCCCACCCTCCCAAGTGATTCCAATGAAAAAGAAGAAGAAGAAAAAAGCTACTTTTAAAGTCGTTCTAAGAAAAATGACCTCCCAAATTGTCATTTTTGAAGTCGGTCTAAAAATTGGCCTTAAGAGAAGCCATTTTTAAACTTGTTTTGAAAAAAATTACTTAAATAACATTCATTTTTAAAGTCATTTTGAAAAAAAGCTTTAATTCATCATTTTTAAAGTTGTTTAGAAAAAAAGGACTTCGAAAACACTTTTCTGAAGTTGTTCTGGAAAAAAAATTACTTCAACAACATCCATTTTTGAATTCTTCGAAAAAAACAACTTCAAAAACATAAATATTAAAGTCATTCTATAAAGATGACTTACTTATTTTTAAAGTGGTTCCAAAGAAAATGACTTCAAAAACAAAACAGTGTCTTTCAAGTAATTTTTTTCTGAACGACATTAAAATATATGCTTTTTGAAGTTATTTTTATCAAAACGACATTAAAAAGTAGCTTTGGTAAGCAACTTCTGTTAGTGTTTTTAGCGGACTTTAAAACTCTCCTCTGTAGTACTGTCTATTTACAAAAGTATGAAACATTACTTCATTTGTCATCTCCTTTGTGCAGTTCATTCTCCACTAACCCCCACTCCCACCCTCAAAAGTGATTCCAATGAAAAAGAAGAAGAAGAAAAAAGGTACTTTTACAGTCGTTCTAAGAAAAATGACCTCCCAAATAGTCATTTTTGAAGTCGGTCTAAAAATTGGCCTTAAGAGAAGCCATTTTTAAACTTGTTTTGAAAAAAATTACTTAAATAACATTCATTTTTAAAGTCATTTTGAAAAAAGGCTTTAATTCATCATTTTTAAAGTTGTTTTGAAAAAAAGGACTTCGAAAACACTTTTCTGAAGTTGTTCTGGAAAAAAAATCACTTCAACAACATCCATTTTTGAATTCTTCTAAAAACAACTTCAAAAACATAAATTTCAAAGTCATTCTATAAAGATGACTTACTTATTTTTAAAGTGGTTCCAAAGAAAATGACTTAAAAAACAAAGCAGTGTATTTCAAGTAATTTTTTTCTGAACGACATTAAAATAGATGCTTTTTGAAGTGATTTTTATCAAAACGACATTAAAAAGTAGCTTTGGTAAGCAACTTCTGTTAGTGTTTTTAGCGGACTTTAAAACACTCCTTTGTAGTACTGTCTATTTACAAAAGTTTCAAACATTACTTCATTTGTCATCTCCTATGTGCAATTCATTCTCCACTAACCCCCACTCCCACCCTCAAAAGTGATTCGAATGAAAAAGAAGAAGAAGAAAAAAGGTACTTTTACAGTCGTTCTAAGAAAAATGACCTCCCAAATAGTCATTTTTGAAGTCGGTCTAAAAATTGGCCTTAAGAGAAGCCATTTTTAAACTTGTTTTGAAAAAAAATTATTTAAATAACATTCATTTTTAAAGTCATTTTGAAAAAGGGCTTTAATTCATCATTTTTAATGTTGTTTTGAAAAAAAGGACTTCAAAAACACTTTTCCCAAGTTGTTTTGGAAAAAAAATGACTTCAACAACATCCATTTTTGAATTCTTCTAAAAAAACAACTGCAAAAACATCACTTTTAAAGTCATTCGATAAAGATGACTTACTTATTTTCAATGTTGTTCCAAAGAAAATGACTTCAAAAACAAAACAGTGTCTTTCAAGTAATTTTTTTCAGGAGGACCTTAAAATAGATGCTTTTTGAAGTTATTTTCATCAAAACGACATTAAAAAGTGGCTTTAGTAAGCAACTTCTGTTAGTGTTTTTAACGGACTTTAAAACTCACCTCTGTAGTACTGTATATTTACAAAAGTTTGAAACACTACTTCATTTGTCACCTCCTTTGTGCAGTTCATTCTCCGCTAACCCCCACTCCCACCCTCCCAAGTGATTCCAATGAAAAAGAAGAAGAAGAAAAAACCTACTTTTAAAGTCGTTCTAACAAAAATGACCTCCCAAATTGTCATTTTTGAAGTCGGTCTAAAAATTGGCCTTAAGAGAAGCCATTTTTAAACTTGTTTTGAAAAAAATTACTTAAATAACATTCATTTTTAAAGTCATTTTGAAAAAGGCTTTAATTCATCATTTTTAATGTTGTTTTGAAAAAAAGGACTTCGAAAACACTTTTCTGAAGTTGTTCTGGAAAAAAATCACTTCAACAACATCCATTTTTGAATTCTTCTAAAAAAACAACTGCAAAAACATCAATTTTAATGTCATTCGATAAAGGCGACTTACTTATTTTTAATGTTGTTCCAAAGAAAATGACTTCAAAAACAAAACAGTGTCTTTCAAGTAATTTTTTTCAGAACGACTTTAAAATAGATGCTTTTTGAAGTTATTTTCATCAAAACGACATTAAAAAGTGGCTTTAGTAAGCAACTTCTGTTAGTGTTTTTAACGGACTTTAAAACTCTCCTCTGTAGTACTGTATATTTACAAAAGTTTTAAACACTACTTCATTTGTCACCTCCTTTGTGCAGTTCATTCTCCGCTAACCCCCACTCCCACCCTCCCAAGTGATTCCAATGAAAAAGAAGAAGAAGAAAAACCTACTTTTAAAGTCGTTCTAAGAAAAATGACCGCCCAAATAGTCATTTTTGAAGTCGGTCTAAAAATTGGCCTTAAGAGAAGCCATTTTTAAACTTGTTTTGAAAAAAATTACTTAAATAACATTCATTTTTAAAGTCATTTTGAAAAAAGGCTTTAATTCATCATTTTTAAAGTTGTTTTGAAAAAAAGGACTTCGAAAACACTTTTCTGATGTTGTTCTGGAAAAAAAATTACTTCAACAACATCCATTTTTGAATTCTTCTAAAAAAACAACTTCAAAAACATAAATTTCAAAGTCATTCTATAAAAATGACTTACTTATTTTTAAAGTGGTTCCAAAGAAAATGACTTAAAAAACAAAGCAGTGTATTTCAAGTAATTTTTTTCTGAACGACATTAAAATAGATGCTTTTTGAAGTGATTTTTATCAAAACGACATTAAAAAGTAGCTTTGGTAAGCAACTTCTGTTAGTGTTTTTAGCGGACTTTAAAACACTCCTTTGTAGTACTGTCTATTTACAAAAGTTTGAAACATTACTTCATTTGTCATCTCCTATGTGCAATTCATTCTCCACTAACCCCCACTCCCACCCTCAAAAGTGATTCGAATGAAAAAGAAGAAGAAGAAAAAAGGTACTTTTACAGTCGTTCTAAGAAAAATGACCTCCCAAATAGTCATTTTTGAAGTCGGTCTAAAAATTGGCCTTAAGAGAAGCCATTTTAAAACTTGTTTTGAAAAAAAATTATTTAAATAACATTCATTTTTAAAGTCATTTTGAAAAAAGGCTTTAATTCATCATTTTTAATGTTGTTTTGAAAAAAGGACTTCAAAAACACTTTTCCCAAGTTGTTTTGGAAAAAAATGACTTCAACAACATCCATTTTTGAATTCTTCTAAAAAACAAGCGCAAAAACATCACTTTTAAAGTCATTCGATAAAATTGACTTACTTATTTTCAATGTTGTTCCAAAGAAAATGACTTCAAAAACAAAACAGTGTCTTTCAAGTAATTTTTTTCATAACGACCTTAAAATAGATGCTTTTTGAAGTTATTTTCATCAAAACGACATTAAAAAGTGGCTTTAGTAAGCAACTTCTGTTAGTGTTTTTAACGGACTTTAAAACTCTCCTCCGTAGTAATCTTGTATATTTACAAAAGTATGAAACACTACTTCATTTGTCATCTCCTTTGTGCAGTTCATTCTCCGCTAACCCCCACTCCCACCCTCCCAAGTGATTCCAATGAAAAAGAAGAAGAAGAAAAAAGCTACTTTTAAAGTCGTTCTAAGAAAAATGACCTCCCAAATTGTCATTTTTGAAGTCGGTCTAAAAATTGGCCTTAAGAGAAGCCATTTTTAAACTTGTTTTGAAAAAAATTACTTAAATAACATTCATTTTTAAAGTCATTTTGAAAAAAGCTTTAATTCATCATTTTTAATGTTGTTTTGAAAAAAGGACTTCAAAAACACTTTTCCCAAGTTGTTTCGGAAAAAAAATGACTTCAACAACATCCATTTTTG
Source organism: Warburgia ugandensis (assembly GCA_035236585.1). NCBI lineage: Eukaryota > Viridiplantae > Streptophyta > Magnoliopsida > Canellales > Canellaceae > Warburgia > Warburgia ugandensis. The sequence continues at coordinate 31,180,009 of CP141135.1, forward strand.
AATTCTTCTAAAAACACAACTGCAAACACATCACTTTTAAAGTCATTCGATAAAGATGACTTACTTATTTTTAATGTTGTTCCAAAGAAAATGACTTCAAAAACAAAACAGTGTCTTTCAAGTAATTTTTTTCAGAACGACTTTAAAATAGATGCTTTTTGAAGTTATTTTCATCAAAACGACATTAAAAAGTGGCTTTAGTAAGCAAATTCTGTTAGTGTTTTTAACGGACTTTAAAACTCTCCTCTGTAGTACTGTATATTTACAAAAGTTTTAAACACTACTTCATTTGTCACCTCCTTTGTGCAGTTCATTCTCCGCTAACCCCCACTCCCACCCTCCCAAGTGATTCCAATGAAAAAGAAGAAGAAGAAAAAACCTACTTTTAAAGTCGTTCTAAGAAAAATGACCGCCCAAATAGTCATTTTTGAAGTCGGTCTAAAAATTGGCCTTAAGAGAAGCCATTTTTAAACTTGTTTTGAAAAAAATTACTTAAATAACATTCATTTTTAAAGTCATTTTGAAAAAAGGCTTTAATTCATCATTTTTAATGTTGTTTTGAAAAAAAGGACTTCGAAAACACTTTTCTGAAGTTGTTCTGGAAAAAAATCACTTCAACAACATCCATTTTTGAATTCTTCTAAAAAAACAACTGCAAAAACATCAATTTTAATGTCATTCGATAAAGACGACTTACTTATTTTTAATGTTGTTCCAAAGAAAATGACTTCAAAAACAAAACAGTGTCTTTCAAGTAATTTTTTTCAGAACGACTTTAAAATAGATGCTTTTTGAAGTTATTTTCATCAAAACGACATTAAAAAGTGGCTTTAGTAAGCAACTTCTGTTAGTGTTTTTAACGGACTTTAAAACTCTCCTCTGTAGTACTGTATATTTACAAAAGTTTTAAACACTACTTCATTTGTCACCTCCTTTGTGCAGTTCATTCTCCGCTAACCCCCACTCCCACCCTCCCAAGTGATTCCAATGAAAAAGAAGAAGAAGAAAAAACCTACTTTTAAAGTCGTTCTAAGAAAAATGACCGCCCAAATAGTCATTTTTGAAGTCGGTCTAAAAATTGGCCTTAAGAGAAGCCATTTTTAAACTTGTTTTGAAAAAAATTACTTAAATAACATTCATTTTTAAAGTCATTTTGAAAAAAGGCTTTAATTCATCATTTTTAAAGTTGTTTTGAAAAAAAGGACTTCGAAAACACTTTTCTGAAGTTGTTCTGGAAAAAAAATTACTTCAACAACATCCATTTTTGAATTCTTCTAAAAAAACAACTTCAAAAACAAAAATTTCAAAGTCATTCTATAAAAATGACTTACTTATTTTTAAAGTGGTTCCAAAGAAAATGACTTAAAAAACAAAGCAGTGTATTTCAAGTAATTTTTTTCTGAACGACATTAAAATAGATGCTTTTTGAAGTGATTTTTATCAAAACGACATTAAAAAGTAGCTTTGGTAAGCAACTTCTGTTAGTGTTTTTAGCGGACTTTAAAACACTCCTTTGTAGTACTGTCTATTTACAAAAGTTTGAAACATTACTTCATTCGTCATCTCCTATGTGCAATTCATCCTCCACTAACCCCCACTCCCACACTCATAAGTGATTGGAATGAAAAAGAAGAAGAAGAAAAAAGGTACTTTTACGGTGTTTCTAAGAAAAATGACCTCCCAAATAGTCATTTTTGAAGTCGGTCTAAAAATTGGCCTTAAGAGAAGCCATTTTTAAACTTGTTTTGAAAAAATTATTTAAATAACATTCATTTTTAAAGTCATTTTGAAAAAGGCTTTAATTCATCATTTTTAATGTTGTTTTGAAAAAAGGACTTCAAAAACACTTTTCCCAAGTTGTTTTGGAAAAAATGACTTCAACAACATCCATTTTTGAATTCTTCTAAAAAAACAACTGCAAACATCACTTTTAAAGTCATTCGATAAAATTGACTTACTTATTTTCAATGTTGTTCCAAAGAAAATGACTTCAAAAACAAAAGCAGTGTCTTTCAAGTAATTTTTTTCTCGAACGACTTTAAAATAGATGCTTTTTGAAGTTATTTTCATCAAAACGACATTAAAAAGTGGCTTTAGTAAGCAACTTCTGTTAGTGTTTTTAACGGACTTTAAAACTCTCCTCTGTAGTACTGTATATTTACAAAAGTTTGAAACACTACTTCATTTGTCACCTCCTTTGTGCAGTTCATTCTCCGCTAACTACCACTCCCCCCCTCCCAAGTCATTCCAATGAAAAAGAAAAGAAGAAGAAGAAGAAAGCTACTTTTAAAGTCGTTCTAAGAAAAATGACCTCCCAAATTGTCATTTTTGAAGTCGGTCTAAAAATTGGCCTTAAGAGAAGCCATTTTTAAACTTGTTTTGAAAAAAATTACTTAAATAACATTCATTTTTAAAGTCATTTTGAAAAAAAGCTTTAATTCATCATTTTTAAAGTTGTTTAGAAAAAAAGGACTTCGAAAACACTTTTCTGAAGTTGTTCTGGAAAAAAAATCACTTCAACAACATCCATTTTTGAATTCTTCGAAAAAAACAACTTCAAAAACATAAATATTAAAGTCATTCTATAAAGATGACTTACTTATTTTTAAAGTGGTTCCAAAGAAAATGACTTCAAAAACAAAACAGTGTCTTTCAAGTAATTTTTTTCTGAACGACAATAAAATATATGCTTTTTGAAGTTATTTTTATCAAAACGACATTAAAAAGTAGCTTTGGTAAGCAACTTACATTAGTGTTTTTAGCGGACTTTAAAACTCTCCTCTGTAGTACTATCTATTTACAAAAGTATGAAACATTACTTCATTTGTCATCTCCTTTGTGCAGTTCATTCTCCACTAACCCCCACTCCCACCCTCAAAAGTGATTCCAATGAAAAAGAAGAAGAAGAAAAAAGGTACTTTTACAGTCGTTCTAAGAAAAATGACCTCCCAAATAGTCATTTTTGAAGTCGGTCTAAAAATTGGCCTTAAGAGAAGCCATTTTTAAACTTGTTTTGAAAAAAAATTATTTAAATAACATTCATTTTTAAAGTCATTTTGAAAAAAGGCTTTAATTCATCATTTTTAAAGTTGTTTTGAAAAAAAGGACTTCGAAAACACTTTTCTGAAGTTGTTCTGGAAAAAAAATCACTTCAACAACATCCATTTTTGAATTCTTCTAAAAAAACAACTTCAAAAACATAAATTTCAAAGTCATTCTATAAAGATGACTTACTTATTTTTAAAGTGGTTCCAAAGAAAATGACTTAAAAAACAAAGCAGTGTATTTCAAGTAATTTTTTTCTGAACGACATTAAAATAGATGCTTTTTGAAGTGATTTTTATCAAAACGACATTAAAAAGTAGCTTTGGTAAGCAACTTCTGTTAGTGTTTTTAGCGGACTTTAAAACACTCCTTTGTAGTACTGTCTATTTACAAAAGTTTGAAACATTACTTCATTTGTCATCTCCTATGTGCAATTCATTCTCCACTAACCCCCACTCCCACCCTCAAAAGTGATTCCAATGAAAAAGAAGAAGAAGAAAAAAGGTACTTTTACAGTCGTTCTAAGAAAAATGACCTCCCAAATAGTCATTTTTGAAGTCGGTCTAAAAATTGGCCTTAAGAGAAGCCATTTTAAAACTTGTTTTGAAAAAAAATTATTTAAATAACATTCATTTTTAAAGTCATTTTGAAAAAAGGCTTTAATTCATCATTTTTAATGTTGTTTTGAAAAAAAGGACTTCAAAAACACTTTTCCCAAGTTGTTTTGGAAAAAAAATGACTTCAACAACATCCATTTTTGAATTCTTCTAAAAAAACAACTGCAAAAACATCACTTTTAAAGTCATTCGATAAAATTGACTTACTTATTTTCAATGTTGTTCCAAAGAAAATGACTTCAAAAACAAAACAGTGTCTTTCAAGTAATTTTTTTCGGAGACGACCTTAAAATAGATGCTTTTTGAAGTTATTTTCATCAAAACAACATTAAAAAGTGGCTTTAGTAAGCAACTTTATTAGTGTTTTTAACGGACTTTAAAACTCTCCTCCGCAATACTTGTATATTTACAAAAGTTTGAAACACTACTTCATTTGTCACCTCCTTTGTGCAGTTCATTCTCCACTAACTCCCACCCTCCCAAGTGATTCCAATGAAAAAGAAGAAGAAGAAAAAAGCTACTTTTAAAGTCGTTCTAAGAAAAATGACCTCCCAAATTGTCATTTTTGAAGTCGGTCTAAAAATTGGCCTTAAGAGAAGCCATTTTTAAACTTGTTTTGAAAAAAATTACTTAAATAACATTCATTTTTAAAGTCATTTTGAAAAAAAGCTTTAATTCATCATTTTTAATGTTGTTTTGAAAAAAAGGACTTCAAAAACACTTTTCCCAAGTTGTTTTGGAAAAAAAATGACTTCAACAACATCCATTTTTGAATTCTTCGAAAAAAACAACTGCAAAAACATCACTTTTAAAGTCATTCGATAAAGATGACTTACTTATTTTTAATGTTGTTCCAAAGAAAATGACTTCAAAAACAAAACAGTGTCTTTCAAGTAATTTTTTTCAGAACGACTTTAAAATAGATGCTTTTTGAAGTTATTTTCATCAAAACGACATTAAAAAGTGGCTTTAGTAAGCAACTTCTGTTAGTGTTTTTAACGGACTTTAAAACTCTCCTCTGTAGTACTGTATATTTACAAAAGTTTTAAACACTACTTCATTTGTCACCTCCTTTGTGCAGTTCATTCTCCGCTAACCCCCACTCCCACCCTCCCAAGTGATTCCAATGAAAAAGAAGAAGAAGAAAAAAGCTACTTTTAAAGTCGTTCTAAGAAAAATGACCTCCCAAATTGTCATTTTTGAAGTCGGTCTAAAAATTGGCCTTAAGAGAAGCCATTTTTAAACTTGTTTTGAAAAAAATTACTTAAATAACATTCATTTTTAAAGTCATTTTGAAAAAAAGCTTTAATTCATCATTTTTAAAGTTGTTTAGAAAAAAAGGACTTCGAAAACACTTTTCTGAAGTTGTTCTGGAAAAAATCACTTCAACAACATCCATTTTTGAATTCTTCGAAAAAAACAACTTCAAAAACATAAATATTAAAGTCATTCTATAAAGATGACTTACTTATTTTTAAAGTGGTTCCAAAGAAAATGACTACAAAAACAAATCAGTGTCCTTAAAGTAATTTTTTTCGAACGACATTAAAATATATGCTTTTTGAAGTTATTTTTATCAAAACGACATTAAAAAGTAGCTTTGGTAAGCAACTGCATTAGTGTTTTTAGCGGACTTTAAAACTCTCCTCTGTAGTACTGTCTATTTACAAAAGTATGAAACATTACTTCATTTGTCTTCTCCTTTGTGCAGTTCATTCTCCACTAAACCCCACTCCCACCCTCAAAAGTGATTCCAATGAAAAAGAAGAAGAAGAAAAAGGTACTTTTACAGTCGTTCTAAGAAAAATGACCTCCCAAATAGTCATTTTTGAAGTCGGTCTAAAAATTGGCCTTAAGAGAAGCCATTTTTAAACTTGTTTTGAAAAAAAATTATTTAAATAACATTCATTTTTAAAGTCATTTTGAAAAAGGCTTTAATTCATCATTTTTAAAGTTGTTTTGAAAAAAGGACTTGAAAACACTTTTCCTCAAGTTGTTCTGGAAAAAAAATCACTTCAACAACATCCATTTTTGAATTCTTCTAAAAATACAACTTCAAAAACATAAATTTCAAAGTCATTCTATAAAGATGACTTACTTATTTTAAAGTGGTTCAAAAGAAAATGACTTAAAAACAAAGCAATAATATTTCAAGTAATTTTTTTCTCGAACGACATTAAAATAGATGCTTTTTGAAGTGATTTTTATCAAAACGACATTAAAAAGTAGCTTTGGTAAGCAACTTCATGTTAGTGTTTTTAGCGGACTTTAAAACACTCCTTTGTAGTCTTGTCTATTTACAAAAGTTTGAAACATTACTTCATTTGTCATCTCCTATGTGCAATTCATTTCTCCACTAACCCCCACTCCCACCCTCAAAAGTGATTCCAATGAAAAAGAAGAAGAAGAAAAAAGGTACTTTTACAGTCGTTCTAAGAAAAATGACCTCCCAAATAGTCATTTTTGAAGTCGGTCTAAAAATTGGCCTTAAGAGAAGCCATTTTTAAACTTGTTTTGAAAAAATTATTTAAATAACATTCATTTTTAAAGTCATTTTGAAAAAAGGCTTTAATTCATCATTTTTAATGTTGTTTTGAAAAAAAGGACTTCAAAAACACTTTTCCCAAGTTGTTTTGGAAAAAAAATGACTTCAACAACATCCATTTTTGAATTCTTCTAAAAAAACAAGCTGCAAAACATCACTTTTAAAGTCATTCGATAAAATTGACTTACTTATTTTCAATGTTGTTCCAAAGAAAATGACTTCAAAAACAAAAAGTGTCTTTCAAGTAATTTTTTTCGGAGCGACCTTAAAATAGATGCTTTTTGAAGTTATTTTCATCAAAACGACATTAAAAAGTGGCTTTAGTAAGCAACTTCTGTTAGTGTTTTTAACGGACTTTAAAACTCACCTCTGTAATCCTTGTATATTTACAAAAGTTTGAAACACTACTTCATTTGTCACCTCCTTTGTGCAGTTCATTCTGCGCTAACCCCCACTCCCACCCTCCCAAGTGATTACAATGAAAAAGAAGAAGAAGAAAAACGCTACTTTTAAAGTCGTTCTAAGAAAAATGACCTCCCAAATAGTCATTTTTGAAGTCGGTCTAAAAATTGGCCTTAAGAGAAGCCATTTTTAAACTTGTTTTGAAAAAATTACTTAAATAACATTCATTTTTAAAGTCATTTTGAAAAAAGCTTTAATTCATCATTTTTAAAGTTGTTTAGAAAAAAGGACTTGAAAACACTTTTTGAAGTTGTTACGGAAAAAAAATCACTTCAACAACATCCATTTTTGAATTCTCCGAAAAATCCAACTACAAAACCATAAATATTAAAGTCATTCTATAAAGATGACTTACATATTTTTAAAGTGGTTCCAAAGAAAATGACTTCAAAAACAAAGCAGGTGTCTTTCAAGTAATTTTTTTAAAACGACATTAAAATATATGCTTTTTGAAGTTATTTTTATCAAAACGACATTAAAAGTAGCTTTGGCAA